>PVLD010000164.1:0-21610 GCA_004027595.1 Dinomys branickii | reverse complement strand
ATGTGGAAGCAACCCAAGTGCCCATCCACAGAAGAGTGGATTAAAAAACCATGGCATTTTTATATAATGGAATATTATTCAGCTATAAAGAGAGACAGATATGGAGCCTTTGTAGGCAAATGGTCAAAATTAGACGACATACTCATAAGTGAAATAAATCGGAGGTCCATGTGCAGACAACGTATTGTGTCACTGGTGTAAGAACCTGGGGGTGTGAACATAAACTAAGAGTTATAAAGGAAATCTGTTCAAAAGTAAAGAACAGAGGGGATGAGGGAAAGGAGAAAAGAATGAGGCAAAAATTTATGTATGTATGTATGTAAGTATGTATGTATATACGTATGTGCAGGATGGCTAACATGGTTCTACTATTGACTTATGTCATTTAATGGTAGGGAATAGTTGATGACTGATTGTTTGATCAATCTTGTATGTCTTTATGTGTTCTCTGGTGCATACATTTTGAAGATATCAATATGAAATGCAACAACTATTGTTGCTTTTCTGTTGCTTTGTCTATAATTCAATTATGATTATAAGTTTATTGAATGACTTTGTGTCTCTTTGTTAATGCTTTTCATTTTTTTTCTCTTCCTTTTTCTGTTGTAGTTGATGTAGTTCTTTTTGCTTTCACACTATAAAAAGAAGTTGTACTACTGACTTAGGTCACTTTATTGTAAGGAATAGTAGATGATTAATTGTCTGATCCATTTTGCATGTCTATACCTATTTTCCCGAATATACACTTAGAAGTTATCAATATGTAATGCAACAACCATTGATGATTCCCTGTCACCCTATCTGTAACTCAGATTCGATTGTTCTATTCTTATGCTACTTTGTGTATGTTTGCTAATATCTTTTTGTTTTTTATTCCTATACTTTTAAAATAAAAAAAAAGAAGATTAAAGAGGGTACCATAAAATGGGAAGACATCCCTTGCTTTTGGTTAGGAAGAACGATCATAGTGAAAATGACCATACTCCCAAAACTGCTATAAAGGTTTAATGCAATCCCAATCAAAATACCACTAGCATGCTTCACAGATCTAGAGGAAACATTCCTAAAATTCCTTTGGAAACAGAAGAGAATTAGAATAGCAAAGGC
This sequence comes from Dinomys branickii, assembly GCA_004027595.1. Taxonomy (NCBI): domain Eukaryota; kingdom Metazoa; phylum Chordata; class Mammalia; order Rodentia; family Dinomyidae; genus Dinomys; species Dinomys branickii. Next base: position 20,503 of record PVLD010000164.1, on the reverse strand, counting down.
AATCCTGGGCAATGGAGACAAGTTGGGGGCATCACAATCCCAGACCTGAAATTATACTACAAAGCTACTGTGATAAAACAGCATGGTATGGACAAAAAACAGGCCTGAGGATAGTGGACTAGAATAGAAAATGCAACCCCAAACACATTCAGCCACCTTTTCTTTGAAAAAGGTGCCAAACATGTTCACTGGAAGAAAGATAACCTCTTTAATAAATGGTGCTAGAAAAACTGGCTTTCCACATGCTAAAGACTAAACCCCTGTTTATCACCATATACCAAAGTCAAAATGGATCAAATATCTAAATATTAAAATAGAAACACTAAATTTACTGGAAGAAAAAATAGGTAGAAATCTTGAAGACATAGGTGTAGACAGAGATTTCATGAACAAACCCCAGACTGCAAAGGAAATATTACAAAGAATTGACAAGTGGGACCTGGCCTTACTAAAAAGCTTTTACACAACAAAATAAATCATCAACAGAGTGAAAACACAATCCAAAGAGTGGGAAAAATTATAGCCAGTTGTCCCTCAGACACAGAAATTATATCTAGAACATATAAAGCATTGAAAATTTTCAAAAATTTAGAAAATCAGACCCCTCCAAATTCAAAGACCCAATCCAAAAGTAAGGCATCTGAGATGAATACACACTTCTCAGATGAAGAAATTCAAATGGAAAATAAATACATGAACAGAGGTTCAGCATCATTTCTCACTAGTGAAACACAAATTAAAACAACACTGAGTTTCCATCTCACTCCAGAAAGAATGGTGATCACCAAAAACTCAACCAATAACAAATGCTGGCAGGGCTTTGGGGAAAAAGGAATTTTTCTCCACTGTTGATGGGGGTTAGACTGGTGCAACCACTGTGGAAATTAGTGTGGAGATTCCTTTAAAAATTAGGTTTAGAGGTCTCATTCCACCCAGCTATACCCCTTGTGGGTATCTTCCTAGAATTAAAAATATACCACAGCAACATGTGTGCACCCATGTTCATAGCAGCACAATTTGTAATACTAAATCTTGGAAACAGCCCAAATGCCCATCAACTGAGAAATGGATAAAAATATGTGGTTTTCAAAAAATTAAAGGACTACTACTCAGCCATAAAGAAGAATAAACTGGAGACTTTTATAGGTAAATGTATGCAACTCAAGACAATACTCATAAGTAAAGTAAATCAGACCCATATATGTAAACATCATATTGTCTCACTAGTGTGAGAAACTGAATGAGTAAATAAGACAATGGCAAACAGTGTAACAAGTCATCAAGATTACACAACATGATAAAGTAGGATTCAAGCCAGAGATGCAGGGTTTGCAAAATGTACAATAGATTTTGTGAATTGGGAAGAAACTGTTCAAAAGAAAAGACAAACTGTGATGGGGGGAAGGGAAATGGAAGGAAGAAATAAAACATACACACACACACACACACACACACACACACACACACGAAAAAATAGTTAAGATATATAGCTAATTTTTCTTAGTTTATTGAAAAGAAATGTTTGTCTAATATTGTTTGGACAAGATATTATACCTATATCTTATTTTTGAGACAGGGTCTCACTACTGCAATTCAGGCTGAACTTGAGCTCACTTTGTAGCCCAGGCTGATCTCAAACTTACAATGATCCTTCCTCAGCCTCCCAAATGCCGGGATTACAGGAGTGCACCACCACACCCAGCCTATGCCTATGTCTTGTACTCTAAATAACTACAACAAAGATAACAACATGAAATATATTAATTTTTGTAACTCTCTACTAACCTGTTTTGAAACTGTTTTATTATTTTTATTTCTTAAAATAAAAATAAAAAAACAAAAACTACCCAGTCAGTGGTATTCTGTTACAACACCAAAAAAATAGCTTGAAGGACTTTTAGAGATGTATGTGACCATATAGTCTGCCATATCTCTTTTTCTTTTTGCCCTGTGGAGACGATTCAAGGGTTTTTGAAGATGCTTTATGAAGGTTTGTTGAATGATGTCCAGTTTGTGAGGGGAAAAACTGAGGCACAGGGTGGCTGTCTGATCACCCCTCTTTCCGAATTGCTAACAGTTTTAGTTCTGCTGATTGCATCCTCTTTCATCTTGGTGCTAACAACCCAGCTCCTCCCACACATGCCTGGTTTACCTAACGAGTGGTGGTGTACAGTGAGCCAGCTAGCTCAAAGAGTAGTTACTTTAAAATGTCCTGTGTAATGAGAACGCCAATGTAAAACATATCAAAATCAATGCACAAAAGTGCAAGTCTTTCCTCGAACAAGACATCGTAGGGTAGAATGCCTCCTATCGCCATTACTTGTTTGGGGACAGTTGTTGTCCTGAAGGGACACCACTGAAAATGCCAACCGATTCTCTCCCACTTCGCTACACGAGGTTACCGAGTTGCTTACCTGCAATTTCCTTTGCCTTTTGCCAAGCTGGTCCCTGGAAAGCAGGGACTCATGTTTCTGCCACGCCATCACCCCCACTGTCCTTGGAACCAGATGTCTCCACTTAGACTCATCGCACCAAATCTCACAAAAGTTGTTCATTTATCTGCAGAGGGCTGCGCCATGCTCCCCAAGAGTGAATCTACCACTCAACCTTCCTCTCAGTCAAGACTCTTCTCTCTGTACAAAGACAGTACTTGCAGCAGTGATTCATTTGATTCAGTACAATAATTAAGAAAGATTCACTGAACTGAAGAGAAATGTTCGAGTTTTCCACAAACAAAAGGCAAAACTTCAGTGAAAGGAAAGGAAAAGAATATCCCTTCAGCCTTTATTCATGCCAAAATGTTGTCCTGTATTTTTATATTATTACTAACACTTTATTCTGTTAACACTAAACCAACATCAAGACCAACACTAATACTGGGTGTACTGACACTGACCCCAACAAGCTAGCACCAAGACTATTGCAAATGCTAACATTAATTCTAAACCGGATGTACGTACTCATACTGGTACAAATATAAATACTGAAACTGGGACTGGTACTAATAAAATCTTTTTCAGAGTTTTTTTTAGAGATGGAGGAAGCTCTAGTAGACTCTCCCTCCTGGTCACTCACGCTTTCCTTGATGGTTCCTTTCTGCAGAGAAGGAATGAGTAACCTAGTGGGTGGGTAAAGGCACTGAGAGTAAAAGGCTGTCATGCCTGAAGATTTACTCTCTCTTTATTGCTCTCTCCTCAGACACTGTGCACAAAAGGCAGTGATCCCGGATAAGAGCACCTGCTCTGTGGAACCAGATGTTCTTCCCCCCTGCCTGTAGGTGTAGATGAAACACTTGCTGGTGCAGAAAGCAAGCCAGCCCATTGGACTGAGCTTGGGCACCCTAAGGGCACCCTCTCTCCCTCCTAACTCTAGCCTCAGTAAAGCAGACCTTGGTTTGTCCACTCTGGAGGAGAGTGAAGATTCTTGGAAATAATGAATTTCTGAACATTCTGGATGCGAAAGAAAGACCTGGTATTAAGGCTGCCTCTACTGCAAATTTCTATGTTTTGTAAGGAGACAGAAATATCACAAATGTGTGCCTCTTAGAAAGGAGATAATAGAGCTTATTCCTCTGTGCCACTCCACCATCCCAATGGTAACGGTGGTCTGGAATCAGTCTCTCGATGGCAAAGTTCTCCCACTTGGAGTTAAGTTCACAGCTGGGCTCTGGGCCTACAGCATGGACTCTCCTGCATGCCAGAAAAAATGCCAAGGCAGTCACCATCTTCTCTGTCTCTTCTTCTCCACCCTGGCACAAACCTTTGCTCTGGTCTTTGGTGACATGCTGGGCTCTAGGAATGTGATTCTTCCTGATGCAACAGCTCTGGGAAGAGGGGATTGTTTTCCTTTCAGGTTTTGGGGGCACAAGTGGGTGTCCTATTGTCTCCATTCTTTAAAAGTGTGACATTCAGGCTCAGAATTTCCTATTCTGCCTCTGTGCAAGCATTTCAATTTATCTTCATAATATGGAACTTCATGTGGAAGGCAAGACAGGTCATTCGGTCTCATTTTGTCACATTTTTTAGAGAGAGGTCCAAATCTGGAGATCTGCTCAATTTCTCAAGATCATACCAAGCCTAGATATCACATCTTCCTCCCCTCAGCCAAGACCTTTATCCAATTAACATAATTTTAAAATTCTGACCCAACACATTGAAAATACTCAAAGATGTATGTGGAAACATCTTCAAAAAGATGGTTGACTTTTTCTCAACACTCTGCTGTCTCTGTCTGCTCCAGGATACGCCACCCTCATCGCTACACCACTCCGAGCCCCACAGGTCACTTTCCTGCTAAATCTGCATTCAGATCTCATTGCTGGTGGGATCCAGCCTGAAGTGGAGCATGCCAGGAAATGCTCTTCAAGGCAAAGGAGGTCATTGTTCCTGTCTGTCTCTCCCCATTTCTCACAGCCTTTCCTTCCTTGGGTGCTTTCCTTCTTCCCACTGTCTGTCCCTCACACTCCTCTTGGTCCCACATGAGAATATCCCTGTGGCATCTCCCTGTATCATCAAGGCTCCTGGGAGTCTCGCTTTGCATTCAAGTCCTGTACACTTAGTGCCTATACTGCTCATTTACACGTCTCTTTGTCTTTTTCGATCTATGGAAAGAAATCCCTCTCCAGACTACACCATTTGGGAGGTCAGAGAAAATGTAGCTCTTTTGGGTCACAGACCATGGTTCCACAATGTTAGCCCTCAAGAATATCACCGGAGGTTGACAATGGTGGCTTCTGAATCTCTGCATGTATAGTCTCTGATTTCCCTCATATTGAACACTGGCCCTACAATTGGGGACCATAAAAACACTGGCAAGAGCTCAGTACTTTGGGTTCTGTCTTAGAGAATTCTGGTACCTCCTGGGGATGGAAGGCACAGGGCCTGAGGTCTACCTGTCATTTGGCTCAGGTATGTGACTATCAAGCAGATAGCAGTGCTCAACCCTCCCCAGTACATGAACAGAGGAGGGTGTGGCTCAAAATAAGACAGGTACATTTTCCTGCTAATAACTTTCATAGTAGATTGAACATTCCAGTTTAAAGAAGAGATGCAAAAAAAAAAAAAAAACCACCTTAGCAATAATCCCATTTAATTACCTTCTTACAATTGAATCATTGCCTTAGCCTTGCCATGGGGACTCTGAACACTAAAATAGGAGGACGTTGCTATCATTTATTGTAGTATTAATGGGTAAGGCAGAAAGCAAATAGTGGACAGAAAAAGTTGGAAGTCATTATTGCTAATGTTATTAACAGTACCTGGCATTTATTGAGGTGGTATAATTATATCTTTTCCCATTACAACCCTATGTGGTAGACTATTACCATCAGTAATTTTTAGGGAAAAAATTGAAGCTAAATGGACATTAAATAACTTAAAATGTGCAAATTACTTGGAAGGGTGTCTGACACCAACCGTAAATAAATTTTCAATATCATAATCATCTTTGTTACAACTTTTAAATAACTTGCAAGGGGTCACACAGCTGGAAAGTGATAAAGAAGAGATGTGTAACCCAGATCTCACTTACCCTGAATGGAAAGGTTTGATCTGAAATGCCTAACAATACTGATCTTTTTTTCTTTTACAGTATTGATGCTTCTAAGATTTTTTTTTTGTACCAGAAATTGAACTTGGGACCTTGCACTTGTCAGGCAGGCGTTTGTGCCACTGAGCTATATCCCCAGCCTTTGCAATATTGATTCTTTATTGTTTGTTCTCATTGTCTCTAATTATCTTTCAGTGTTTAAAAATAATGAATATTTTTCCCCATATAGCCTGCAACTTCTCAATACAGAATAAGGCAGTCTGTAGTTTTTAGATGTTAGAAACTCGGCTGTTAGACTATTAGAATTTATCTCTTCTTTTAGTTTCCCCAGGTCTTACCAATATCCATGTCACTGTATGAAAGCATTGCAGGGAATTGTTCCTCACACTCATCCTGAAATTAAGACATTCAGTATGAAGGCAGATTAGACAACAGAGGACACTATCACAGCACTTGGTCTTTGTAATAGGCTAAAAATTGGAAGGAACGTCGTGATTTGCTGGTACAGGAAAGGTCACAGAGAGGCAGCACAATAGCAGGGCATCCAGTATTTTCATTTGCTAAACCCGATGTCTTCTACTTTTATGTCACCTTACTGACAGGAAGTAAGAAAGCAAGGCGTTAAGAGCAGTTAAAAAAAAAACAACTCTGAAGTTCTTGAGACTAGGAACTGGGAGAGGCACATTCTCGTCTACTCTACTTATCGGCCCCTCCTGTCCCCAGGGTCCCCTAGACAGGCAATTGCCAGGACAGCACCAGTAAACAGTGCATGAACTGAGCTGAACGTTTTAAATTCCACTCATGAAAAAACCGTTAAAGGTGATAATCTACTGAAAGGGATAAACAAAAGCGTACTCAGTAGTGACATCACCCTAAAGCCAGAAAGGGGGAGGGGGGTCTACCTGCTTTCTGCCTCAGCTCCAGAGGAAGAAAATGGGGTTGAGAGCAAGGTGTGGCTGCTGTGGGACCTAAGAGAGACAATCAACAAGGGCGTTTCTCGGACCAGATCCAGGTCACCCTGACCAGCTGTGCAATGCTCGTTCCACCCCCACCCGATCCTAAAGCTATTTCTGACAAAGGTAAACGGTTTCTGGTCAAGAAAACTTTAGCTTCCTTCCTCCATCCACCAGCTGCCTGAGCTTTGTAATCAACCAACCAACACGCACCAAGCCATCACTCACATTCACGAAAGAAACCCAAGTAAGAGCTTCTCCCTTTTCATAAGCTAATAAAGATGAGTCTGAGATGGAGGGAACAAAACAGTAAGTCAAAAACGAGTATAACTGATCAAAAATATTTCAGGTCTTTTGCGTGGAACTGCCTTTCACTGGTAGACATAACAGATTATACCAAAGATCTCTCCTTTTTAAAAGGATGGCAGCTTCAGTTCAATAGTGTTAGTGAGACAATCCCTTAAGCTGTGTCAAAATGCCAGTGATCCTGGATGCCACCCAGATTTGAATAATTTAACGAGAGACAAAACGCACGCAGAAAGAAGGCATGGTCCTTTGAGTAGCACTGCCTTTGAGGAGGCAGCATCGCATCCCCTCCTGCCTCCCAAAGCATCCTCCTCTCTCTATCAGCTCTGACAAGTGCCAATCAAGCCTTCCCTGGCGCAGGGCAGGGGAGGGAGGGGGAGGGAAAGACACATGAAACGTTCTGGAACAATTGCTCCAGGAGGATTCCCTATCAGTGTGTGGTCTGGGGGAAAAGAAGTCTTTTCCTTTTTTGCTTCTAATCTCTAACCGACTATTTACCTCTTTTTATAAACTTGAATCTCTCTGTTGCTCTGAAGGCTCCAAAACAAATCTCCAGTCAGTCAGGGATTAAGCTGCTTTGTTGTCAACGATTAGGAGGTTTGCTTGTAGTTTTAACATCTTCAGCAACAGCTGAATGTCAAACGACTCAGGAAATACTTGTCTTGGTTTGGCCAGTGCTATATGAAAGTTGGAGATGAGTTGGGAGAAGGGTACCACAAGGAGAATATTATGGAGCATTCGAGAGAGGTAGATTCTTTATTTATTTATTTATTTATTTTTGCGGTACTGGGGATCGAACTCAGGACCCTGCGCTTGCTAGGCAAGCGCTTATTCCACTGAGCTATATCCCCAGCCGAGAGAGGCAGATTCTGATGCACACAAGGAGAGCCCGACCAGGATTTGTACTTTGCTTTTATGCCATCCTTTTGCAAACTGTTATATCCCAGCCAATTCCCTTTGCTAAAGAAAACCCTGCAAAATATCTACTTTAAGCTCCAAACTCCAGGAAGGGTTTACTCTAAAAACATTAAAGATATGAAAATGGAAAATCCTCAGAATATTCAGCTGTTGATGACCTAGTGTGTGCTGAGTCCTGTACTAGAAGGAATCCAGCCCCAGTTTTCAAGGGTCTTCCATAGCATTCATTCATATGCCAACTGCGGCATTAAATCATAAAAAGTAAAGGAATATAATTACCTGGGGCTCTTCCTACGTTGCTTCTAAGACCTTACAGGAAAGGAGCCCTTTCTCCCTCTATCATCCTCTTTCCTTCTCATGGATCCCCCAAGGCAGTTGGAAGAGCCTCTCTTCCTTTTAAGCATCATGACTTATAGGAAGGTGTTGGTTTGGGGTCAAGGCTGTGGCTTCATCTGCGCCTAATCTTATGGCCACAGGCAAACTCATTGCTGAGTAGACCTTTGGTTTCCTGCATTTATGACATAAGAGAAGATCCTTGCTGTTGCCCCCTTGTCCAGACCCCTTGACCTCAGAGCAAGGCTTGGGATCCCTTGTTTGATTTTAAGCTCCTGGAAGGGTGAGGTTGAATCCCAGGGTCAAAACACTTTCCTGTAATGTTTTGCACACATGACGGGAATTCAAGGAATCCGAGATCTGCACACTTGATGGGAATTCAAGCCAAGAGCCTGTGAAGCAAAGAAGACAGCAACCCCAAGTAGACTTAGACATGACCTTAGGATAAAGGCTCCAGGAAAGACCTAGAGCAAACCCAAGGTTTTATATGACTGTGTTAGAGGCCATCAGCAGCCTCAAAAATATGCACACATGGCTGCAACCTGTGCCTGAGCATTACAGATTAGGGTGCATAAAGTCCTCAGGGCCTTCCATGAAAACGTAAAGGTGAGATGGGAGAAGGAACACATGCAGCCTTGGCAGGTCTTGAAATGCCAGCTGTGCAAGTGAGAATGCACCTATTTCCCATGGAGGGAATACATTTTGCTTATAAGGACTAATTCTCCCATCTCTGTGTGAATTATTCCCTCTTGGCACCTAGATGTCCCATCTCAATCACTAAAGCAACATTGCACTTACTCTGTGTAGAGTCCAGCCAGGGCGCTAGCTCAGCTCCAGGAGATTTACCTCTGCCTCTCTCTCTGCAATCTTGCTTCATCATTTCTCTCATCTTGGATACCCCCAGGCCCTTATTTTCCATTGCTTTCTTCCATTCAGTCTACCAGTATGTCAACTCCCCTTCACTCATTCATATTGATCACACACTGGCTATTCACAATGTATAAAAATGACTAACCCTCCCCATCAATGCCATGCCTTTGTCAGCCGAGGCATATATCAACTATTCCCTTCCCATTGCATCCAAGTTAATGGACAAGAACACCTTGGATGTCCCTCTTCTGCTTGTAAATTCTCTACCTCTACCTTTATTCTTGCCTTTCACTTGTCCATTAGCATGGTTCAGAAGTCCTCTCAACAGGGAGATGAGTTACCTCCACAACAGGAGGTGCAGGAATAACCTGGGCTCCAGATGGAGCCTGGTCAGGGATCTGATCGCTTTTCAATGAGATCCCCTCAGTGATTTAAAAGCACCAGGGCAAGGCGGTGGATGTATGTGAGAGCACAAGGGAACAGAGAGAATAGATTCAAGGAACAACAACAGATTCTTTATCTTCACAACAACTTATTCCCTTAAATTGGGCTTCCTTTAAAAGCACCTCTGAGGTCCCTTGGCCTTCCCCTCTCCTTTACCTTTCATCTCCAGCCTGCCATGGGGAGTTGCTGTACCAAAGGGGTTGGGTGTTCGGATTTTATGCGCATGGAATAATTCTGTATGTTATTTGTGACATTTATTCCTCCACAACCTGACTCTTTCTCTCAACACTATATTTTGAGATTCATACGTGCTAACGCCTATGTCTATGGGTCATTTTCAGCCCTTAATAGCATTTTCATCATACATCTATCCTACAACTCAACTTCACGGGGAAAGTGGGTGACCCCACATGTGTGACGTGGGGAGTTTGAACAGTAGCTGTGAAGTCTGCCAGAGCTCAGGAAGAGGTTTGCAAGTCTGACAAGTCAGAGAAGCTCAATTTTATAGAAAGTATATTCGTGTTGCATGTTACTCAGAACAACAGAGCTTCTGATCTCACAGTTCCCGTGGTTCAGGAGTCCAGGCACAGATGAGCAGGGTTCTCTGCTCCTGCTCTCTCATGGCTGCAAAGAACCTGTTAGTCCAGGCTGAGGCCACATCTTTAAACCTGACAAATAACCTCCCTCCAAACTCCCCCAGGAGGCCAGAGAACTCACTGTCTTGGGGCTGGTGGGTTCATAAGAGGCTGCTTCTCCACAGGCAGCAACAGAGAAAGAGAAAGAGCTACACTGGCGCAAGCTGCTGTCTAAGCAGGAGTCTTAGTTAATGAGACGTTGTCACGGGTATCACAGTGCACCGCCACCCTTGCCACATTCTGTTCAGGGGCATCTCAGGATGCTGTGGGTAAGGGAAATCACACTTACAGCAGGGGAGTCTCTAAGGGCATGAATACAGGAGGTAAGGATCACAGGGACTATTTTAACATCTGTACATCTGACACGGATGCCATAAGCAACAGGCCATTTTGTCGGACCCCCATGACTGCTTGAGGATAATGGCCTCTCCTTTACTCGTGCTTGTTATAGCCAAATTGGAAATCAGAACAAAATAAGATGCTCAGAAATATAATTTCCTAGTGTGGCCTGAGGAAACGGTATGGCTGTGGCCAAAATGACATCACGGTACTTTTTGACATATGGATCTAGTACATCATTTCTTGGAATTGTAACTAGGTCTTTTAAACTGAATTTTATATTAGTTTCTGTATATAGAAATGTAAACTTCAATCATTCAATATTAATTTTAAATAAACTCTCATAACCTTTGTGTAGATTCTTTTGAACGTTACTTAGGTAATATCTAGAAATGACAATTGTTTCTTCCTTCCCTGTTTGTATAATTTTCTATCCTTTTACTTACTGCTGTCGAGAATCTCTAGTACGAGATTGTTTGAAATTGGTGACAGTGGGTATTTTTGTCTTACCCTACAAATTGAAGAGAAGGTTTTTGATTTCTCAGTAAACATTCATTAGCTGTCCTTCATCAGGTGAAAAATCAGTTCTGCTCTTTCTAGTTTGCCACAAGTTGTTTTTCATAAACATGCCTTACCTTTATGAGGTGACTTTTCTGTATCTGTTTACATGATGGATCATAATACCTTCTCTAATGTTGACCCAAACATCCATTCCTAGGTGAGCTCAAATTATCTAATTCACAGGTGAATTTGTTTTGCTAATAATTTTTGAAGCTTGTTTCATCTGTATTCATAAGTGAGTTACTCTAGTTCGTCTCTGTCATAGTTTTTTCTGTTGTTATTTGCTCATAAAAATGGGGTAAGACCCTCAAACCTGCTTTGTAGTTTTTATTTGGTAAAGTATAAGGCTGAAATTTGCTATTTCTTCAGCACCTTCTAAAGTCTATAAGAATCATATGGGCCCAGTGATTTTACAAGACCACTCTAATTGTACACTTAATTTTGAATCTGTTTTGGCTATTTACTATTTTCTATGAATTTAGAAAATTTGTTTCTACTTGTTTGGCGGGATTTACTACCTTCTTCTCTGTTGCGTTTGTAGTTATTCATTCTAAATATCACTGAAGTTTTCCTTTTCTAATATTTTCCTTTGATGCCAGAAGAGGCATGAAAGTTCGTCTTTTAAAAGAAATAACTTTTTAGCTTTGTTGAGTCTCTGTTCCATGTTTATTTGATATTTCATTTATGTTTACTCTCATAATAAGTGAATATTTTTATTTCTTTGGACTTGTATTCGTGAGCTTTCTCATTGCTCAGACTGAAGACCTAATATACACAACTTAAGGGGGAGAGGTTGGTTCTCAGAGCTCACAGTTCCAGAGCTCTCAGTGCATGGTCTGCTGGTTCCAGGGCAGAGACAATGTGGTGAAAGCGTGTGGTGGTAATGAGTGCAGATTGCGGCTGCTGAAGAAGCAAGAAGACAGAAAGGAGCTCTTTTCTATGAGAGTTATATTCCATAAAAAGTTCTGCCCAGGACACAAAGCCAAACTTGCCCTGCTGAGTTGCCTACATTCCAGTTACTTTTTAGTGTTCTAAGGGGCCATAGGCCACAGGCTTCACTATACCTACCCTTTCATTGAGTTTTTTAGACCCTTTTCCAAACACTGCAGACACACTGGGCCACAGACGTTGTTTTCTTTTCCTTCCCTGCCTGGACTTTGCTCCTGCCGGGCCCCTCTTTTAGAATGTCCTTCCCAAACCACACACGTATATCAAAACTTCCAGGTCCCTTGTGAGCCCTCTCGAACTCCACCCTCCTAGACACATATAAAGCACTGAGGTTTACTTGGTTAAGAATGATCCTGCGACATCCATGATATTTTTCATGAATGTATATCTTCCTTTCCTACTGAATTATTAAGGCCTTCAAGCTTTGAACTTAATTTTGATTATTTTTCAGTCCCTCCGTTAGGTAGGAAGGACTGAATATATTATAGTAAAACAATTCGTGAATTTTCATGTTCAAGTGTGGAAACTTTCATGGCTATAACTTCACTAATTAAAAAATCACTTAGGAAGTATCTGTCTGCTTGAACATCATAAATGTTCTGGATAGAGCAAACTCATTATAGAATATGAATAGACTTCCATAAATACTACTGACATTTTTATACCAATTGTTATATAATTGAAGACCCAGATGTTCCGGAGTTGTTGTACTGAAACCAAGAATCAATTTGATAATTCAGTTCACACTTATGATGGTCTTCGTGGCAAGTCAAATTATATTTCCTATTTAGCTGGGTTTGGCTGCATTTTCTTAAATACAGTCCTTTGAACTGGCTAAAGGGGGAAACACTAAGAGAAGCTCAATGTTCAGATCAAGAGAAGAATATGCTACTGATCATTTAAAACTTTCAATGAAATTCAAAATTTCTCTATTCCCCTTCTCCTTATTTTAGATCTTTCTGAATGTTGACCTGCCTTGCATCCCTGACATAAGTCTTACTTGGTCTTAGTGTGTAACTGTTTTTGTAAATTGTGGCTATACTAATGTTTCAATTTGTTTGTCTGTCTTTTAGGATAATGCAGCCCATGCACACGCACAGTGTAACATTTCTGAAGTTGAGTTTCCATATCTGTAATCAGCTTTAGTAACAGTACTTATGAGCTTTAAGAGAGTTCATATACAGAAACTTCTGTGTAATGTCTTCCGTGGGGTAAGTACGCAACTACTATTGTGTTAATATTGTACTTAGAGACTGACTAGAATTTCTTTTCATTTATATCATGAACTGATGTGTTTTTCAAATAAAGCCATAAAGTAATTTGGATTTAAAATATATACACACACTAACTTTGGGGTAATTTAACTTAAAATTCCTCCTAATTCTGGTGGTGCCTTATGTTGATACAATAATTCAGAAATGTTCCCGGGGCCCAGGGAATGGGGTAAGACTCTACTCCCAGCCCAGTGTGAGACAATTGCTCTGCCAGCCTCCACCTCCTATACCAATTGCTGAAATGCTGATATTGTACTGTAGGAACTCCTATATTTCCCAAGTGTTTTATTATTTTTTCTTTACCTTATGAACAAATGCATTTGACTTCAATGTTCTAACTAACGACCACTCTCCAAAATCTTAGTCATCCACTAAGTGCAAATGAACCTGGCATGTCTCCTACATCCACTCTGGCTGACCTTAGATGCTAAAATATTGTTTTAATATTGGATTCTAAATGTACATTGAGACAATAAATTCTTGGGTCAGATTTTACCAGGCAAATAAACTCTTTCCAGAAATAGCTGGAAATCTTATTCCCCCAACAGCTTGAAAAATTGGACACACCTTTAAATACACTTACCTTAAAGGCAATGAGCTGTTGGTTTTTCTCCCTTGTGCCTGCTCTCTTTTATCACCTGAACGTGTCCTCTCTAATAAAAACTGAAATGTAGGTTTGCACTCAGATGGTATTTGTGATTATCTCAGTTCACTAAACTGCAAACCTGATTATTCTCCCAATTAAAACAGCAGTGGGTGCCTATTTTTCAGCAAGACACATGGAGGGTCTTGAATAACCAAGATTTCATTTCTTTTTCAGAATATTTTATACGATTCAGTAATCAGTAAAATTGGTTCCTCTACAATGGGCCTCCTCTGTCATTAGTACAAATTAGCAAAGTTCTATTGCTCAAAAAAAAAAAGTAAAGTGGTCTATTACCATGAATGAACTTGCTTTATAATTTCTTCCTTTCTTTCTTTTTTTTTTGTGAAGACTTCTTTTAATTGTAGGGAGGGCTTTTATGCTTTGGGGCTGTGAATTAAATCACCATTTTATGAGGTTTATCCTCATCCAGGAAGGAGGAAAATGAATCTTTCATTAAATCTGTAAAACCAAAGATCATGCTTACAAAAAGGACTACAGACCTGGCAGACCTGGCAGTATACCCTAGGTAGTATGTCCAAAGAAGTGCTACTCCCTACCCTCAAAAGGTGCACAAAATTTCTTTGAGGGGACAACACACATTATTTTAAGTGTTCTAAACCAGCACAGAGATTCAGGCACAGTGCCTGAATAGCCTGTTTGCTCTTGGATTTGATAATATTTGAAGTTAGATCCCATATATTTGAAGTGTAACAAATGTTACCTAGGCCAAATGAGTAACACAGTTCTAAGGCTGCCAGTTCTGTAAGCTCAGTGGGGTCAAAAAGGGACAGGAGGTCCCAACTCAGGGGTGACATTGTACTTCAGACGTTGACCATGCCCAGAAGCTGCACAGCCTTGTAGGCCAATGAGATGGGCCACAGGCCCTGTGTCTGTGAGTGTGCCTGAGTCCCTAGGCTATTTGTCTTCCTGGGTTTTGGGTTTTTCTCAAGTACATTTAGGTGAAAATAAATACACCCAAGAGGCTCCCATGAGGCTACAAATGAGCTCACTACAAAATCATGTGTGGAATTCTTCTGAGAATTAACTGAATTAATTCACATAAATGTTGAAAGAGTTGCCTGGAACACACAGCACGCTTTCGGAGTGTTACCCACTGTCCCCAGCATCGTTGCTGCCATTGTCCTCCTCTTACTTATCATCATTAGAAAAGTGAACTAATGGCAGCAGGGTTCCCGGTAGATCTGGGGCTCAGCTACAGCCCTCTTCTCCCTCTTGTCTGCTTTTTCTCTCGTACCCATCTCCTCTCCACCTCACTCTCAGGAAGTCTTTCTCCGCAAATCAGCTGCTCCCTCTCCTACTCCATGTGTGTCCCAGTATCTCACAATTCTGAGTTGCAAATGTCCTTGGCTTGCCCATCCAGAAGGCACCCTTTACCTTCAGACACACTACTAGCCAGCAGATCCCTTCATGGTGCTTCCCAGGGGAGAGCTGGCTGTACCTATTGGCCTTTCTCCACCAGGCCATGGGTGATCAGCTATCAAGCTTATGATTGACTCATCATGGGTGAGATACTCATCTTTGGTTCAACCAGCTAAGGGTGGTTTCTTCAGAAAGAGATATGCATGGAGCGTGTACCGAGTCTTGGTTTTCTTGGTCCTCTTCTAAACTATATTGGTTGGGGTGGGGAAGGAGACACTAAGCATGCAGATGGCCAGGGCCATTGCCTTACTGTCGGAATGGAGGTAGGAATTGCAGATGGGCCCACCTGAACTTGCAGCTGGAGCTAACCAGTCCCAAACTGGAAAACCAGAAAGAAATCAAAGTTAAGTTGTAGGCTATATTACCAGTAAGCACAGCTCTGATAACAAGAAATTCAAACCACTAAGAATTATGAAGTTTCCTGTGTGCAAAGGACCCTTATTGAGATTCTCCATGTTCAGTTATCCAATGCCATTGAGCATCTACTATATAACAGAAATAAACATTGCTGCTAGTCATGCCAGGACTAAGTCCCTCCATGATCATAAGCAGGTCTCACAACTCTGTGAGTCAGGCAAGGAGATCCTCAAAGTGCCTCCTGCCCTGTGTGCCCCAGACACCAAGGAATTTGAACAGATACAAGCCAGAAACAAATAGTAAAATCATAGGGGATACATGGGCTCAACATCAGCTCTAGATATAGATTTTATTATCACCATTCATAAATGAGGAAACTAAGACATAAAAGCAAAGAGATACTCAGAAGCAGGTCATGGTGACAGACATTTCCAGTGAGCTGTCTTGTTACAGAGGTTCCTAACTTACAGTCTTCACAGCTCTGAAGAATTACACTTGCTCCTGAAGTCACCAGAGTTAAAGTAATGATGCACCATAAGGCACAAGAGTAGCTGGACTGGGGATGGGCCCAAGGGCATTGTTTCCATGTCCCCAGTGTGGAAAGTAAGGATGCTGTTCAATTCCTACTTCAAGACTGACTTTAAAGTATTAAACTTTCACAACCTTTCCTCAGGGTCCTTATCTTGAACCAGACACATAATTACAATCATATCTTCCTTGGCACCAGGGGTGCTTTTCATTGCATTGGAATTGTATGCATTTCCCCCCAAATACGGAGCTTTCTTTTTACCTTGGAGTCTAAGCCCTTAATATCACATTGGAAATGTAGGAGGTGCCCTGTACATGTTGTTGGTTGGATATAAGAATGAAGAGCTGATCTGACAAAATATTAGCAGCAAAATAGAATGTTCTTACGTCTTTCAATCACTGTGGAAACAGTCAGATAAACCAAAACCAAGAGAAATGCACAAACCAATTAACATTTCCGCTCACACTTTATGAAGGGCAGAGCAAGCTTACTGATGAAAAGAACTATAAAAAACCGTTTAGTCTCAGAATACAGATATACAGTAGCACTAACATCTCTGTGAAAGACAGAGTTGCTTTGGCCTTATTTTTAAGAGTTTTATTAGTTTTCTTCTTCCTGAGTTCCCCTCCCCTTCTCCCTGCATTCCCCTTGCCCGCCCACAGCAGCATGTGGCACTGAGATGCCACTTCACTTATTTAGGTTGTTTCAGTGGGTGAGTCACTTACCTAATGGAGCCGGCCTCTCGTTCCGAAAGCAAACATATAGGAAAGTAAACACCCCTGAGCAGCCCGAGCAACCACGTCCGGTGGCTGCACCTGCCGTTTGGGCTGCTCTCCATGGGCAATTTGAAAAATATCTGGCAAATTTCTCTGTTTACCTGCTGAAAGCGGAGTAGAAAGAGCACTGTAACAAGAGTGAGGAAATCTGGGTCACGGCCAGAGCTTTAATCTTAAGAGTAGTGTGACCACTGGCTGGTCACTTTGCTCTTTAGATCTCAGGTTTCTTGTCTTTAAAGTAAAAAGTTTAAACCAAATTACCTCAGAAGGGCTTCTCATCCTTAAAATTCTACATTTATTGTTTAATAAATATTCAAGACCCAGTCTGGGGAAGGTCTCCTGTAAGGCAGTGTGCAGGATCAGGAATTGTAGATAACATGTTTCTGCCTAAAACGAACAGGACAATTGACATGGATTAATAGAAACCCTGAGAAAATGTATGTTAAACTCATCTATCTGAAGACTATTTACCCTATGCCAGAAACCCTTTTCAAAGAATGATTGTCATTATTTCTGTAGAATTAGTGCTTATGCATTTACTTAAACACTTGCTGAACCCTGAATAATTTGGAAAGCTCTTCCAAGGACAACTAAAAGTGAAAGCCCCAAGTGAGAGGACCATTTTCCCTTGGCACAGAGCTCTACTGCGATACCAAGTCTTAAAACATGAATCAACTTCCTGACCTCTTACCTCTTCTTTCCAACCTCTTATCTTTAACAGGTCAATGAGGGAACTACTGGCTGACATGGCCATGGGCATTCCAAGTTCAGCCCTGGAGCGTAGCTTTGAGGCCCACCTGCTCTGTGGCTGGAATAGCTCAGGACACTTTCGCTTGCATTTGTGCTTGACTTCATTTTCTTTTCTTTCAGATGTGGTGAATTGTAAGACATTTTCTTCAGACTTCTACTCAGTCTGAATTTTAAAAACAGAAGCTCTTAGAATTAATAGCTAAGTTATGTTGTCTATGCTGATAAACCCATGGCAATACTTTTTCTATTAATTAATTCTTTCTATTAATTAATTTTTCATTAAGCTCTGAAACATTATTTTAATGTGTTCCCAAGTTGGAATCTCTAAAATTGTTGTTTATGACTATTTCCAAATTATTTCTTTTTTCTGCTAAAATTAAACTTAACAGGTTACTAAACCCTGAAATTCTAGTTCCTAAAAAGGCACCTTATCCTACTAACCATCTGCAGTGAAACAAGCAAAACAGAATGCTCCTACATCCTTCAGTCACTATCCCTGTGAGCACACTAGAGATGTGCACCCACAGGCCAGTAGCACCCCAGCATTTAGAGTAGTAAAAAGTGGCAATCAAGTTAGGATAGGTGGTTAAAATCATTTTTAAGAAAACAAAAACAGGGGCTGGAGGTACAGCTCAGTGGGCTAAGTGCTTGCCGCTGAGCACTAGGGCCCTGAGTTCGATCCCCGGTCCCGGAAAAAAAAAAAAAGAAAAAAGAAAACAAAAACAGTATTTTAGTAGCAACTTGGAGAAGAAACAACATAAAAATCCAGATTTATACAAAGAATATGTTCACGGTAATTCATTTTACAAAATGACTTGATAAAATTACATTATATGAACACACTGACAGAAAGTTTACTAATATAAATTCTGCTTAAATCCAATTTTGGTGGCACTTCTCTCTTTTGGAAATTGTAGTCTCCAACACTGTTATCATAACACTGCCCTTCCTCTACCATCTGTTATAATGAAACCCTCTGGATTTCTATGAAAAATCTATCTGAAAGTAATGAAATCTCTTAGTGTATATACTTAAAATTAAGTAAAATAGAAAAATAAAATATCAAAACATAGGTAATTGAGAAATGCCCCAATGCTACACATGTCCCAAGTCCAGGTCTATACAAGAGTATTCATCATATTCTTTTTTTTTTTTAAAGTAAAAGCACAAAAACATATTAACAAACAGACACAAAGTAGCATAAGAAATAGTACAATCAAAACTGATTTACAGACAATGTGACATGGACTCAACAATGGTTGTTGCTTTACCTAATGATATCCTCGAAGTGTATATTCATGAACACAAATACAAACATGCGAATTGGTCAAACAATTAATCATCTCAACAACAGGAAAAAAAAAAACGGAAAGCATTAACAAAGAGGCACAAAGTAGTACAATAACAGTAAGATCAGAATTGAATTATAGACAAAGCATCAGAAAACCAACAGTAGTTGCTGTTTTGCAAATTGATATCTTCAAAATGTGTGCTCAGGACAACACATACAGACATACAAGATTGATCGAATAACCCGTCATCAACTATTCCTTAGCATTAAGTGATATCATACAATAGTAGAACCATGTTAGCCCTCCTGCACATATGTATCTACATATATACATACATACATTTTTGCCTCTTTCTTTTCTCCTTTCCCTTGTCCCATCTGTTCCTTGCTTTTGAACAGATTTCCTTCATGTCTCTTAGTTTATATTCCCACCCTCAGGTTCTTACACCAGTGACACAATACATTGCCTGCTCATGTACCGCTGATTTATTTCACGTATGAGCATGGACTCCAGTTTTGACCACTTGCCTACAAAGTCCCCAAAACTGTCTTTCTTTATAGCTGAATAATATTCTATTATATAAAAATGCCACAGTTTTTTAATCCAGTCTTCTGTGGATGGACACTTGGGTTGCTTCCACATTTTAGCTATTACAAATTGCGCTGCTATAAACATGGGTACACATATATCAGAGTGATATGATGTTTTCAGATCTTCTGGGAAAATACCCAGAAGGGGAATAGCTGGTTTGAATGGAACCTCTAGACCTAGTTTGCTGAGAAATCTCCAAACTGCTCTCCACAGTGGTTGCACCAGTCTGCATTCCCACCAGCAGTGTAATAGAGTCCCTGTTTCTCCACAGCCTCGCCAGCATCTGTTATTGGATGACTTTTTCATACTGGCCAGTCTTACTGGGGTGAGATGAAATCTCGATGTTGTTCTTATTTGGATTTCTCGAATGACTAAGGATGTGGGACATTTTCTCATATATTTATTTGCCATTTGTATTTCTTTATCTGAGAACTGTGTATTCATCTCAGTTGCCCATTTCTGGATTGGGTCTTTGAATTTGGACAGGTACATGCTTTTTAATTCTTTGTATGTTTTAGATAGCAGTCCTTTGTCTGAGGGACAACTAGTTAGGGTTTTTTCCCAATTTGTGGGTTTTCTTTTTACTTTGCTGGTGATTTCTTTAGATGTACAAAAACTTTTCAGTAGGATGAGGTCCCAGTTATTGGTTCTTTGAACTGTATCCCTTACAGTTTCATTTTTGTTCATGAACTCTCTGCATACTCCTATGTCTTCAAGATTTTTACCTACTTTCTCTTCCAATAGGTTTGGAGTTTCTGTTTTAATGTTGAGGTCTGTGATCCATTTTGACCTGAGTTTGGTGCATGGTGATAGACTTGGGTCTATTTTCAGTTTTTGGCAAGAGGCAAGCCAGTTTTCCAGCACCATTTATTAAACAGGCCTTCTTTTTTCCAGTGAGTTTGGTTGACCCCTTTGTCAAATATTAGGTAGCTGAGTGGGCTTTTCGTTATGGTTGCATCTTCCAGTCTGTTCCATTGATCCTCAGATCTGTTCG
>PVLD010000163.1:34268-361093 GCA_004027595.1 Dinomys branickii | reverse complement strand
ACAGATCTAGAGAAAATATGCCTCAAATTCATCTGGAACCAGAAGAGACCCAGAATAGCAAAAGCAATCCTGGGCAATAAGGACAAGTCAGGTGGAATCACAATACCTGACCTGAAATTATACTACAAAGCTACTGTAATAAAATCAACCTGGTACTGGCTAAAAAACAGACCTGAGGATCAATGGAACAGACTGGAAGTTGCAACCACAAGAAAAAACACCCACTCAGCTACCTAATATTTGACAAAGGGGTCAACCAAACCCACTGGAAAAAAGGCCTGTTTAATAAATGGTGCTGGAAAAACTGGCTTGCCTCTTGCCGAAAACTGAAAATAGAACCCAGTCTATCACCATGCACTAAACTCAGGTCAAAATGGATCATAGACCTCAACATTAAAACAGAAACTCTAAACCTATTGGAAGAGAAAGTAGGTAAAAATCTTGAACACAGGAGTAGGCAGAGAGTTCATGAACAAAAATGAAACTGCAAGGGAAACACTTCAAAGAATCAATAATTGGGACCTTATCCTACTGAAAAGTTTTTGTACATCTAAAGAAATCACCAGCAAAGTAAAAAGAAAACCCACAAATTGGGAAAAAATCCTAGCTGGATGTCCCTCAGACAAAGGTCTTCTATCTAGAACATACAAAGAATTAAAAAACATGTACCTGTCCAAATTCAAAGACCCAATCCAGAAATGAGCATCTGAGATGAATACACAATTCTCAGACAAAGAAATACAAAGGCAAATAAATATATGAGAAAATGTTCCACATCTTTAGTCATTCAAGAAGTGCAAATAAAAACAACATCTAGATTTCATCTCACACCAGTAAGACTGGCCAGTATGAAAAAGTAGTCCAATAACAGATGCTGGCGAGGCTGTGGAGAAATAGAGACTCTATTACACTGATGATGGGAATGCAGACTGGTGCAACCACTGTGGAGAACCGTTTGGAGATTTCTCAGCAAACTAGGTCTAGAGGTTCCATTCAAACCAGCTATTCCTCTTCTGGGTATTTTCCCAGAAGATCTGAAAACATCATATCACTCTGATATATGTGCACCCATGTTTATAGCAGCACAATTTGTAATAGCTAAAATGTGGAAGCAACCCGTGTCCATCCACAGAAGACTGAATTAAAAAATTGTGGCATTTTTATATAATGGAATATTATTCAGCTATAAAGAAAGACAGTTTTGGGGACTTTTTAGGCAAGTGGTCAAAACTGGAGTCCATACTCATAAGTGAAAAAAATCAGCGATACATGTGCAGGCAACGTATTGTATCACTGGTGTAAGAACCCGAGCGTGGGAATATAAACTAAAAGACATGAAGGAAATCTGTTCAAAAACAAGGAACAGATGGGACGAGGGAAAGGAGAAAAGAGACAAAAATGTATGTATGTATATATGAATATACATATATGCAGGAGGGCTAACATGGTTCTACTATTGTATTATATCACTTAATGCTAAGGAATAATTGATGACGGGTTATTTGATCAATCATGTATGTCTGTATGTGTTTTCCTGAACACACACTTCGAAGATATCAATATGCAAAGCAGCAACTATTGGTGGTTTTTTGTTGTTGTTGTTGTTTGCCTGTTTTGTTTTCTGTCTTTGGATTTTTGGTTTTTGTGTTTTTCTGTTGTTGAGAGGTTTAATTGTCTGACCAATTTTGCATGTCTGTATATGGGTTCATATATTTACACTTCAAAGGTATCAATGGATAAAGCAATAACTACTGTTGAGATAAAATGTAAAATTAAAATGAGTGGATAGGTTTTACTGGCAGATCATTTCAAAACGTGAATCCATGACAAGTGACTCAGATTAAACGTTTGTTAGTAATCATGTTGAAATCAACTTCTATCAAGTTGACTTATGAAAAAGCTTACAAGAGAACATATTCTGTAAAAGACATCAATTTCAAGTTAACTGGGATCACCTAATATTTGACGTGTTAAACTGGTAGTGCATAGTCCTGGGAAGAAACAGGTCAGTACCTTTCTTTTATTCTTCAATTAACCTGAGGTACAACTGTTTCCATGAACCAGTTCCTCTTGGATGAGCTTATGGAAAATATAAAAAGACGTGGACATTGGCTGGATGTACATGCAGAAATTATGTGTGGTGCACATGTTAAAAGACATCAAAAACAAATGTAGAAAGAAGTAAAAAACCTCTTTAAAATATTTGAAAAATCTATTTTCTATTGGGAAAATATGATCATGCCTTCACAGTGAAATTTTTCTAAAATTTCTTCCAGTCTTGACTCTGTGACTCAAATGCAGAGTATGTTTTCAGCAAAGCTGTCATATGGGAAGGTAGTTGAAAGTGGGACTAAAGGAATTTCGGTATGGTTAGTATTGCACAACTCCTAGCAGAAAATGATAGGTCACATGAAAAAAGAAGTGCATGGAAAGATAGTATTAGGGGTTATTCATGCTGTTAGTGATAAGGGAAGCTTGAAGGTGCTGACTGCATGAGTAAACGCTATACCCCACTCCAGCACCTAAAAACTTTCCAAATCAAGAAGCTCTAATAGGTTAGTCTAGCCTCAAAATTTAAGCAAATGCATGCTGTTATTTTCCCATTGAAAAGAAACAATTGTTTTAGATTTTCATGTATATTTATTTATCAATTTTTTGCAGTGCTTGGTATTGAATTCTGAGTGCTAGAACTGAGTTACACCCTTAAACATTTCATTGGCTATCTACTTAGTTTGTTAGTGAGTTTCATACAGGATGTTGCTAAATTGCACATGCTGGGCTCCAACTCACTATCTTCCTGCCTCAGCCTCCCAGAGTTCTAGGATGACAGTTGTGTGCCTCCAGAAAATATTGTTACTCTTTTGCAACAAATGATAAAATCTATTATTAAAATATGCTA
Organism: Dinomys branickii; assembly: GCA_004027595.1. Classification (NCBI taxonomy): domain Eukaryota; kingdom Metazoa; phylum Chordata; class Mammalia; order Rodentia; family Dinomyidae; genus Dinomys; species Dinomys branickii. The sequence goes on along the minus strand of PVLD010000163.1, from coordinate 358,194 downwards.
GGTGAGTGATGAGTCATTACAGTCACGTGAAATCATTTTTTGGTTCAAAATACTCATAATCTGTTGCTTTGCTCACAAGTAAAATTTAGGAACAGTTGTTTCAGTAACTCCTTCAACATGATATAAAGCGTGTTTTCCACTAAAACAAGTGAAGGTGTTCTGGTGACGTTGTGGAAGAGGTTTTAGTCATGTTGTGTAGCACTTATTTTCACTACCTGTTTGCAAAATGTCGTTAGCATCTAATCATATTCCTCCCACAACTACTCCGAGAACATGATATAATTTCGTATCATTAGTAGATTTAGAATGACAATTTTTTAAAAATTCAACACAGCACTTGCTTGGTATTATATAAATATTAAAGTTCTTTACAAATGAGTAATATAAAATAAAAAATTCCAGATTTTTATAAAGTCTTGTCTTGACATAGCGTCTTTTTTTTTCTTTGTGGTGCTGGACATTAAGCTCAGGACCATGCACTTGCTAAGCAGGCGCTATGTTGCTGTGCTATGCCCCCGGCTTGAAATAGCTTCTGACGGATGAAAAGAGGTAACTTCTACTCCTGTTTTCAAAACTGCCAGATAGTTTTCACAGGAGCTGACTCCAAAACTTTACAATAACATTTTCAAGCACTACTGAATGTTTGTATTGTGCATTTGAGAGCATTTCCTTTTTAAACATCTTTAATCAATAAACTTCACAGTCTGGTTAAAATGATCTATTTTCCTTAAAAATACCTTTAACATATTTCCTTGTCAAACTAAGCCATACAGGTCACATTACTTGGTAAAATGATTTGCACATACTACTATGCACACACACACAAAATCTTCTGAATTGTGTTGAAAAAGGACATTATAATGACATAAATGTTCATCAAGTTTCTGAAAACAATCAAATCTAGACTAATAAAATTAATGCTTTGCTTTTATGTTGTTAAAAATTGTTTAAATCTCATTGTTTGAAATGTCTGTTATTTCATCATTCTTTTCAATGAAATACCTGTAAATTTTGTATTTTCTTTCACCACTAAATAAGATTTTAATTTTTGCTTCCTTGATACTTGTGAAAATTTTCTGTTGTTTTGGTTCCATATGTTAGAGTTTTCCACTTATCTTTTTTGTGTTGCAGTACATTAAGGAACACATTGTGGTTCATTGAATGAAATATGGCTTATTTCAGACTCACATGTGATATAAGATTATATAATTTTGTATAATAAAAATGCATTTGTGTATGTATTAAAGACAGAATTTTGCCTGGGATAATTTACTAAATAAGTTTCATTTCAAGGCAAGAAATTTCACTTTACTATATAGCAATAAATATCTTTCTTGATAGTTTCTTTTCATACTGTGTGATCCTTCAATATGGTGTGTCAATTTGAAAGGAGTAAGAAACAGCTGCCAGATTAATACAGACAGTGCTGGCTGTCTGTGGATGACTGACATGTAGGCCAAGAAATGGAGGGAAGAGAAACTCATCCTCTAAGCCTCCCTAGTAAATCCTCTTGAATAATTATTCATATATTTTCTTTTGATTCTGTTCCTCTAGGGAATTTTAACTAATATGTGATATATCAGATATATCCATATATGTCATATATCATACATATTATACCATATATATACATATATTCTTGAATATCTTTCTTAAATTTAGCCACCCCAGTGTGTGCTATGAAGAGAGATTGCTTTTATAAGAATGGATTCTATACCATAAAATGACCATGCAAATAAAATGTAAATAGATGCTTTGGAATTATTATGTTTTTAAAATTAAATGTTTAATCTACACATTCAATATTCACTCTGGTGGATATATTGAGGTTGACTGAATAAAAACTGAAAATGAAATGAACAGTGTGGATGGAAGGCATTGTCATTTTCTAGTTAATACAAGTTTGTTTGAATTTTTTGCAACTTTATTGAGGTATACGTGACAAATGAAAACTGCATTTAAAGTGCACAACGGGATGTGGGTTTCTGTTGTTTGTTTTTTATTTTTGAGACAGGGTCTCTCCATGTAGTGTAGGCTGGCCATGCATTCACTATGTAGCCCAGGCTGGTTTTGAATTCATGACAGTTTCCCTGCCTCAGCCTCCTCAGTACTGGGATTACGGGCATTGCCACCATACCTGGCTAATATTTTAAAGTATGTGTATTTGTAAAATAATTATCGTAGTTCTACAGATTAACTGTTTGAAATGTCTTTGAATTATGGAAGAAGTGAATTTCTACAGTTGCTTTTATCCTACTAGTTCGCTAGTCTTTGGATTCAAAGTCATGTGGTCAGACAAATGACTTGGTTTAATTTTTGTGAGAGATTATATACATTGCAGAATCCTATAAAGACAAAGCATTTTAAGGACAAGATGTTTAAAATGGACAGTGATCCTAGTTAATTGACTTTTTTTCCTAGATGGTTGGTAATATTTCAGTCTAATAATGATAATGATAAATGATTTTTACAATGTGTATTCCTATTATTTTTTCAGTTTCTGATTCAATACATGCCAACCACCACTGTAACTTTTTATACTGGATTTCTGTATTAATACTGTGTGAGAAATCTGCATGGGAATTTCAATTTTATATCTGGTGGAAAATGATATAAAGCCCATGTAACACTTTAAAATCACACGGCCAATGAGTCACAGAATCCACATTTCTACCCAAGTAATCAGCCACTGTAGAGCATCCTTGTGGGCATCATGCCTATGAGCCTCCGGAATGGTGCATGCCAATGGGACTGTGGTGCTCTTAATGGGTTTCATTGGTTCTCAATGTGCTACTCCTTTGCTAACCAAGCAAATTCAACACTTCTGCTACCCCACTGTGTCTGGGTCAATGTTCTTATAAAGGACCTTTAAAGGTTGTATAACACCCACACTTTTTTTGAGAGTATTTTTATTAATGGATTATTTCTTTTAATTTTATCAATTATATTATATTATACAATGTGTATGTAGCAAGAAAAAATATCAACAAAATCAAATATTAAATAATATGTCATTAAAATATTAGTATAGACGTCATAATTTTCAACAATTGTTTGTTTACAAAATCTAAAAGATAACAACAGAAATAAATTCCTATATGAACCGCAGTGAAAATACAAATAAAACTCTACAGCAAAAATAATCTTTACTTCAATTATCATAGCTAAGGCAGTCTTCATATATGAAAATAGCACATTCCATGCAGAAGCGTCACTTACACTGATAGCACATGTGTATTTTTTCGTGTCTGTTTTTGGTACAACATAACATTGGTCTTGCTATTTTGTCAGGAGATTATTATATTATTGTTTTGGTTACTTTTCTCTCATTGCTGAGACAAAATACCTAATGTTCAAAATAAGGAAGGAAAGTTTTATTTAGCTCACAGTCTGTGGAGATTTCAGTCCATACTCTGCTGGCTCTGAGGCAGAGAGGCACATGACAGAGGGCAACCACTCATGGTAACAAAACACAGCAAAGCAACAGGGAGGAGTGTGAGCAAGCAGCCTCTTGCTCTCTCTTACATATGCAAATTATCCACCCACGTTGGTGCAGCACTCACACCTGTAATCCCAGCATTGGACCATGAATCACTCATAACACTAGAAGCATGCCCCATGACTGCATTAGGCTTTGCAGGGACATGCAGACACAAACCTACAAACCATAACAATTATCCAATGTGTACTTAACAGGACAATAAAATATCAATAAAATGAAATATTACATTTTTAACATGTAGTGAGTATTTAGAATAAATGACATTTTCAACATCAACTGTTTGTTTACAAAATCTAAAATTAACAATTAATAAATTCTTACATGAAGTACAATGAAAATACAATAAATCTCTACAAAAAATAATCTTTACTTCAATTATACCTAAAGCAATTTTCACAAACAAAGCAGCATGCTTCATATACAGCATTGCTTGAACTTTTTTGGTAGGACACACTTCATATCCTGCTGGTCTTTCTGTTTTCTTAAAAGATTCTTGTGATGTTTCACTTGTCTGTTCATCTGTCTGCTCCAGAACTCTTTGGCAGAGTTCTTTGGGCAGATAAATATTGTTCTTTCTCAGTAGAAATTGGTGATCAATCAATTCCAGTCCCAACCATCTAAGAAAATTTTTCTGTGACATTTTGTGCTTTTTGTTTTCTGTGTGAGTATGAAGCTATATGTATGTATATATGCCTGCCATGTTTAGGATCAAGTGAAACGCAACCATTGGCCAATGTTTTTTGTTTTGAGTGACATCACAGTTACTTAATAGCTTGTCTACACAACCATCTATTTTGTTGTAAAATGTGACTATTTCTAGCCTTGTGCTGAGGATTCACTATCAATCTTTTCTGTGAGGGTTTTTTTTTTTTTTTTTTTTTTTTTTTTTTTTTTTTTTTTTTTGTTTCTGAACCAGGAATCAAACTCAGGACCTTGTACTTGCCAGGCAGGGGCTGTGCTGCTGAGGTGTATCTCTATTCCATTCTTCAGCCGCTCATGTGACTTTTTTTGAGACAGGGTCTCACTATATAGTTCAGGGTAGCACTGAACTCACTATGTACCACAAGTTGACATTGAACTCATAGGACTCTCCTGCCTCAGTCTCTGAAGTGTTGAGATTATAGGCATGCACCACTTGCCTTCAGTAACTATTTCATCATTGTGGTGTCACAAGGACAATATCAATACCACTTTGTTTTTCTTCATCTTAGAGGAGGCCAATGTTATGGCTTTGTGAAGTCCAAATATTGTACTACACTTTTATCTATTGTGAATTTACAACATATTTTCAAGAATCTTAGCTTTGTTCTTACAAATAGTTCCTGTACTGGTCAGCTGGCTTCCTCTTAGCAAGTGTACATGAATGGGTAACTAGTGAGCCAATTGTTAAATGTGATATTTTGGTTACTTTTTGAAATAGGTGCAGCAAGTCTGTTCACAACATCACATAGTTTATTACTGCACAAATAAAGACCTGGTGACTGAGTTCCACGATAAGTTTCTGAATTCAAGGTGTAGAGTGTCTTCACATCGATTTTTGTAACCATATTTAGAAGGTTTACTTAGCATATATCACCAAAAGTGTCAAGAACCACAAAATGATACAAGTTGTTCTTCAGTTGTCATGTATTCAGATGGCATATAAATTGCTGGACAGTTCAAAACAAAGCTTTCGAAAAATGAGTGCAAAATGCTATGTCGTATTCACACCCACAGCTGTATTGTCAGAGTCTTTCTTCTTTGATCTGCCTTTTGGTCATCAAAACAGGCAATTTGGAAGGAAACCAAATATCCTGAATGTAATTTCAGTTCTAAGTCTTGAGGCCACATCATCTCCATAAACCCTTTAGAGACCGAGGATTAGAAAAATAAATATATAACTGAGCAGTGAAAGCCTTTAGTTCAGAGAGTTAGGTGTCACGAGAAATATGGTATCATATATTGGTGTACGTACATCTCATTATTAGTACATTTTACGGCATCTAGTAGCACACTGTCCATTGGAAATAATCTCTAACATTAAATTGAAGCACTGACTTCCATCCAATAGGTTTCAACCTTGGCAAGAACTTCCGGAGTCTGCTGGTTCCTGAGATCCAGAAAATCATGGCTGAAATTTTAGGATATTTCTTTTCATTTAAAATGCTTTATTTTCCCAGGCCTTCTCTAAATTTCAACATAAAATGCCACACCACTTTTATGATATATAATTCCATTATAGTATTGATTTGAGAGAAATATAATTGCATTTATCAAGTTCATTAATAAAGACATTTTGGTTGGGAGAAGCACTGACCTACAAGGGCTCTGCATCAGAACCAAAGAATTTCCACATATTTCTCATCATTTATAAAGTTAACTTCATTCTAATTTTAAGGCTGATCAGCTGATCCCATAGTCTTGTAATTGACTGGCTTGATTAATTTGAAACTCAACTAATTTCATTATAATAGGAATCTGCTTCAGGAGAGAGCCGTATAAATCATTTCAATCTCAGTTGAATCTTGATATTTAATGAATTCCATTCTTCAGCAGAATTCAGGCTTTAAGAATATCTATGAAAGTATCGTTCCTATTTTTTAACTTCTCACTAACTTTTGCCCTTCAAATACCAGGGTATATTAGAACGGAGAGTGAGGCTTGGATAGTTTTTGTACACACTCTGCTTTGACATAACTTTTCACACTTTCCCAGGGGAAAGCAACTGCTCTACAACTTGAAAGTTTGGCTAATTTTGTTCACTCAAGCTGTGATTAATCATTTTAAAACCTTAGAATTTTGTCTTAGAATTCCTATTGTCTGAAGGAAAACAAGAAGAGAAACAACCTATAGTTATATTATTCATTTGAACTATTTACAAACATTTCATTTTACTTTACAGTATTTTTTGTTAGTTTCAGTTTACATTTTCATTTATATTACGTTATGTATTAAATTGTCTATTACGTTATTTAAATAGATGAATGCATTTCATTGGTTATCACATTTTTATTGAAAACTGTGTTCTTATCCAGTGGCTCTTCAATGTTTGTATTCATGAAGGTCACCTGGAGGACTTGGTTCACGCACATCACTATCTCAGTCACTTACCCAGAAGTTCTGATTTAGTTCGCCCCAATGGTCCCCAATAATTTTCATTTTAATAAGTTCCAGTTGGTTCAGTTGTTCCTGCTTAAGAGATTTCCCTGAGCCACTGAGAACACTGGTCTGGCTCTTGGAAATGCAGCAAGGAAAATGCCAGTTTGTATAGATATTTTTTCCACTGGCAGGCACAGTAAAAGAAAAATACCTAAAATTCAGCATGATGCTGATAATGACAAACACTATGGATGGACCCAAGGCCATGCAACAGAAATGACTAAGGGCAGGGCTAAGGGTAAAATCTCCACTAGGCTTGATCTCAGGAGTGAAAGGTGAAAAGCCAGTCTTGGTACATGTTACTCATAAAAGGAACTAGGCTCAATCTTCACTTAACCATGGAGATGCATTTCTGGGCAATTTCATCTTTGTGCAAACACCATAAAGTGTGCCAAACTAAGGCAGCTACCACATTATGAGGCAATGCAAACTTTTGAGATGACTCTTGTGTGTGGAGTCTGTTGCTATCCAAAATATAACCATGCAGCATGTAAACTTAGATATATCTTTACAAGAGAACTTAGCCCAGCCCAGCCACACGTGTTTTGTGTGCAAGGCTATAAATTACCTTTGACATTTTTAAAATAAATAAGAATATCTATACGTAGAATTTTGTGAGGATCAAATAAAATAATAAGTCAGGATCACTGTCGTTTACAATATAATAATAATTATCTTTTTTCTATGCCTATGGTATATGAAATGCTATGTAGTATTCATACCAGTTGCAAAAAAACTTCTAAAATCTATAATTTGGTAATGATTTTAAATTTATTTAAATTTTCCACTGCCTATTACCCTCCTCACTTCACAAAAAGTATAGGTTGGGGCCATCCTCATTTGTCTGTATTATTTCTTATTTTACCACAGTGATAACTCTAAATTTAGTAACATTGATTGAAATGAATTCACAGAAAATTATCTACATGGGAGCTAATATATGGGCCAAGGAAATTACCCTTGCAATAGAATATACAGTGATTTACAAGTGTCAAAATAGATAATCTATTTTCTTTACAAAAAATGCTAGAAAAGTTAATGCTAGAGAATATTTCTGAGTTTATACATCTTCACACTAAAACTCACAGATCCTACTCAAAGTGCATTTATGTTTCCTTGTCCATACATTTTCCAGAATTCTAGACTAAATGTCTGTGGGTTGTTTTTTTTTTTAATCTGTGGGTTTTGATAAACGTTTATTGTTGACTATTGGGTAAATTCAAAGTCCTGCACCAGGCCTCCTGACAAATATAAACACACATAAGCCACCTCAGCTTTGTTGAGAAAGCTCCTGGTCTCATAGGTGTGCTATTCAGTTGAAGCAACTGCCTTGGTAGCTGAAATGAAGAGCAAAATATGAACTAAGAAGAGAAAGACAGATTTTTATGGGAATGAAAAGGAGAGGTTATCAGTAGGTGGCGATGAGGTAAAAGGCAAAATTCTGCTTTCGATTCAGGTACAAAGAGAATTAGGGTTAGGCCCAGAGAGAGGAGATAGTCATCTCATTAAAAAAAATTTCATGCACAAAGTTTAAGAAGCTGAAATGAATATGATGTGCTCATGAATACCAAGTACAAGACATATAATGATCGAAATAAGATTGCAAACGACGCTGAACCTGCAGATCGCAATGAGTGCTTGCAGAGTTCATTTAAATGAATATGCAAGAGTCAAGTTTTGTCATCAAGTAGATAACATTTTTCAATGTTAATAAGATTTCGGAGTGCATATATTACATCATATGCATAATAGCAAGCGGGACAGGGAGTCAGATTCACTTCAGCTTCATATGGCTTGCTTGTGAGCGGTTAAATGTGACCCTTAATAGACTGTGCTTTTTCAAGCTAATTAATCATTAGCACAACAGGCAGAAGTGGGTTAGCTAGGTGTTGTCCTGAGTACTGTGAAAAAATTTATAGTAGCATGACACTTTCTCATGTACTGCGTGTGATTTTTGATAAACCAGCTACCTAAACAACAAGAACAATCATGATTAGACACTAGTTCTATATCTTGCTAATTATTTCTGTATTTGCTTCATTAAACAACAATGTACTGAACTGATGTGTTCAGAATGCAGTAGCCTTACTGAGTTCTCAAATTTAAAGAGACTGTCACACTGAACTGTATATGGACTGTTCTGGGAAATGACTTTCACTAGAAGAAATATTTCTCTCATATAAATAAGTTTTGAAATAAAAGTGTCCACTTTGCTTTTAAATCTACTCATGAGTGGGAACACAATATATTTTGTAATAATGAGAAATGCTTCAGGTTTGTGACATATAAGGATGTATAAGTATGACTTTAAAAATCTGTCCAATCATGACAAGAATGACTACAGGATTTGTTTGATGTACACGGTTGTAAAAATTCTTACCTAAATTTTAGGCTGTTTTATTTTCAATTAAGAATTGTGAATTATAGTATCAGATGATTATAATGTTAACAACTGAATGTACTCTACAGAGGGGGATAGATAGAATGAGCTTAGATAATTAGAAAACATCGTATGTTACAATCACATATTACTATGATGTATAGCTATGTACATATATGTGTAGATTTAAGCTGAGTCTGTATTGTCTTTCTTTTTAAATGCCTCGTATTTTTTTCTGCTCTCTCATCATTTTGTGATTCATTCATTGAGGTACTCTTATTTATTTAAATGTTTCCTAAGGCTACTTCAAAGTATAGGGATTATCATCTATAATACTTAGTACCTGATATTAATATTTATATATATTCTCTGAGTTGTTTTTATTTTTATGTTTAAAATGTCATGCAAATACTTGTGTGTACGATTACAAAGTAGATCAATAAAATAATATTATATGATTATAAAATATTATATGCTATTTTTGCATTATTTCCCTTTCTGCTTACTCTTTACCTTTGTACATATTACCCCAAATAGTTTCCATTAATCCAATATGTAATGTTCTCATTAACCCTAATTTGTTTAATCAAATATACAGTATATTTGATCATATATAATATTTATCATTTTATGTATAAAGAACAATATGCTCAACATTTATAACACACTATAACAATTATATACAAAATCCATACATATGTGTTTAATAAACATACAAACACAAATAGGAGGTTTACTTGTCACTAGTTTACCAAAGTTCATTTGTATTATATGTTTTACATCTTTGCTGGCTGAAACATTAAACTTACTGTGTTTTAATGGCTCTATCAAAAAATACCAAAATATGTTTGCACATTAACTTGTCAATAGTATTTTATTTTCTTCTATGTTTCTTTTCTAAAATTACCAATACACAGTGAAAACATTTCTTAATAAGTCTTGACAAGCTGATTTTACTTCCATGGTCCAGGCTTGCTGTGGATGTTGTCTGATTACTCTCCCTCTGCAGCCAATCTCCAAGTAGGGTACTAAGCAGGATGCTGGTCCCACCCCCAACTACCATGTGTGTTAATGCACTTCCTCATGTTGTCAGTGAGAGTCATAATTAACATGCAAATTATTTAAATTCACGTTTCAAGACTGTACTGCTTTTATTCGTTGTCTCTTACATTGTTTGGTCATTTATACCAGTGTCTAGGTTGTGCGTCTATAATTGTCCATTCTCTACTGGACAGTTCATCATTTTATATATTATTTTAAATTACAAAATATCTTTGCAAATCACATCTGCCACTTGAATAAAAAAAGTCAATTATAATGTGTCTTTAATTCATTTGAATTTATATATATATATATTTTATAAACGTGCATGCATGAGTAGTGAAAACTTTTTATTGTTCAGTACTTTTATTATTCTATAGTAACTTCAAACTTGAAGTTTTATGACAATCACTTCCTCTTTTACTACAGCTTATTGATTTGTGGATGTTCAGATGTTTTTCTATTTATATACATCCTCTTGAACATATATATGGATTCAAACATTTAAATTATATTAACTTTAACTGGTAAATAAAAACATGAAAATAAAACATACTAATAGCAAACACAGTGCTGTTATACATGTAAACATAGTGCAGTGTTTAGACCAGCTAAACACATCCATCTCTTGAAACATTTCTTTATGGTAATATATCAAAATATTTTCATTTAGTTTAATGAAATGTACAGTACATTATTGTCACCAGAGCTACTTGGTCCTATCTAGTATTAACTTAGGACCCGCTCATCAACTTTCCCACACTCCTCTCTGCCTTCTACTGTCCCTCACCACTAGTAACAACCCTTGTCCTCAATTCCTATAAGATCAAAGATTTACATTCCATATATGGTTAATTTCAGATGTACCTGTCTTTCCATGCCTCATTTATTTCAGTTTATACAGTTATCTCCAGTTCCACTCATGTTGTCACAGGCGAAAGGATTTCCATTTTTTGTGACTGAAACATGTCCCAATGAGTATGTAAAAAACAAATTTGCATTCTTCAGATGAATTTTAATTTTTAAGCAGTGAACATGAGGAAAATACAATGGACAGCGGAAAGGTGGGGGTGCACTGCCAAATTATGACTTTATACATTAGGGCTCCCTGGAAAAGTGACATTCAGAGAGAGCTGTGAAGAATAAGTAGTACACACCATGTTCGTAACGGGGTGATGGAATTCTTGTGATGGAAAACACTGGGTCATGAGTTGGGCATTATCTGAGAAGTCCTAATGTACTTCCACAAAGGTAACAGGAGATAAACTAAGGAAGATATTGAAGGGAAAGTGGACCAGATTGCATAAGATTTCCCATGTCACATTAGGCATCTAGAATTTTACCTTGTTTGAAAAACTAATGATTGTTAGAAGCATGATACAATTTGTAATATATTAAAAATCATCAAAAGACAAGAATTCAATGAAAAGGACATCTAGGGCCCTGTTTAGAGTGTCAGGGAACAGATGACTGTGAGTATCAGCTATGCTATAGAAATGGAAATCTAAATATAAAGCAATGGGATGTAATGATAAAATCAATGTGGTCTGTGACACAAGAAGGAAACTTTATTTATCTGTACTAGGAGTTGAACTCAGGACCTTGTGCTTGCCAGGCAGGTGTTTGTGCCACTGAGCTATATCCCTGGCTAAGAAACAAAATTTATGACTCTACAATGTTTATCACTGGCTCTTAATTAAGATTGGAAAACCTGAATTTGTCTGCTTTATATTGGAAGATAAATATCAAATTTTTTATTCTGGATATGTGCTTACGTAAATTGGAGTAAATTTGAATAAAGATGTTGCATCAAGTGGATTCTGGAATTCAGAGTCAAGAATCATTCTGAAAATGAAAGTATGAAATCTGCACGCTTACTGTGCTATTAAAAGGTATTTCACAAGGTGATATTCTCTCAAGCAAATATGAATGTAGAAGAAATATTAAAAGATGTAGCCCAGGAGTATGCCGAAGTCCAGAAGCCAGAAAAACTAAGATGTGTCAACAGTGGAAACTAAAAATAAGGTACTTTAAGTAAGAGGAAAATGGAGTCCCAGAGTCGGAAGCCGAAACAAGCGCTGTAATACAATAAATGACAATTTCAGATACTGGTGATAGGTCAACTGAAGCGATGATAAATAGATCAGAGGGAGAATTGAGAATTCAAAATTTGGAGAAAATGAAGTGAATATTGAAGGGAGGAGAGAAACTGGGACATAAAATATAATTTCCTTCAATAAATTTAACTGTAAGGGGAATACAGAAATGGGACAGTGTCTTACTTATTTGGCTCATTGCTGAGATGCATAACTGACAACAGTTAAAGGAGGAAAGCTTTGTTTCAGCTCAGTTTAGTCAGCCGGCTCCAGGGCAGAGTGGCAGGGCGGAGGGGCAGGGCAGAGGGGCAGGGCAGAGGGGCGCTGTGAGGAAAAACAGTGCATGAGCAGGTCAGGCAGGAGGCAGCAGGCAGAAAGCAGCACCAACTAGCCCCCCTTTCCGTTTTGTTCCATCCAGGGTATAAGCCTTTTGGATGGTTCCATCCGTACCCAGGATAGGGCTCCCATTACCCACATACAGATCTATGCTAAGCCAGTTTAGATATGACACATCCTTAATCCAGTATTACATACCAAAGATTCACCCATCTGCAAACAGCCTTGCCTATCAGTACATGAAGCTTTCAGGGGGGTCTATCTAGACACAAACTATGAAAGATAATCACTGAAAAATGATGAAATTGAGATGATTATCTCATTTATCATATAACAAGAAATGGTTGCACATTTGGAAATGGGGTTTCAAGGAGGTAATCAGGGTTAGGTGAGGCCGTGAAGTCATGGCTCCTATGATGGCATGAATGGCTCTATAACAAAGGAATGGGAGACCTGAGCTTGCACGCTTCCTTTGTGTCCTCTCACCACGTGATGTCCCGTCACAGCATAGGAAGAGTTCCTCCTCAGAACTTCAACTTTCCAGCTTCCAGAACTGTCAGAAACAAGTTTCTTTTCAAGTTATCCAGTCTCTAGTAATGTGGTATAGTAGCAGAAAATGAACTAAGTCAATAACCATGGGAAGACAAGATAGATACATTTACAATTTGTAGTAATGTCTAAATCTAGACAAAAACAAGGGCTTTACAAATACAAAACCTTTCTACCTCTGGCTAACACGAATGACCCCTGTTCTTTTCCGGTGATGTGAGTCCTGCTGTCTTTCTCTTGCTTTCTAGAGAGGAATTATTACACAGTATTACTGAGTCATCTTTAGTTGTCCATAGTGTCTAACTTCAGACCGACTCCATTTTGAAATCCAACCAGGTTCACACAGCACAAAGCCGGAGGAGATACTCTACAGCCCCTGCCACATCTCTCTTCTTTCAGCACTCAATAGTTCTCTTACATGTTCTCAATTGCCACAGGGAGCTAAGTGAACTAACTTTTACTTCTGGGATGACCTTGGCAATTTTCAGCTGATTGTCTTTCACAACTCATGAATCTATATCATGGACTGAGTGCCTTGGATAAGGGCATAAAAGGAAATAAATGTACTTAATACTAGTAGGTGGGTAGGTGTTGTAGGTTGGTATAAATTTTCTTTTAAATAGGGTTATTTGCAGACAGGATCTGGGGCATTTGTGGAAAGTGGAGAAAAGAGGTACAGCTGTAAAATAACCACCTTAGTAAGAAGAACAGACCACTTGATGAGGAGCTGACATTGACTCTAGTGAGCATGGCAGTATATTGTAAGTTTGGCTGCAGTATCCAGACACAAGTGGTTAAAGAGTTGGGTTTAAACATGGTCATGTATAGATAGGTTCAATATTTTATTTTTATTTATTTTAATATTTTAAAATTTTTGATTGACAAATTTAATTCTATACTTTATAGGGCACAATGTAATGTTTAATACAATTATAACAAGCTATTTAACATATTGACCACATCACATATTTTTTATGTGTGAAAGCATTTAACATCTACTATTTCAGCAATTTTCCAATGAACAATTCATCATTATTAATTGTGCAGTAAATCACAAAAACATTTCCTCCCATCCAAGAGAAAGTTGGAAACATTCATAGTAGGCAACAGAAATGTTTTCCTGTATGAGGAAAATGTGTATATATATATACACAATAAAATATTGTTTATCCCTAAATACATGGTGAAAATTATGTCACTGGTGAAGTACGAATGAAACTGGAAGCTATTATGCTGAATGAAATAAACCAGGCACAGAACGATAAACGTTGCATAATGTCACAACAAGTGCGGAAACTTAAATGTTGGACAAATAGAAGTAGATAGAAAAATGTTGCTAACCAAGGGCTGCAGTAGAGAGGATGTGGATGTGTTGATTAAAGAGGAAAATCAATGTTTGTACTTTCTTTTTGGAACAAAATATTCTGGTTAGTGCACTTGGGGGAATATTTGTGAAATGTGATGGTTTAAACTGAAATTAGGAAAGTTTGCCAGTCATGTTAATAAGTGGTGGTGGTAAGGTAGAAAAGAAAGTATTGAGAGAGGGATCAATCTGTTGGTTCAATTTTGTTCAGGACAATTTTGTTCTAGTAGTCTGCTAGCTTTATATAATAAACATAGATTTTTCAGATTTTTCTATCAGCTGTACAATTTAAATGATCATGGACTTCTTTAGATGTATAAATTTCAAGTATACATCCATCTAATTCTGTAGTTTTTTACACTGTATGATCTCTAATGATATTTTATATTTAAAATGACAATAGATTTATCTATGGTTTTTAACTTTCACAGTAATCATCCATAGACTTGACTGGACTACTCCCATAGGACACTATTTCTAACTTTGACATCTACAGATTTTTTCACTCTATACATGCTTTTCTCTTTTGACCTTTACATTTGCAATTCATTTCTCTTTATCTTCAGTCAATGTGCTAAGTGAAAAATTCTTACAGTTGGTCATAATGATAAAGACTATTTTGCAAAACTAGCAGGCACAGAATCATTCTAGAAAAAAAATCTTAGGTTAGATTGTGCAGGACGAGATTTTAGAATTTCTTATGCTTTAGAGTTAGCTATCTCCTACCGCCAGATACTGCAAACAACCATACCAAAATTACAGAACTTTAGAAACATTTTCACTCACTATCCTTGCTTTTGATTTTTTATGTACTTTCCTGTGGAAATGTTTAAAAGGTGACATATAGACTTCAATACCTTGGATTTAGAAACATCTTTCCCAGTAGAGTTACTAAGTTAGTATGTATCTACATTTCAGTCAGCTTGTCTAAATATCTATACACTGTTTTAAGAAAAGGTATGAAGTGTCTGACTTCTAAGATTGAATTATTGTGCAAACTTAAGTGATGATGCCATTTCGAAGGTATCTAAATTATAGTGGGGTATAGTGATGCAACCCAGCAATCAAAGAACTCTAAGAACCCGAGACAGGAGAATGCCAAGTGTGAGTTCACTCGGCACAACTTAGCAAGATTCTGTTTCAGAAGACATAAAGGAAAAGAAAAATGGGCTGAAAATGTAGCACAGTACAAAGCCCTTGGGCCCAACCCCCAAACATATATTAGGTAAATATGAACATATACATTGTGTCACTATAAATTTATTGCAATGAATTTGAAAGTGCAGATATCTTTTTAAGGTCCTGGGTTTAATTTTATTTTACATAATGTTTGGAAATGGGATATGTAATTCTGTATGTTAACTATATTGTTTTAGAACTTTTCCTATTGTTTGCAACTGAACGTGCATTTCACTTTGTCACCAAGAGAACAGAAGAGTCTCAATATATTCAATTCCTTGCCAGCATTTTCTTTTTATTTAGTTTTCAGTAATGGCCATTCTAACTACCATGAGGTAGTGATATGTGTTTGTAACTTTGATGTGCCTCTCTGAGGATAAGTAGTGTTGAAAATCTCTTCATATGTCTTTTGGACATTTGTATATCTTCTTTAGAGAAATGTTTTAACTAATATGTCCATTTCTATTGACCAATGAAAGAATCAGTAAAATATGATATATCTCTATCTACCTATTACTTGTCTATCAACCATCTGTCTAATCGACTACTATTAAACCTAAGAAAAATGAAGGCAGCCCTAATATTTGCAGTACTGCAGTTGATCCTGGAAGGTATTGTGATCAGTGAAATTGGCCCATTCACGAGAATAAAATCTACATAATTCCACTTTTATGAGAAACACCATGGTTTGACCGTGCCCTCTGGTGTTCATATGTTGGAACACGATCTGCAAAGCAAGGGTCAGGAGGTCTGGCCTTTGAGAAGTGAACAGGTCACAGAAGGGCCCTGGTACCCTTAGTGGATTACTGGGGCTATGGCTGCGGTAAAGTGATTATAGCAAAGTGGGTTCCTGAAGAACAGAATGGGTTTGCCCTCCTTATGTCACTTGATCCCGTGCATGTGTGTTTGCACTTCTCACATTTACTGTGGGTAAGATAGCAAGAACACCTTTGTCATATGTGGTCTTTCTCAGTCTCCCCAGTTGTAAATGGAACAGATCTCTGTTTCTTACAAATTAATCGGCCCCAACTATTCTGTTATAACAGGACAAAAGGGAGTAAAATATTACCTAACATAGTCAAACTCATAAAGGCAGAGAAGAGAAAACTTGTTTATCAGGGCTGTGGGAGGGAAAATGGGGAGTTGTTCAAAGGGTATAAATTTAATGATATATTTGATAAAACAGTTCTAGGAATCTACAACGTATATAAGTAATACTGTATTATGCACTTACAAATTATTAAAAAGGTAGACATCATGCTAAATGTTTTTATTGCATGAAAGCAAAACATAGTATGATACAAGACAAATTCAGAGTGTGCTGCATACATTTACTGACTTGACTATTATGGCAGTTTCACATGTATATGTATGTGTACAAGAGTGCCAAACTGAAAAATAGATATAATATTATTCACAGGTCAGTTATATTTCAATGCAGTTGATTTTATTATTTTAAAGAGAAAAGTATGAAAACATATTACCAGACACACAGACATTTAAACAATAATACAGAAATAATACAAGCATTACAGAATACCGAACAAGGTGGTAGGAAATTAACAAAGGTTGTTGTATTACATATTGTTATCTTCAAATTGGTTACTCAGGTAAACCATGCAGCTGATTTTTAAGAAAGTATCTGAATTCAGAAAATACCAGTCTTTCTACCATAACTTACAAAAACACAGCAGCAATACCTATTCTGTCTCTGTCAATTATTTGCTCATAGAACCTTAGTGTTTCAGGGATAGAATTTAAAACCATCCTTCAAAAAATCATGTCTGGCAGGCACAGATCCAGTCTCACCTGGCCTTAAAAATACTGCTTCTCTGTAAACATAGACACCAGCTACCTTAAGGAATGATAATGCAGATAGGCTGGGCTGCCAATCTAGCCTGAAGTTGTCAGTCATGTCTGACAACTAGGTGGATGTGTGACTGTTCTTTCCTGAACATATCCCCTCTTGTTACTATTTTTTATACAAGAGAGTTATTTTTCTTTCTCCTGATTCCTACCCTTGCGCCTTTGAAGTGACATACACTAGCATTGTGCAGTGTACATTGTCTCTTGTTCTCCTTCATTAGTGAAAGTACTTTTAAATCAGTTGTGTGAAAAACAAATGAATGTCACTTTGTCTAATGTCTGTAAAGTTGACAGGCGACAAAGGCCAATTATGGTTGCCTGGCAGTGAGCTCTTTACTGTAACAAAGGTCAGAAAGCAGCTATTTTGAGATTATTAGATTCATTATTAATCAAACATCGTATGATGAAAAGTACTCAGTCTTTTGAAACAATTTTGTTACTGCTGTTCTTCCTGTTTAAAAACTTTAAGAAAAAGTAAATGATTAGAGGTGAAATTCCCTGTTGGATATTTAATTACTACTCAATATCTAGAAAATGTAGAATTGCTAGCATCTACCTATGCACATTCATGCATAATCAGGGTCAATGGTCAATATCATGATTTTTTTTCCTTGTTGTTTTGTTGGTTTTTGGTACTGGAATTGAATTCAGGACATTGTGCTTGCCAGGCAGGCACTGAGGTACTGAGCCATATCCCCAGCCCCAATATCATGATAAGTGTGAAACATCCCTGAAGGTGTGAAATATTAAAAATGTTTCAGTAATGCTCATTCTCCATTAAGTACAAACACAAAATGTGAAATGAACATACAGGTAGATAAAATCATTGGTAAAGAACAGGGAGAGCTGGCTTACCAATTAAAATTTCATCAACATTTTTGTCATTACTAGTAGTGACTTTCAGCCCAAAGCATACAGAAATGTTTCCTGTGTGCCATAAAAATCAAATCAAATAAAAAATTTTTGTCAATATCATATCTTACTTCTATGACTGACCATTATTAAATTCAATCTAGCATGTACATAAATGTCATTCACTAGAAGGAAACCTTAAATAAGAATGTAGCAGCTGGATGTGTTAACACAGGCCTGTAATCCCTGAGAGTTTAGGCAAGAGTGCAATCAGTCCAAGCCTGGACTGTGAAACTTCGTTAGACAGACCCTACATCAAAGTAAAATTAATCAATTTTAAAAGGCTGATTACATAGTTCAGTGTCAAGAGCCTGGATTTAAAAGCTCATAACATAAAAAGATCATAATTTCAAATATTAAAGTGAGTTTAAAATAATTTTTGTCTATTTAAAAATAATTACTTGAATGAATACTTTTTATCCTTAAAATATATTCCGATATATAAGAGTGATAATTTATGTTTTTAAATTATATGGTAAGCAGTGGTTTCTCCAAGGTAAAACTAGAGTATAATTTAGGTCCTGAAATTCTACAAACTGATGTTCCAAACTGACAGGAGTACCAGGAAAACATATCCTTCTACAGCGTCCTGTGTGACTAGAAATTGATTCATTTCATTTGATTTTATTTTAATGTCTTTACTTATTTAAAATGTGCACCGATCTAGTTACACTGACCTCGTAGCTTCTGTTCCTCCCTTGCCACCTAACACAGGACAAACCATATATTCTTTTTTCATTGCTATAACAAAATACCTGAAGCTTAGTGCTTTCTAAAGAAGTTTATTATTCCACACTTTTTAGAACTTGTAAGCCCAGAGAACTAGGCCCTGTTGCTTGAAGACCCCACAGGATGGATCAATCTATGGAAAATGGTAGTGTGATGAGAGCACATTTGAGAGAGGATGTTCACACAAGAAAATGGGAATCCAGAGAAAAAGGAAGAACCACTCTTGGTCTTTTATAAAAATTCTCATCAAGAAGTTGATTAATAATAAATGCTAGCATGGTTAGAAGAGAATCCTACTACATTGTTGGTGGAAACATAAAGTAGTGCACCCATTATGGAAAGTAGCATGTATATTTCTCATGAAACTTAAACTAGAAATTCCATTTGATCCAGTTATTTCCCTTCTATGTATCTTCCCCAAACAACCGAAGACAGCATATTACAGTGATACACGCATACCAGTGTTTACAGCAGACAGTTAATAGTAGCTAAATCCTATAAGTAGCCTATACATCTATCACTAGGTGAATTGGTAAGAAATGTGGTATCTAAGAAATGTGGTTCACAGTGGAACCCTACATAGCTGTTAAAAAAGGTAAGTTTGAGACAATTGTAGGAAAATAGATTCACCTGAAAAACATAATGTTAAGTAAAATAAATCACATAGTCAACCTTAAATACTGCAATGTTTCACTTATTTGAGTAATGCCAAATACAAGTAAAGAGCAAAGTAAAAGTTTGATTAAAAGAATCGGAGAGGTAAGTGCTTTGTAAATAAGGAAATGTCTAAGAGACCAAGCTTAAGGAAAGGGGTAGGGAAAGGGGCTTAAAAATATTTAAGATGCATCATATACATGTGTTAAACACCCACAGTGAATGTAAACATTATACATTGCAAACATTAGATAAAAATAACAACAATAATAAAGAAAACAGGGAAACAGGATCTAGAGATGGAGACGGAGAGGGAAAAGGGAATAAAGGGAATCAGGATATGTTAAGTACAAGCACCTGCTCCTTAAGGTGAATGTAAATTTTATATACTGCAACCATGTCGTGAAATAATTTGGAAAATATCCCATCTATACAAAATGAACTAGAGCTTCCGGAGAACTACTTCAGTTCCTTCTAAGAGAGGCATCCCTAACAATGGTGTTAATTTGCTTTAAGTCCACTCATAGGTTCCACACCAACTCCTAATACCCCACACTGAGAACCAAGCTTTGAGTATGTGAACCTCTGCAGGAACAGAAACATCTGCGCCACAGCAACTTATTTATAACATAAAAGTTCACAAGGAGACAGTGCATTTTCATTACCTAACCTAGGACCTCATTACTGAGCCTGAAAAATGGACCAAAAAACTGTATTTGTAATAGCACTGCTTTTCTTTATTTTGATGGTTTGAACACCAAATATTTAACAAAATAAGGATACTTTAAATCTAGGCTTAAGCCAGGTTTTTAAAATGCATGTGAGATTAGTATATAAGAATCTTTGAATTGTGGGAACGACCTTGAGTCCTGGGGGAGCTAGACAACCTCAGTGGGCTGTGTGGGAGGGCCAAGACCCCATGCTCAAACACACACCTTCATTATAGGAACAGCCCAGGGTTCTGGGGGGTGGGCAAGGGAGTCATGTTGAGCTGCCTGGTAGGGATATGACCTGGTGATACATCCCTAGCTGCCATCGTGGGAATGACCCTGAGACCTGACAAATCTAAGGATGCTGGGTGGGTGGGATGCAAGTGAGGGTCATGACCCTGACCTCAACCCCCACTACCATTACAAGAACAATCTTGGGTCCTGGGAAAGCTAGGGAGCTTCAAAAATGGCAAACCAAAGAAGCAAAATGCAATCTCAGAACTCATCCACATGCAGAACAAGTCCAGGAGACATCAACGTAGAAGAAATTGTAAGTCTTAAACCTGAAATTTCTGAAATGATAGCGACTGAAGTAAAGAAATAACGCCATCAGGCCATAGAAGACATCAGATCAGAAATACACTCTTAGGTGAAAAAGATATGAAATCAGAATGAAAGAATTGCTCAGCATATCAAAAGAAGACATAGATGAAAAAATAGAGGAGCACAGAAAAATGACGGAAACCTTGAATGAATAATATGAGAAAGAATTAGAATGAGGAAGATTCAAAGATATATTCAGGAAATTAAAAATTCCATTGAAAGCTGGCAAAAAAGTTTCAATGAAAGTGAAAATAGACTTTCAGACCTTGAAAACAGCATTGTACTCAGTGATTATGAAGGGAAAGAGCTCTTAAAAGTAAGAAGATCCAGGAAATAAAAATTCAACAGCTAAAAGGTGAGGCAAAGAAAAACAATATCAGACTGATAGGTGTCAACGAAAGAGAAGGAGGCAACATGAATCACATTGAAAGATTATTTGCAGCAGTAATAGCAAAAAAAAAAATTTCCAAAGCATGGCAAAAGCAACACACAGAAAAGTGAAATATATAGAATTTCAATTAGCCATGACCAAAATAAATCTACACCCAGACACATAGTAATCAAGATGCCAGAAATTCAGCAAAAGAACAGAATATTAAAAGCTATTATAAAAAAGAAACAGATCACCTATGAAGAGAAAACCCATTAGAATCATGGCAGATTTCTCAACACAAACCATCAAATCAAGAGGAGCTTGAAGTATTTCATATACTGGAAGAAAACAACTTCCCACACAGATTGATGTATCCTACAAAATTATCTTTAAAAGTTAATGGAGAAATAAGATACTTCCATGACAAAGAATAACTGAAGAAATTCTAGACCACCAAACCAACCCTACAAAGAGTACTGAAAGATATTTTACAGAGATAAAAGTGAGCACAATTCCAAAAATAACAATAAAAAAGAGCCACCAATCAGGGAAAGCAGTTAAACAGAGGGAGAAAGTATGAAGCTAATAGCATGAAAATAATATTACAAAGATAAACCAAACCATATCAGTAAAATCCATTAATGTACATGGCATCAATTCATGAATCAAAATAAACAAACAGGCAGAGTAGATCAAGAAACAAAATCCAATAATATTCTGTATACAAGAGATGCATTTAACTCAACAGGAAATTCATACATGGAGAGTCAAAGAACTGAAAATAATAGTCCATGCAACAGGAACACAGAAAAAAAGTAGGGGTAGCTCTTATGTTTACAGCAATGAGAACCTCAAATGAATAACGATCAAAAGAGATAAAGTCACTATATTCTTGCTAGGAGAAAATTGAAAGAGGAAGAGATAATAATCGTAAATATATATGCATCAAATGTAGGGGCACCCAAATATAGAAGACAAATTTAAATAGACATCAAAAATTAAATAAATGGTAACACAATTATAACAGGGGTATTTAACATCCCATTATCACAAAGAGATAGATCAACTGTACAAAAAAATCAACAAAGAAAGAAATCACTGAACTAAACAAAATGTGTGAATAAATGGACTTAGTAAATCTTTCTATTCTGTGCAACATTAGAATACACATTCCCCTCAGCTTCACATGACATGTTCTCAAAAATAGAACAAATACTAGCACATTGAACATAGTTAAATAGATGCAAAGAAGTTGGAATTATCCCATGCATGATACCAGACAATAGTGCAATGAGATTGGAATAAATTGACAAAAGAAATTGCAAAAGTTCCATAGACACATGGAAATTAAATAACATCCTCCTGAACAACAAAGGTCACAGATGAAATTAAAGAAGAAATGAAATGATAGCTACATTCCAATGAAAATTGAGATACAACCTACCAGAACCTGTGGGATCCAATGAAATCAGTCCTTAGAGGGAAATTTATAGTAGTGGATTTTCAACATCCGGAAAACAGAATGAGCACAAATAAACGACCTTATTTATGCTGCAGCTCAAACTTCTAGAAAAAGAAGAGCAAGTCAAGCCAAAAACCCAAAGAAGGCGGGAATTATAAAGACCAGAGCAGCAATTAATGGAATTGAGGCCAAGAAAATAATACAAAGGATTAATTAATGAACGAGTTGGTTTTCTGAAAGAATAAATGAAATTGATAAGCCCTGTTATGGCTGATACACTGTGTCAACTTGGGGAATCTAGAGATTTGGCTGAGTGACTAAGCAGGAAGCCAAGGTACTTACTTTGTACACATCCTGAGCCTTTGGAAGAGGAGGACATGGAGACTATGTGAGAGGTTCAGGACCCCTGGGTGGGGGTAGGCTCTTTACAATGTAAGGGAAGGAAAGAGGCTGCTTGCAGCCATTCCTCCCTTTTGCTCAGGTTGTTTTTGCTGTGCTCTGCTGCCATGAACATTTGCCCTCTGCCATGTGCCACCCTGCCTCTGAAGAAGCCAAGTATGGACTGAAACCCCTACAAACTGTAAGCTAAACAAACCTTTCCTTCCTTCATTTTGGGCACTGGGTATTTTGTCTCAGCAATGAGAAAAAAGTAACCAAGACAAGCCCCTAGCCAACCTTATCAAAAACAGGAAAGAAAAAATTCAAATCCATGCAATAAGAAATGAAAAAGGTAAAATCACTACAGGTGTAGAAATTCAGAAAATCAACACTTACTTTAAAAATCTTTACTCTCATAGGATGGAAAACAGAACAAATAGACAGATTCCTAGATATGTATGAATTACCAAACCTAAATTAGGAAGGTATAAAAATCATTCATAACCCAATATCAGTGAAGCTAATTGAAAACTTAGAAAAAAATCTTACCAGCAAAGAAAAGTCTAGGTCCTGATGGATTTACACCTGAATTCTATAAGAAGAGCCAATTATTCTCAAACTTTTTAGTGACATAGGAAAGGAAGCAATTTTCCCTAATACATTCATGGAGCCAAGTATTACCTTGATGCCAAAACCAGAGAAAGGCACAGCCAGAAAAGAGAACTATAGGCCAGTATTCCTAATGAACATAGATGCAAAACTCCTCAATGAAATACTAGCAAACAGAATGCAGCAAATCATCAAGAAGATATCACGTGATAGCCAAGTGGGGTCCACCCCAGGAATGTAGTGATACTTAAATACACACAAATCAATAAATGTAATACATCATATCAATAGAGCCAAAGACAAGAATCACATGATCATGTCAATAGATGCAGAAAAGGCTTTTGATAAAGTCCAATACTCCCTCATGATAAGAAAAAAAAAACCCTACAGAAAACCAGAACAGATGGACTTTCCTCAGTCTGATAAAATCCATCTATAACAAACCAACAGCCAACATCATACTAAATGGAAATTTAGGAACAAGATAAATATGCTCACTGTCACCATTCCTTCTCAATATAGTCTTAGAACCATTCTCCAGAGCAGTTCAACAAGAAAGAGAAATAAAAGCAATAAGGACAGTAAAGGAGGAATTTAAATTATCATTATTCACAGATGACATGATACTCTACATAGAAGACCCCAAAAGCTGCACCAAAAGACTTTTAGATTTAATTTCCCAATTCAGTAGCATAGCTCAACACAAAATCAACACTCAAAAATCGATAGCATTCCTATATAAAAACAACAAACATACTGAGAGAGAAATTAGGGAAACCATACCTTTCACAATAGCATGTAAACAGAAGAAGTAAAAGATATATACAGTGAAAATTACAGTACTCTGATAAAAAGCAATGCAAGAGGATTTCAGAAAATGGAAAGATATTCCTTCCTCATGGATACGAAGAACCAACATTGTGAAATTGCCATAATCCTAAAATTGTTATACAGATTTGCTGAAATGCTGATCAAAATACTATCAGTATAACTCACAGTTCTAGAGAAAACTTTCCTAAAATTCATGTGGGGACAGAAGACACCCAGAATAGCAAAAGCAGTCCTGGGCGACAAAGGCAAGGCAAGAGGCATCACAATCCCCAATTTGAAATTATACTACAAAGCTACTCTGATATAATTAGCATTGTACTGCCAAAAAATAAAAAATAAAAATAAAAACAGATCCAAAGATCAGTGGAAAAGACTAGAAGATGCAGGTACAACCACAAACAAATTGACAAAGGGGTCAAACGTGTTTACCGGAAGATAACCTCTTTAATATATGGCGCTGGAAAAAATAGCTCACCACATGCCGAAGACTAAAACTAGACCCATGTCTATCACCATGTACTAAACTAAAGTCAAAATGAATTAAAGATCTAAATATTAAGACAGAAGCACTAGATCTACTGGAAGAGAAAGTAGGTAGAAATCTTGAAGACCTAGGGTGAGGCAGAGATTTCATGAACAAAAACCAAACTGCAAGGGAAATACTTCAAAGAATCAACAAGCGGTATCTCCTGTTATTGAAATGTTTTTGCACATCCAAGGAAATCACCAACAGAGTAAAATGAAAACTCATGAACTGGAAAAAATCTTAGCTAACTGCTCATCAGACAAAGGACTTCTATCTAGATCATATAAAGAATTTAAAAAACAGGCCCCCAAATTTCAAAGACCCAACCCAAAAATGGGCATCTGAGATGAATACATACTTCTCAGATACAGAAAGACAAATAAATACATGAACAAATGTTCATCATTATTATTCATCTGTGAAATGCAAATTAAAGCAACAGTGAGATTTCATCTCACCCCAGAAAAAGTTGCTATCATCAAGAAATCATCCAATAACTAATGCCGCAGGGGCAGAAAAGAGAACCCTTGTCCACTCTTGTGGAAGCATAGACTGGTGCCACCACTGTGGAAACCAGTCTGGAGCTTCCTCAATAAACTAGTATTAGAGGTTCCATTCAACCTGGCTATTCTCCTTCCAGGTATTTTTCCAGAAGATCTAAAAGCATCATACCACAGCAATATATGTGTACCCATGTTTATGGCAGTACAGTTTATAATAGCTAAATCTTGGAAACAACCCAAATGCTCATCAACTGAGGACTGTGTAAAAAGATGTGCTACTTTTATACAATGGAGTATTACTAAGCTATAATAAATTCAAGGCTTTTATAGGTAAATTGATGCAACTAGAAATCTCAGGCATAAGTGAAATAAATTAGACCTTCATGTGTAAACATCATATTGTCCCCCTAGTTTAAGAAACTGAAAGAGTAAATTGAATTTGAAATGTATAATAAATACTGTGAAAGGGGAAGAGAATTTTGAAAAGGAAAGAACAACTGGAATGAGGGAAAAGAGAAAAGAACAAAAGAAGGGAAAAAAAATATATATACACACAAAAGAGAGCTACAATAATTGTACTAACAATGTCTATTGGTTTATTGAGAAGAACAGTTAATGTTTAATTTTTGATTAGTCTTACATGCCTAAATCTGGTTATCTGAGCAACTACTTTGAAGATAGTAGTATGTAATACAACCATTGTTTATTTTCTATCACCTTGTTTTGAAATTCTGTATTGTTTTTATGGTTTTTGTGTTGTTTTGTTTATATCTTTTTTGTCCATTTCTTTTTAAAATAAAATAATTTAAAAAGGAAGCCTTTAGTAATTGGTCATCATCCAAATCTCTGTCAAGCTAGTTAATTAATATTGTTCTAAATTGAGCAGCTTAAATCTTCTATTCCATGCCTCATTGATAAAATGGGATTTTTTAATTCACCTATGACAGTTTACCAAAATTGATGAAATAAAGTTGTAAATATCTCTCACAATATTTTACAATGATATTTTTATTTTTAAATATTAAAATGTTGTTATGAACCAAGTAATATTTTGAATACTATACACACAACAATATTGGATTAATTATTCTTTCTAAACTAAATAAGGACAATGTAAATAAATGTGACTTTATATTTGTTATATCTTGCGTTTGTTTGTTTATCCTTATTCCCTCCGATACACTCTTTTTTCACTCTTTGAGACTACTAAATAAATCTCAAAATGGTTAAAAAGATTTTTCCATCATCATAAACAGCCACCTACCCACACTCATAACAAAAACCTTTTCATTCTGTCTCCTGTGTGCTCTTGCATTATATATATTTTCCCATATTCACAAATCATTACAAAAATTTAACTGAGACTATTTTGCAAAAATAAAAAAAATAAAATAAGTCCAAAACCATCCAAGTTCCCAACAACATGGGATCCTTTATAAATTTAGGGCCTATTTTTTTATATCACAGGTTTGTTCAAATCATATTTTTCAAAGCAAATATTTAATAGAAGAAATAGTCACATTACTTAAAAATACTGATGGATTAAAAGGCATTCATAACCACTGACATTTCATTGTAATTCTGCACATAAAATGCTAGCTGGTTACTTATGATTTTATTTCTTTCAGATCAACTACCTTGTCCTGTACGTGTGGTGTTAATCTTCAGAATATTCCAGAGTTTCCTGACCACTTAAAAGGATTCAAGTTAATTTCAAGGTGTGCATTTGTGCTGTTTACCAGTGTTACTAGCATTAACTGCTTCTTAAATGTAGCTTGAACTTGTACTTGGAGAAGACTATAAATCACTCCCTTTTGTCACAAAATAACATCCTCCTTACTTATTATGTACCTGATGTGTGGAACTTCTTTTCAATCACAGATAGAAAAACTTTAGTCAGAATGTTGATACGGTCTCTATTTCAAATTTGTAAATTGAGCCAAGTATATGTATTGAGAAAACTTGGCCACAGGGATACAAAATTCAGTTTTAAATCAGACATTTTATTAAAGTGAAGAATAAATTCTCATTTATTTGGACTTTTATCTTTTTAGATATTTTTAGTGGCCACATGAAAATGTTTCTAGACACTTTTGCTGGAGATAAATTTCTAAATTATCACATTAACCATTTTATATAATATATAAAGATATATAAATATATATAAGATATATAAGATATAATGGGTTGAATAAAATTTGAAATGCTTATAATTTCTACACATTTATTTATATATTTTCATTGGTAATGATGAACCCTCAGTAATTCTTTATATTTTTTTCCTTGAAGTAAATATGTGAAGGCTAAGGTATGGGTTGAATTTTAATACCTTTTCTTATTTCACACATATTAGTTAATATTACTGTTTAAAATGTATTACAAATATCATAGTTTTAAATAATATCTTGGATTTTAAAATCTATCTCCAAATTTTTATAAAGTAAGTGGTATGAAATATAAAATAGTTTGAAGAAATACAAATAAAATGAACATATTTTATTGGTATTGGCTCTTCTTAAGTGCATGAGAAGAGGAGAGATGTATTTATACTTTTGGAAAATATTTCACTGTGAACTTTTAAGAATTGAGGTTGCATAAGTCAAACTTGTAAGGTACTTCTTTTAAAGTTTTGCACATGAGAATAATTTGTGGTCCTGGGACTGAAGCCAGAGACTTCACATTGAACTACATATATTACTAGTCCAATTTTTATTTTTGTTTTGCTAAAGTGCCCAGGTTGTGCTTGAACTTGCAATCTTCCTGTCTCAGCATTCGAAGTTTCTTGGATTACAGGTGTGTGCAGCTGGACCTTTCTGAGAATAAATATTTTTGTAAAGAAATTAACAATATTCTTGTGGTTATGTGAATAATATCTATTAATCCAAAATATTTTGAAGAAAATGTAAAAATTTTATGATTATATGTAAAAATCCAAAAATTTCAACATTAACATTTTGGTGATCATATTGACACACGTATATTTATCCATACATACCATATATATATATATACAATTGCCCCTTGCTATATCATGGTTCACTCACTATGGCTTCACTGTATCATTGGTTTTTAAAAATATATATCAAATTCTGTATCACAGAATTTTGCTATATCATGGCATTTTGTGCTGTTTAGTCATTTATATAATATTTATTATTTTAATTATTTTTGCTTTAAAAATTTTAAACAATATAAAAGTATAAAAATGTTAATTTGAACACACTAAAAGAATAATATATTGAAATAAAATACAGTTATGTATTTCATCAGCCGATGAATACCATACTGTACACAATGGAAATGCAATATGCCCCTACCACTTGTGCAAGTTTGCCAACATGAGGTTATACATGGCAGAGTACTGCTTGATGGAATGAAAGGCGACCAACCACAGCGCAGTGTTCTGTATCCTGGGTGCTGACTGGCTCGGTGACTGTAGCATGGGTCTGTTTGCTCCCCTACACTGTGCCCATAAATTCAGCATCTCTCTTTCTGAACATCATATCAACATCTGATCACTGCCTGGCATTGCTCTCTGGTTTTGTGTTTTTGTGACTTTTTCATAAAAATTTTGAAATTATTTTAACTGCTGCAGTGTCACCCAAACATTCTGCTTCTTCTAAAGCTACTGACAGTGAACCTAAGTGGCAGAGGAAGATGCTTAGCATCTAAAGAAGTTGGAACTTCTTGACATGTTAAAAGAAGGCAGACTTCCGGGAAGATGGCGACCAGGTGAGCGGCAGAGGGAATCTCTCCCAGAGACCGATCCTTTACGCGCAGGTGCCAGGTCTGCGGATGCGAAATTCCAACTGATCGTGTTTCTCTCCGCGGCCTGAACATTAAAGGGTCGGCTGGATAAGCCGCTGCGAGAAGTGGGCAGGTCCTGAGAGCTGGGCGCCCAAGGCGATTGGTGCTGCGCTTGGGCCACAGCTCGGCTGAATCCACATACAACCGAGAGCGACTGCGACAGGACAAACCCTCCCAGCTCCTGAACCCGATGGGCTCAGAGGCCGCTGTACCCAGGATTTTTGGAGGTGGCAGAGCAGAGGAAACTCAGAGAGCACACTCCTGGGGCAGACTGCGCCAATCTGGGCGGCGGTCTGGGATCCCGCTCAGAGCCCTGCCCCTGCAGCCCGCGCCGCAGGAACTGTGGCAGCTGCGGTCGGCTGCTCCTGCGAGAAAGCCAAGGAGGCGGAGAAGAGCCAGGGAGCGCAGGATCTCCTGCCGGCATGGATCTCGGAGCAGGTGAGCAGAGGGAATACCGCAGCAAGATTTCTGAGTCGTGAAGAAGCTCGATCCAGGGAGATACATCTGAGCGGCATTCCTGCCTGCACGATCCCAGGGTGAGTTGATTGGGGGCCCTAACCGGTTTTTTTTGAGTCAGGAAGAAGCTCCGCACAGCGAGGGACATCCCAGCAGCTTTACTGACTGCAGGATACCCGGGTCGGAAGAGCTGGCTGGGCGCACCGACGGGATTTGTGAAGGGGGGAGAAGCTCCACCCAGGGAGAAACACCTGAGTGGCCCACTGCCTGCAAGGTCCCTGGGGCGGTGAGCTGTTTATGTGCCCCAGCCAGGTCTCAGGGTAGGGAGTAGAAGCAGAAATCTCAGCAGACAGCTTAAGGGACATTCTCCCAAAGAGAAGGAATCATTGGAGCAGCCTCTGCAGCACACCTTTGCCTGCTGAACTGCCTGGGGAATTTATAGCTCCACATATTGAATCTGATACCCAAAAATGGGAAAACAGAGGAACAAAACACAGTCTCAAAACTCAACCCCACCCAGAACAAGTTCTGAACGCGAGGATACAGGGGAACCAGGAAGCCACATACTTGCAAGTTATGAAATGATTGCATCTGAATTGAAACAACTCCAATGGGCCATAAAAGAGCTTAAAGCAGAAATAAGCCACATAGCTGCAATGATCTCTCAGACAAAAAGCGAGCTGAAAACAATGATGGAAGAAATGTTCCGTGCACATAGAGAAGATATAGAAAAAAGACTAGAAGAAAATAGAAAACAAATGGAAACATTACAAAAGCAATTGAGGAATGAATTACCAAGAATGAAACAGGTCCAAAGAGAATGCCAGGAGTTGAAAACTTACAATGAAAGCTTGCAAAACCGCTTAAATGAAACCGAAGATAGAATTTCAGAACTTGAAGATAGCATGGGAGCTTATGAGCGCGAAAGGAAGAATCTCATAATATCATCAAAGACACAAGAAAAGTCAATCCAACAGCTCCAAGATGAGGCAAAACGTAACAATATTAGAGTTATAGGAGTGTGTGAAACAGTAGGAGACCACACAAATGATATAAAAAGAATATTTGCTGAAATAATAGCAGAAAATTTCACAAACAAGGTAAAAAATACTGAACTTCAGTTAATCGAGGCATATAGAGCCCCAATAATCCATAACCCAAAGAGAAAAACACACAGGCATATAATAGTCAAGATCCCAGATATCCAGCAAAAGAACACAATATTAAAAGCTGCTAGAGAAATGAAACAGATCACCTATAAAGGAAAGCCCATCAGAATCACAGCAGACTTCACAACGGAAACCATGAAATCAAGAAGAGCTTGGAGCGAGATATTACAGATTCTGAGACATAACAACTTTCAACATAGACTGATGTATCCTGCAAAACTACCCCTCAAATTCAATGGAGAAATAAAATACTTCCACGACAAAGAACAGCTGAAGAACTTCATGAATGCCAAACCAGCATTGAAAAAAGCACTAAAAGATATTCTAGACAGAGAAAAAAGAGACCACAATCCCAAGAACAGCTATAGAAATAACTCCCAAAACAGAACAAATAATTAAACAGTCAGCAAAAGAAGGAAAACTTCAAGTAAATAATATGACCAGAATAAGCCATCATATAACCATGATAACCATTAATGTAAATGGCCTCAACTCAAAAGTCAAAAGGAAAAGATTGGAAAACTGGATTAAGGAACACAATCCAACGATATGCTGTATACAGGAAACACATTTTACTCAAAAAGAAATCCATAAGTTGAAAGTTAAAGGCTGGAAACAATTCTCCATGCAACAGGTCCCCAGAAAAAAGCAGGGGTAGCTATTACAATTGTAAACAATGTAAACTTCAAACTAAAAGCAATCAAAAGAGACAAAGAAGGCCATTACATACTAGTTAAGGGAAAGCTGCAAGAGGAAGAGGTAACAATCCTAAACATTTATGTACCAAACCATGGAGCACCTAACTTTACAAGTCAAATCTTAACAGACGTAAAAAATCAAATAACTAATAACACTATTGTAATAGGGGACCTAAACACACCTCTGATGCAAAGAGACAGGTCAACCGGACAGAAACTCAGCAAAGAAATAACAGACCTGAACCAAAAGTGTGAACAAATGGACTTAGTAAATGTATACAGAGCGTTCCACCCCACAACATCAGAATACACATTTTTCTCAGCTGCACATGGCTCTTTCTCCAGAATAGACCACATTGTCGCCCATAGAGTATATCTACCTAAATGCAAAAGAATTGAAATTATCCCATGCATATAATCGGACCACAGTGCAATAAAATTAAAAATTAATGACAAAGAGAAATCCAAAAACCACATAAACACGTGGAAATTAGACAACTATCTCCCGAATAATCAATGAGTCACACAAGAAGTTAAAGAAGAAATTAAAAATTACCTAAAAATAAATGAAAACAGAAGTATAACGTACCGGAATCTGTGGAATGCAATGAAAGCAGTCCTCAGAGGGAAATTTCTAGTAATGAACTCATATACAAAGAAAATAGAGAGCAAATAAATAACCTAATGATACACTTCAAACTCTTAGAAAAAGAGCAACAAGCCAAACCAAGAGCCCAAAGAAAGGAGGAGATTATAAAACTCAGGGCAGAAATTAATGCAATTGAGATGAAGAAAACTCTACAAAAAATTAGTGAATCAAAGAGTTGGTTCTTCGAAAGAATATATAAAATTGATAAACCCCTAGCCAACCTTATCAAAAAAAGAAGGGAAAGATCTCAAATTCATGCAATAAGGAATGAAAAAGAGGAAGTCACTACAGATCCAAAAGAAATTCAAAAGATCATTAATACGTACTTTGAAAATCTGTATCCCCATAGGATAGAAAATATAGAAGAAATGGACAGATTCCTAGAAAGGTACAAATTGCCAAAATTGAATCAGGAAGACGTAAAAATCCTGAACAACCCAATATGAATTAATGAGATTGAAAACGTCATTAAAAACTGACCAACAAAGAAAAGCCCAGGCCCTGATGAATTCACAGCAGAATTCTATAAAACATTTAGAGAAGATGTAATGGCAACACTCCTCAAACTCTTCAATGAAATCGAGAAGGAAGCATCTTTCCCAACACATTTCTGGACGCAAGTATT
This sequence comes from Dinomys branickii, assembly GCA_004027595.1. Lineage (NCBI taxonomy): Eukaryota > Metazoa > Chordata > Mammalia > Rodentia > Dinomyidae > Dinomys > Dinomys branickii. Next base: position 325,050 of record PVLD010000163.1, on the reverse strand, counting down.
ATACTGATACCAAAACCAGAGAGAGACCCAACCAAGAAAGAGACCTACAGGCCAATCTCACTAATGAGCATAGATGCAAAGATACTCAACAAAATACTGGCAAATAGATTACAGCGAATCATAAGGAAAATTATACACCACGACCAGGTAGGATTCACTCCAGGAATGCAGGGACGGTTCAATATTTGCAAATCAATTAATGTAATACACTATATTAATACAGTCAAAGACAAAAACCACATGATCATCTCAATAGATGCAGAGAAGGCTTTCAATAAAGTCCAGCATACATTCATGTTAAAAATCTTAGAAAAAATAGGAATAGATGGCCTCTACCTCAATCTGATCAAAGCCATCTACAACAAACCAAAAGCCAACATCATGCTAAATGGACATAAACTGAAAACCTTCACTTTAAAGTCAGGAACAAGACAAGGATGTCCATTGTCACCACTCCTATTCAACATAGTTCTGGAAGCACTAGCCAGAGCAATCAGACAAGAGAGAGAAATAAAAGGAATAATGATAGGAAAGGAAGAAGTCAAACTATCACTATTTGCAGATGACATGATACTATACATGGAGGACCCCAAAAACTCCACAAGAAAACTCCTGGAATTAATTGACAAATTCAGCAGCGTAGCCGGATACAAAGTCAACACCCAAAAATCAATACCATTCCTATACACGAACAACAAACAGACTGAGAGAGAAATTGAGGAAACCATACCTTTTACAATAGCAAACAAGAAATTGAAATACTTAGGAATCAATCCAGCAAAGAATGTGAAAGATTTATTCAGTGAAAACTACAGTACTCTGAAAAAGGAGATTGAAGAGGATTTCAATAAATGGAAAAACATACCCTGCTCATGGTTAGGAAGAACTAACATTGTAAAAATGTCCATACTCCCAAAACTGTTGTACAGATTCAATGCAATTCCCATTAAACTACCGTTAGCATACCTCACAGATCTAGAGAAAATATGCCTCAAATTCATCTGGAACCAGAAGAGACCCAGAAGAGGAAAAGTAATCCTGGGCAATAAGGACAAGTCAGGTGGAATCACAATCCCTGACCTAAAATTATACTACAAAGCTACTGTAATAAAATCAACCTGTACTGGCTGAAAAACAGACCTGAGGATAAATGGAACATACTGGAAGATGCAATCATAACAAAAAACCCACTCAGCTACCTAATATTTGACAAAGGGGTCAACCAAACCCACTGGAAAAAAGAAGGCCTGTTTAATAAAAGGTGCTGGAAAAACTGGCTTGCCTCTTGCCAAAAACTGAAAATAGACCCCAGTCTATCACACCAAACTCAGGTCAAAATGGATCACAGATCTCAATATTAAAACAGAAACTCTAAATCTACTGGAAGAGAAAGTAGGTAAAAATCTTGAAGACATAGGAGTAGGCAGAGAGTTCATGAACAAAAATGAAACTGCAAGGGAAACACTTCAAAGAATCAATAATTGGGACCTCATCCTACTGAAAAGTTTTTGTACATCTAAAGAAATCACCAGCAAAGTAAAAAGAAAACCCACAAATTAGGAAAAATCCTTGCTGGCTGTCCCTCAGATAAAGGTCTTCTATCTAGAACATACAAAGAATTAAAAAAATGTACCTGTCCAAATTCAAAGACCCAATCCAGAAATGGGCATCTGAGATGAATACACACTTCTCAGATAAAGAAATACAAATGGCAAATAAATATATGAGAAAATGTTCCACATCCTTGGTCATTCGAGAAATGCAAATGAAAGCAACATCGAGATTTCATCTCACCCCAGTAAGACTGGCCAGTATGAAAAAGTCATCCAATAACAGATGCTGGTGAGGCTGTGGAGAAATAGGGACTCTATTTCACTGCTGGTGGGTATGCAGACTGGTACAACCACTGTGGAGAGCCGTTTGGAGATTTCTCAGCAAACTAGGTCTAGAGGTTCCATTCAAACCAGCTATTCCTCTTCTGGGTATTTTCCCAGAAGATCTGAAAACATCATATCACTCTGATATATGTGCACCCATGTTTATAACAGCACAATTTGTAATAGCTAAAATGTGGAAGCAACCCAAGTGTCCATCCACAGAAGACTGGATTAAAAAGTTGTGGCATTTTTATATAATAGAATATTATTCAGCTATAAAGAAAGACAGTTTTGGGGACTTTGTAGGCAAATGGTCAAAACTGGAGTCCATACTCATAAGTGAAATAAATCAACAGTACATGTGCAGGCAACGTATTGTATCACTGGTGTAAGATCCTGAGGGTAGGAATATAAACTAAGAGACGTGAAGGAAATCTGTTCAAAAACAAAGAACAGATGGGACGAGGGAAAGGAGAAAAGAAAGAGACAAAAATGTATGTATGTATGTATGTATATACATATGTGAAGGAGGGCTAACATGGTTCTACTATTGTATTATATCACTTAATGCTAAAGAATAATTGATGACGGGTTATTTGATCAATCTTGTTTGTCTGTATGTGTTATCCTGAACACACTTTGAAGATACCAATATGCAAAGCAGCAACTATTGTTGTTTTCTTTTTTAAATTTTTATTTTTTGTTTTTTGTTTTTTGTTTTTTGTGTTTTTCTGTTGTTGAGATGATTAATTGTTTGACCAATTTCGCATGTCTGTATCTCTGTTCATGTAGATACACTTCAAAGATATCAATAGGTAAAGCAACAACCACTGTTGAGTCCATGTCACCTTGTCTGTAAATCAGTTTTGATTGTACTATTTTTTATGCTAATTTGTGTCTGTTTGTTAATATGTTTTTGTGCTTTTATTTAAAAAAAAAAAAGGCAAAAGCTACGTGGCTGTAGGCCACCATTATGGGATCAACAAATCTACTGTTTGCTACATAAAGAAAGAAAAGAAGAATATTAGGCTTATGGCAACTATCACTGTTAACAAGAGTGCAGAGACTGTGGTCACTTCCCACAATAAGGCCTTTCTGAGGATGGAGTCTGCATTGGCCCTGTGGATAAATCACTGCAGGAAAAAGAATATCTCACTGGATACCAACACGATCCGGATGAAGGCTAAGAAATTTTATGATAGTTTGGTGAAAAACATGGCTGCTCACAACAGTGATGAGGATGAAGATGGAGATGATGATGCAAAAGCAGAGCAGTTGAGTGCTTCTCCCACCAGTCCAACCCCTTTCAGTGCCAGCAAGGGCTGGTTTGACAAATGTCAGAGATGGTTTGGACTCAAGAGCATTTCTCTACATAGAGAAGCTGCCTCTGTAGATAAAGCCAGAGCCAAGGAGTACGTGAAGAACATGTTCAAATCCATCATCAAGGAAGGGGGCTATAAGCTTGAACAGGTTCTTAGCATGGATAAGATGGGCTCATTTTGGAAGTGGATGCTATTTTGCACTTTTATTGTGAAAGGCCAAGACAAAGTCCCTGGTTATAAGGCCCAAAAAGGTTAAGCAACTCAGATTACATGTGGGAATACTGTGGACTTCATGATAAAGCCAGGGCTTTTATTTATAAGTTAAAAAACCCAAGAGTCATAAAAAACAAATCAAGAATGTGTTGCCTGTGTATGGGATGCATGAACCCAAGGCTAGATCATGAAACTCTTCATAGCTGATTGGTTCCACCAGTGCTTTATCCTGGAGGTTAAACTTCATCTGGCAGAGAAAGACCTCGAATTCCAAGTGCTTCTGATCATGGACAATGCTGGAGGCCATGCTGTCAATCGTCATATAATGGCTTCTAGATAGAGTTCTTGCCACCAAATGCCACATCACTCATTCAGCCTATGGATCAAGGCGTTATTCCCACTTTGAAAGCACACTACACATGAAACACCCTGAAAAACCTGGCTGGAGCTATGGACTCAGATGGAAACTTGTTACTAAGGGCATACTGGTGTGACTACAATATTGCTTCGTGTCTCCTAAATATTCAGAATGCCATAAAAGGGATGGACAGTGAAACAGTAAGTGCCAGCTTGAAAACTCTGTGGCCAGAAGTTGTCCACAATTACAAGGTTCTCCCGTGATGAAGTTCATCAGTCTTCAGTAGCGAAGGCCTCAAAGCTGGCAAAAGTACTGGGAGGAGATGGTTCAATGATATGACTCTTGACGCCGTGAATGACCTGATCACTATCCACTCACAACTGGTGGATGAAGACCTGACAGAGATGTCAAAGTCAGCAAGCGAAGAAGAGGATGAAGAAAAAGATGAACTACAGGTTGGAGGAGAGAAGGAGGTTGAGCTAACACTCTATCATCTTGCAACCATGGTCTGAATGTCCAAAGAACTTCAGCAAGTGACTGAAGAATGGGTCCCCCAGATGTTTCGTTTGTTGCACTTCATAAATACAATCGAGAGTGGCACGTCAGTTTATAAAACCTTCCTCAGAAGAAAAAGCAACACCAGCAACTCCCCATAACTATGTTCATCACTCAGAAGAGATCAGAAATGGGCCAGGGTGAAGATACTGGACCACATGGTGAAGCACTGCTGAAGTGGTGCCTTCAGAAGAGCTGTGATGCTCTCCTTGGCTGTGCAGTGCATTCATCTCATCGTCATCACCTTCATCTTCATCAGTATTGCGCAGCTACATAATTCACTATCTCTATCATTCAAGTTGTACTGTGCTTCACTGGTGAGTGCCCATATAGAATTTTACATGTTGCTAAAATTATATAGGTTTAAAGTGTAGAAGAGTTTAAGAGCACATGAAGTGTTTATAAGAGTGTGGAAAAGTTAATAAGAGAGTGGGAAAGGTATATAGGAGTGTGGGAAGGGTTTATAAAGCCTTAAACTATATAATAATACATTATATAATACATTATTATATAATAATATAATAATAAATATAATGCTGCTACTTGGTGGATTTTCACCTACTGTGGGGGCCTCTGGAACGTAAGTCCAGTGATAAGTGAAGGATCACTGTATATACACATTTTTTTCATTGTTTCTAAGCATACAGGGGAGGGGATTTAAGATAGAACGGTGCACATTATTCTTTGCTCATGCAGTGGTTGTATTAGTTATGCTATTACCTTTACTGGTCTGCTCATTTTATTTTCTTACATAAGTGTGTAATAATTCACTTACTTGATTTATCACAGTATCATCTGTCAGACTTCAACTGCTTCCTCTTCTTGTCTTCTAGGATTAATACTTTAGTAAATACCTTTCCATATTTGTCTTTAGGAATTCCCATTTTCTTGATTCAAATGGTGTAGCTGCTCAGGACTTGAACGGCCAAATAGTTTTCAATTTTACAAGTTTCACATGAGCGTTAGAGAAGGATTTGATGCTTTAATAACTACTAGTGATATGTAAAATTTTTTTACATCCCAAACAGAAGTTTGCATGCTTATTTAAAATTTTGAAAAATATTAATTAATTTACCTTTTTAACTTATACATCACTATGAGAATCCATGGGCACATTGATATATGTTGAATAAGCACTTTTGTTCATAGTATTGATTCAATAATGGTTTTCATTGGGCTAAATCATTGTAGAAAGTAGGATTTTAACCTACTGCCAACATTAGAATTCTTTTTTTAAGCTCTAACTTTTGTAATAAGCATTGTTCATGATTTATTTTTCATAGCTATGGCTAAACATTTTAAAATGACTTTTGTTGTAACTTGTTCGTAACTAGTAATTTTAAAGTTTTAAAAAGAAAAACTGTCCTTTAAAAAGTTTACTTCAATTTATAAATGTCAACTTCTGACTTTACCATGCAAGATTTTATTTTTCAGTTTTTGGTAACTAATTTTTTAACTCCAATCTATCTTTCCATATTCAGTTTTACTTTCTTCCTAAAGTGACTAGATCACCTTTAAACCAATGTTCTATTTAATGAGATTTTGTCATTCTCAAGAGATTACAGTGGCTTCATACGCTATAGGAAAAACTGACATTCATTCTTACTTTTTAAGATGTTTGGGGCCCCAGTTTGAGGATATAGCTCAGTGGCATAAGCTTACCTGCCTGACAAGTGCAATGTCCTGAGTTTGATTCCTAATACCAAAGAAAAAGTAAAAAAATAAATAAAGAAAAAAAAAGATGTTTGGGGCCTAAAATCACAAGCATAAACCGAAAGTAATTTTATCTACTTGCAGTGCAGTTTATTGGAATTTAAATGGAAATTATATTAACTTTGTATAATAATAGGGGAGATAATACTTAAAATTTAAATTTTGTGTAAGAACGTGATAAACCTTTAAATTTATTCAGATATTACACTATATCATTTAATATAACTTTTCATATAGGTCATATAATAAATAACATAATGTGACAAAATATTTAGTTCCAGAATAAATATTAAAAAATTAAATGGTTTTTACTACTTCAAAGTAGACAAATTATACAAATCTGAAGGGAATAAATTTCTTTTTGCACCAAAATCCAAATACACAGATACTAACTTAATGAAAACATATAAGATTTTCAAAATTCAAGTATTTGATTTTTAAAAATTGGTGTGTACTCCTTCCTATTCATACTTACGCAGATTTTTAGTGTGAGTCTTGAATTTAATCGGATGACTTTTAATCATTTATGATACTGAACATGGCACAATGTTTTTCTTTAAAAGTGAATATAGAACTGACCGCCAGCCAACAGTGCCTTTGAAGACTGGCAGGTACAGGTGTCGGTCAAACATATAAATGGTAGCAAATAAGTACTGATGAATAAGTTAAACGAAAAGCAATGCGGGTGCTGTCTAGGACACAAGGCTGTGTGATTGTGATGGGTTTGAGCAAGAAGCAACAAAGCTGAGAGCAGATCAGCATTTCAGTTGTGCTAGCAATAAAGATAAAGGAATTCTCCAATGTGTAGGAGAGGGGTTAAGGTGGTGAACGAACTTAAAGTCTTTAAATCCAATTACTTCCACTTTACAATATGAAAGGAAACAGCAAGAGAAGAGAAAGGTGACTTAATCTCGTTTTTTTAGTGCATCATTTAAAACTCAAAGTTATAGGTGGTGCTATAGAAAATTATTGTATTCGGAGACTGTGCTTATGCGGTGGGGAGAGTGATTTAGAGAGAGCAGGGACAGAGACAGGGACGGAGACAGACAGAAATCACGCGCTGAACTCAGAGACACATTCGTAATGAAGCAGAGTTGCCAGACAGCAAGATGCACCACCAAGTGATTTCGAGAAGCAACAACCAGGGCTGTTTTTCTTGTATTAGAAAGCAGTTTACTTCATGCTGTTTTCGAGAAGGTGTCTTTTGGAACATTCAGTGACACGGTCTCGAGCAGCCACAGCAGGAGGTAGAATTGGTTTTCTATCTTCAGTGTGGCGGTCACAGCTATTGAAACGACATGAAACTATGAGGTCAAGGATCATATGGTCCAAAGGCCAAGTGGTGATTTTTGTTGCCATTTTTTAAGGCAGGAAGCACCTGAGTTTTTTCAGCTTGGTATTTGGATTTAAAAAGTTGGAGAAGAAACGTTATGAAAAAAATTTTTAAATATATTTCCTTGATATAAACTGTGTATCAATCACGCTGTGCAAAGATTTTACTTTAAAATAAAAAGTAATAAAATGAAATTATAGTAAGCTGCAAGTTCAATTAATAGATTATAGAAAGATAGGGCTAGAAAATATTTTATATCAGATAGGCATAAAAAGCAATTTGTGTATATCTGAGTTAAGATTAAGGGAATGTTTAATGCTTAGTTCTTTCAAATTCAATTTATTTACTCAAAAGTAACTTCTAATAGAATTTTTATTTTTTTAAACACTTGCTATTTCATTCATCTGCCACTGTTAGAGGATCCAGTTCTACCATGGATTATCTAGATGCTTGGGTTACATCAGCGAAGCAAAGGAGAATATAAGACATTATATTATAATCAAAAAGACAGAACCATAATAAGTATGTAAAATTATGTATTTGATAGTATGTGACAAAGTGATAAGGACCGTTTCAGAAGACCAGGGAAACGCGATGAGAGAAGAAGTGCAAACCCGTCCAAGGGGAGTGAAATGGTCATACTGCAGCAAATATGCAAAGGCGTTGACTGAGTTGCTGTTAAATATCCCGGAGGCGAAGGGCGTAAGCAGAGCAGGAGTAAGTGCCAAGCTGAGAACATTCTAGGAAGGTCACAGGAAAGGTGAAAAACCTACTCTAGCAAGAAGAGAGTTAACTGTTTGGACAGCAGTAAGAATGTAGTCAGAGGTAAAGTAGAGCAAGGGTCAGGCCTTAAGTGTCCTATTCTGACCTGGTTGGGAAATCAGGGAGAAATGGGGCCAGGGGACCATCCTAACCTGATCTACTTTATATTTAAGAATCACTAAGAGTACAGCACTCAAGATCGAAGATGGCAGTGGACGAGAACTGAAAGAAATGTTCAGATTACCGGGTACATTTCCAAGGCAGAAGCCCCCACATTTTGATGGACAGTGTGTGAGGTGTGAGATAAGTAGAGACATCAAACTTTGGGCCCAGTGTATGAAAGAATAAATGTCTCAAAACCTGAAATGAGAAAAATTGTGGGTGACTCAGTTCTGGCAGAGAAAATAAAACATCTAGTTCTATAGCAACAGGCTTGGTGGTGCGAGGCTGTAATCCCAGCACTGGGGAGGCTCAGGCAAGAGGATCACTCCAAGCTCAAGGACAGCCTGAATTATATAGTGAGACCTTGTCTTGAAAAACCAAACAAAGACCAAAAGAAACAAACAAAACAATAAATCTGGTTTTAGGCAATGTGATTTTGGCATTTCTTATAGTTTTAAGTAGAAACATTCACATATATACACATACACTGCATGTTTAAAGTAAATGCACTTTTGGAATACAAATGAAAATACTACCTAGCATAGAAATAATATTTTATGTTATGTACAGGTGATTTCTCAAGGATAAATACTTCAATATATGTCAGTTTAGAACATGACTGCAAAATAAAGTGTGAATAAATAGTAACTGGCATCAAGAAATATCAAGGAAAATGATTGTAACAAGGTCTATATAAATCCTATCAGTTATTATGTAATTAGTTTGTTGATAGCCTTGATAGTACCACCAAATTTCTCTGATCTTCACTTGCTGATTTTCCTGACTCTAAAATCATTCGTAAACGTGTTATGCATAATAAAATCCATTTTCACTTTGATTTAATTCCAAAGCTGTGTTTCTTTTTGTTAAAGTATCATGGCTGCGCCCTCCCTTTTGTTCTTGCTGTGCTGTGTTCTGCCTCCTTGAACTGTGGTCCCTCACTGTGCCACTCTGTCTTGGAGCCAGTTGATTACAGACTGAAACCCCCATAAACTGTGTGCTAAATGAACCTTTCCTCCTTTAATAAAAAACAATCATGATTAGTATTGGCAGCTAATTCTGCACCAAAGAAGGTTAAAAACAGATTGAAATAAATCAAATATTTAATAAATAGTAAATGTTTTAATAAAAATTAAATGTCTTATGGTCATGTTATACCATAAAAAAAGATATTTGTGGAAATTTTATTTAGGGTTTCTTTTAAGAAATATGTTACAAGAAAATTTTACTATCAGGGAATGAGCCATATTACTGAAGATTTTCCTGATATTGCACATCCAATTATAAACAGAAAGATTTAAAGGGGAATATTTCTATGTTCTTCCCTCCCTCCACTGGTCCAAGATAAAATCAACCTATCTTTTAAGATGGATTAGCAATGTCATGGACCACATCAGTCTATATCACAATTGTCAAAATCTGTGAATTTATCGAGGGTATGCTCAATTATTTTCATCCAAAAATTTGTGAACAGTGAGTGACACATGGGATGACAGTAAATGTTTGCAGAATAAAGGAATAATGCCATGATTTCCCCCCACTCAGTTGTCATACGTGAAACATGACACCATCTAATATTAAAAAGAAAGATAAACGTTTTGCACTAGATATGAATATTCATAAAGGATTTTCTCCACAAATTCTATACAACATACACATACTCTTGTTTCATATTTTATGAGAGGTTTTACCTAGAGTAAAAGAGATGAAAGAGAAATAACAAATACATATATATATATATAGAGAGAGAGAGAGAGACAATCATGTAAAATAGTTAAATAGGTAGTCATAGTCTTTCAAAATACATAGCTAAAGAAAGAAAATAAAATGTGGCACTGTTAAATTTTGAGTATCCAGTAAAATGGGTAAAGTCAAACTATGGATATCATACGCTTCTCTTTCTTTTTTGCCAGTCTTAATTTGTTTGATATCTGTACTGGTCAGCGTTTCTATTAGAAGTAACTACACATGTACTACATTAGTTACAATACAGGAAGTGTAATGGAGCTAGAGATTAGGAGGAAACACTGAAACTAAAATCAGGAAGGAAAAGCAAGATTATTTAATCAAAAATCATTAGGAAGCCAAGAAAAGATTTAGTACAGTAGTAACTCAGGAGATTACAGGCAGATGCAACTCCAATGTATGGGCTGTTTCTTATTTCTTTCTGTGATTTTGTTCTTCATTCAAAGTTTTCACATGGAGCTTTGCTTTTCCTAAGATTAGGAAATATTTAGGAGTAACTGGAAGGGGAGAAGGGTAGGCTGTCATCTGACCTATGCATTCATCTGTTGGAGACGTGGCCCTGTTCTGCCTATCACCAACCTAGCAAACAGAAAAGTAAAATTGCAGGGCCAAGGCTATAACTCAGTGGCATAGTGCCTGCTTGGCAAGTGTGAGTTTCTTTTCTTTCCACTTTTATTTATTTTTTTTTTAATTTTAAAGACAAAAGAATGGAGACATATAAACCAGAATAACACAAAAACAATATAGGAAATACAAAATTATAGAGAAGATGGTAGGGAATTAGCACTGGATGCTGTATTACATAATGTTATCTTTGCAATAGTTAACACAAAAACAACAAAGGGAATACCACATTATAGAGAAGATAGTAGGGATTTAACACTGGATGCTGTATTACATAATGTTATGTTCACGTTTGTTACTCGGTTATACAGATGATGGCTCATTTGTTTAATCAATTTTCTCCACCTCATCTCCATTGTTCTACCACCCAATCAGTCATCTTCCCTCTGATAATAACTGTACTTTTGGGTTTATTTACTCCCTCGGGCTCTCACATTGGGAAGAGACATGGCTGCTTCAAATTATGCTGAAACAAATATGGCTGTACATAAGTTGCTATGGCAGGAGGTGGAAAAGTACCCATTATTAAAGACAGTAGATAGGCAGGGAACCAGGATCACTGGGGTGAAGCTCCATTGACAAGCCCTCAGGGTCACCGGGGGTCCAGTTCAGTCAGCAGGGTTACCCAGTGAACCACCAGGCTTTGCCTCCATACATCATGTCCAGGGGCCCAGCTGAGTCCTCAGATCACCGGGCTCTGCCCTGGTGAGGCTCTGGAGGGGGCCTGGTATAGTCCACGGGGTTGTCCCCAGCAGACTGCCAGGCTCCGCCCCATCACCACGCTGCTGGGGACCTGGTTGAGTCCATGGGGGTCACCCCCAGTGGATTGCTGGGCTCCACCCCATTGTTGTGCTGCCAGGGGCCCAGTTGAGTCCACAGGGTCACCCCCAGTGGATTGCTGGGCTCCGTCCTGTTGCCCTCTTGTCAGGGGCCCAGTGGAGTTCATGGTGTCACCTCTGCGGACTGTCACGCTCTGTCCCATCACAGTGCTGCAAGAGGCCCTGCCTAGGTCTTCAGGGTTCTCACACAGCCTGGAGGGAAACCCCTCTCCCCTCAGGCTATTGAGCTCCCTGTCAAGGCCCCCGGGGTCCCCTTATAGGCCACTAGTGTCTCCCTGCAGGCCACTTATGACTCTTTGGAGGCTATCCCCACCCAGCTAGAGGACCAGGTCTGCACCCTAGTTCCAGGTCTTCACCTCCTCCCACTTTCCAATCTCCAGTGTTGCCATTCCCTGCCCCTTGCAGCTGGGCATTGGGTGCACTTACAATGCTGGGAACAAGTGGTGTGAGGTCTCCCCCACCCGTGCTCACTGTTGTTGTCCAGGGTGTGCACTAAGTTCAGTTATTAGTTCTAGAAGAGCATTGGAGGATTTTCCTAGGTCTGCTGTGTAGAGTATGTTGTCGTCTCTCGGACTCCCAGACTCCTGCTTTTCATGTAATTTGTTGCTATGAGTTCATACAAGGTTCATATATGCAAGCAGTATGGAAACCCTCTTGGTGCTCATATTAGTAGTTTAGGGTGAGTACTGAAGCCTGTAGACTCAATCCATTGCTGTCAAGGACACGTGTTGAGTGCTCGGACCACCAAGACTCAAGGTGCTCAGAGAGGGAGTTCAGGGTGGGAGCTGAAGCCCGCTATCTCAGCTCCTGCTTCCTGCTTGGTGTTGGAGTGAGAAGGGTGTGGGGCCATGTGGTCCACCTGCATCTGTAGTTTCTCTTACTATTGTGCTCCAGTTCCTGTTTGTTCTTTGGCTGGATCCCTGGGAATTACTGTGGCCCTGGGGTTGCTGCAGATGCTCTCTGTTGCTCTCTGCTGTTAGTTGCTCACACAGTGCAGAGGTAGGAGAACACAGACTCGGAGTAGATGTAGTGCTAGTTGGGGTGGGCTGTGTACTGGTTGCTTTGACTCCACCTTGCCTCCAGGCTCTGATTAGAAAGGTTGCTGCAGGGTGGGGATTCTGTTTTAGTGGCCGTTGTAACTTCTCATCTTCACAATGGGTTTGATAACAACTCCCAACCACCCCGAACACCACTGCCTCTTTCCCTGGCTGCAGTTTCTCCTCTCTGGTCCTGGACCAGCTCTCCAAACTCTGTTCTCCCCTGGCCGAGTTGGGAGGCTCCCATGAGAATGGGTCTCTGAAGCTAAAGCTATGAGTGCTGGAATGAGGAAGCAGGCTGAATGTGTGTCTGGAGTGGTGACTCTCTCCTCTGCCTCCTCTTCCTCCGACTGTGCCATGGTGGCCCTCTGAGCCTTTCCTCCAGGAGAGGTCTTATTTGGTCTTTCTTAGGGCTTCAATTCTCATTTCAGATCCTTACTGGGTTCAGGGTACACATTTTTCTCCTTCCTGTCTTTCTCATGTTGCTATATTCCAGTGTCTGAGTGGCGATCCTCTGGGAGGATCTTTCTCTGATTCTTACCCGGTCATCATCTTCCTGGAAGTCCTAGTGTGAGTTTCTGAATTTGATTCCGAGTACCCCCAAAAAATTGCAAAAAGTAGTCTTCTTTTATTTCTTTTTTTTTTTTCTTTTTTGAGACAGTGTCTTGCCATGCAGTTCAGGCCAGTCTTGAGCTCATTTTGTAGCCCAGGCTGATCTTGAACTCACAACAATCCTCCTGCCTCAGCCTCCTGAGTGCTAGGATTACAGGTGTGCACTACCACAACCAGCTAAACTACTGAGTGTTAAGAAGTGTTATATTTTCTCCTTTAGCTGCCATCATTTGCTTATCCCAAATCTACCACTGCTTCCTAGAGTCTCATTTCTCTAAGTCCTCACCTAAAGAATTTCCTGATATATATTTTTGCTCTCTGTTCTCTTTGTTAGACTTGATTATTTTTATCACATACATCTTTGCTTCTTCATACTGTATTAATCTTACTATGTTCCTTTTTAATCTAATTTGTTTATACTTTGGCTTGTAGCCCTGTGAACATTAAGAATATATATTGTTTCCTCAATATATTATGTTCACTCCATTTAAATTAAATTTAAAAACAGTCTATAAACCTGCAAGTATGTAACAGCATAAATAAATGATTTCATTGGGAATGTTTTCTGTTTTGTTTTTTTGAATTGGCAAACAATATTTTGCATTATTTGATTTTTCATAACACACATTTAAGCATGCACCAGATGAAATAAGACACAGACCATAATCTCAAAGGATGAAGTCTCATAGATATATATAATCTCCCTGGAGATGCCTTCATGAGAAATGTAATATTGTGTTGCTTCTAAAGAAAAATAGTTAATTCAATCTGATTAGGCAAAGAATAAGATTACAATCAAATGAGTAAAATCATGTATAGATGCAAAAGACTTCTCTGTACAGGCAGTAGAGAAACTTGATTGGTATTTTGGAGACCTATGATAGTTACAGAAATATTAGTTTTGGAAAAGTTCTGATCTGTGGGTTTCCCTTTCCTGGCAGTGACTTGCATCTCTGCTGGTCGTTGACTGAACACTACACTCTGTGCATGATCCTTTTCCCATTCCCATTCCTTTCCAACTCTAGTAGCCACATTCCAGCTTCCACACTGAGTGCACTAATGATATGAATGTGCATTTATAAACATCTGACTCAACTGCCAACCTCACTCCTAGAATTATTGGACTTAGAAACTAATTTGGATAGCTAATCCAAAGTTCAGATTGCATCTTTTACTATAAATTATAATAATATGCCTTCACACTTTAAGGCAATTGCTGCTTCCAACAATTATTGTAATAGCTGATCTGAATTAGTGTGAGACTTATCAAGTCATATATTTTTAAGATTTTTGTTTTGCAAACAGCAATTAATAGCAGAAAAGTAAACTTCTTCTTTAAAAAGTATTATAAAAGGTATGTCATTAACAGATTGAAAGATGAAAATCATATGATCATCTCAATAGATTCGAAAAGCATTTGTCAGATTCTACAAGTTTTCTCAATATTCTTTAGTATTGTTACAAACTGCAAATAAATAGTCTACATATAACATATTCAATAGTTAAAAGTTAGAAACATTTTTGCTACGATTATGAATAAAATAAGAATAACAAATCCTGTCACTTTTGGGGTTTATTTTCTGACAATAGACTTTTCAAGTTTTATTTGCCTTTGGGAGATTTTTTTTTTATTTTAAAGAAAAACAACAACAAGAAAATAACAATAAAGACAAAAACAAAGCAAAACAAAAAGAATAAAAATGATACAGAATTCCAAAACAAGGTGGTCAATTTTATGTAAGACAGTGTTGGAAGTTCTGCGTAGAGTCATCAATAAAGGGAAGAAATAAGTCATACAAATGGACAAAGGAAAGGAGCAAAATTGTCATCTGCATACAAAATTTTATTTCATAAGAAATTCTAAATAGTCCATAAAAATTTGAGGCCTAATTAATAAATTTAATAGAGATCCAAGATGCTGCACATGGTTTATATCTAGATGTCTCCAAGACATTCCCTCTAGATGGAATTTTGAAAGGTGGTTGCACCACAGGGTCATTATACATAACCTGATTTTCGAAGCTTGGGCCCATGCTGGGGAGGCACATTGCTGAGGTTGTGACCTGGAAAGATGTATGCTACCTGAACACCCACCCCTAAACGTGTTCATTTACTCTCTGCTTCCTGGGCACTCTGACTTGAGTAGCTTTTCTTTACCCAGGCCCTATCATGATGCCATTGCTTTGATTAAATATGCTAAATCCAGATGGAAACTTTTGAACTTTGAGCTAAAAGAAACGTTTCCTCCTTTAAATGACAACTTTGTCCCAACAAGGAAAGTGAGAAGACACTTTGATACCAGAAGTGGGGATGTTATTATGAATATGCCTTAAAATATGATTCAGAATCCTTAGGAAATAGTTCATTTAGAGGAATTTGGAAAGCTTTGGAGATGCTGGTTAGAGAAGACTAATGATTCTATAAACCAAGATATATGATATTGATCACAGCTTTACTGTCAGATAGTGATAGAAATCCAGACAGTAACCACCTCAGTTAGGAAGAAAGACTCCACTGGAAGCGGGGTAGAAACCATGTGTGTTATGATTTAGCAGAATATTTTACTACATTTTGTTCATGTACTGATACTTTAAAGGAGACAAAGATTAAGGGTAGCAGATTAACGTTGCAGAAAAAAATATTTCAATGCAAGCACTGTTTAGGCTAGAGAATGGGTACTTTTTGCTGCTTTCAGTTGAGATCTACTGTGAGAAGCAGGGGCAAAAATCCAACTTAAATAACTTAACCACTTACTAGTCCACTTATTTAAAACAAGATGACCAAAGATTGCACAACATCTCATTAATTTTTATATGATAATCAACAGGAAAATATAATTATGACAGTTTTATCAAATTTATTAAATAAAATAATTGACTGAAATGATACCTGCTTGAGAGATGCTCAGGGTAAACTGTTAAATGGTTAATGAATTTTGCTAGGGACCAAAAAGAAAGTTCCCATAAATTTGGGCCCTGTAGAATTTTGGCTTGGAAGCAGCTACTAAAAAGATTAATGTTAAAGTGAAGCTAAATAATTTGCATCAGAACAGATGCCTTAATAGACATGTAGAAATCAGCAAGACCCTTTTGACTTTTGAGTTGAGGCCATTTACATTAATGGTTATCATGGTTATATGTTGGCTTATTCTAGTCATGTTATTTACTTGATGTTTTTCTTCATTTGTTGCTGTTTACTTGCTTGTTCTGTTTAGGGAGTTATTTCTATTGTTGTTCTTGGGATTGTGGTCTCTTTTTTCTCTGTCTAGAATATCTTTTAGTGCTGTTTGCAATGCTGGTTTGGCACTCATGAAGTTCTTCAGTTGTTCTTTGTCGTGGAAATATTTTATTTCTCCATTCAATTTGAGGGATAGTTTTGCAGGATACATCAGTCTGGGTTGGAAGTTGTTTTGTCTCAGAATCTGTAATATCTCACTCCAAGCTCTTCTTGATTTCATGGTTTCCGTTGTGAAGTCTGCTGTGATTCTGATAGGCTTTCCTTTATAGGTGATCTGTTTCATTTCTCTAACAGCTTTTAATATTGTGTTCTTTTGCTGGATATCTGGGATCATGACTATTATATGCCTGTGTGTGTTTTTCTTTGGGTTATGGATCATTGGGGTTCTATATGCCTCGCTTAACTGAACTTCAGTATCTTTTACCTTGTTTGGGAAATTTTCTGCTATTATTTCAGCAAATATTCTTTTTCTTTCGTGTGTGAGGTCTCCTGCTGTTTCACACACTCCTATAACTCGAATATTGTTACGTTTTGCCTCATCTTGGAGTTGCTGACTTCTCTTGTGTCTTTGATGATATCATGAGATTCTTCCTTTCACGCTCATAAGCTGCCATGCTGTCTTCAAGTTCTGAAATTCTATCTTCGGTTTCATTTAAGTGGTTTTGCATGCTTTCAGTGTAAGTTTTCAGATCCTGGCATTCTCTTTGGACCTGTTTCCTTCTTGGTAATTCATTCCTCAATTGCTCTTGTAACATTCCCATTTGTTTCCTATTTTCTTGTAGTCTTTTGTCTATTTCTTCTCTATGTGTACGGAACATTTCTTCCATTATTGTTTTCAGCTAGTTTTTTGTCTGAGAGATCATTGCAGGTATGTGGCTTATTTCTGCTTTAAGCTCTTTTATGGCCTATTGGAGTTGTTTCATTTCGGATGCAATCATTTCATAACTTGCAGGTATGTGGCTTCCTGGTTCCTCTGTATCCTCGCATTCAGAACTTGTTCTGGGTGGGGTTGAGTTTTGAGACTGTGTTTTGTTCCTCTGTTTTCCCATTTTTGGGTATCAGATTCAAAATGTGGAGCTATAAATTCCCCAGGCAGTTTAGCAGGCAAAGGTCTGCTGCAGAGGCTGCTCCAATGATTCCTTCTCTTTGGGAGAATGTCCCTTAAGCTGTCTGCTGAGATTTCTGCAGTACATGTGCAGGCAACGTATTGTATCACTGGTGTAAGATCCTGAGGGTGGGAACATAAACTAAGAGACAGGAAGGAAATCTGTTCAAAAACAAAGAACAGATGGGACGAGGGAAAGGAGAAAAGAAAGAGACAAAAATGTATGTATGTATATATGAATGTACATATATGCAGGAGGGCTAACATTGTTCTACTATTGTATTATATCACTTAATGCTAAGGAATAATTGATGATGGGTTATTTGATCAATCTTGTATGTCTGTATGTGTTATCCTGAACACACTCTTTGAAGATATCAATATGCAAAGCAGCAACTATGGGTGTTTTTTTTTTTTTTGTCTTTGGTTTTTTGCTTTTTGTGTTTTTCTGTTGTTGAGAGGATTAATTGTCTGACCAATTTTGCATGTCTGTATCTGGGTTCATATATATACCCTTTGAAAATATCAGTGGCTAAAGCAACAACCACTGTTGAGTCCATGTCACCTTGTCTGTAGATCAGTTTTAATTGTACTATTTTTTATGCTCAAAAAAAAAAAAAGAAATCAGCAAGACCCTTCCCTGTACAGTCAGTGCAAAGCTGTAAAGCATTCATTTGAAAAGAGAGCTCCAATGAACCCAGTTAATTTGGGGCCAATAAAAGATTTTCCCAGATTCCAGCCATATAGGCTTTCAAAGCCCTCTCTTCTTATGACACTAGGGGCCCAGCTATAGCTCAGGATGGCAGTAGACCATGGCATCTTACATGTGATGCTGGTTTTACAGATTTGCCAAATGCAAGGTTTCTGAGGTTAGGGGCCTTCTAGATTTTAAAAGGCCTGGGAAGCCAGGTAGTGCACCCCTGAAAAGGCAGTAAGTGAAATTGTGAAAGTGAATCTCAACTTGTAGTAGATACCCATGGAATTTGGAAAAACAAGGAATCTGGACTATCTGCTGAAGAAAGCCACAGACAGTGAGCAGAGCTTGCACAAGTGAGAAGACGTGGAGGCTGTGAAAGGCACAACCATAAGGCAGAGACCACCAAAGCTATTTGGAGTTTGACTCTCACCATAACTTGCCCTGCTATTGGATATGGAGTTGCTGAACTTGATATTTGATCTTTTAGCTTTTGGTGTTGCTTCGGTCCTGTTCCTTTCTATACCCCGTTATTCTTTGTTGGAATGGGAAAGTTTACTTTGTGTCATTCTATGTCAGCAGTGTTTAACTTTCCTTTAGATTTTCATAGGGACTTAAAGGAAACTTTGATCTTGGACATTTCAGCAATAATGGAACAATTAAGACTTTGGTGGCTCTTAGGGAACGATTAAAAGCATTTTGCATAAACAGATGTGCATAAGTCTTTGCGGGGGCACAGATGGAACCTTATGGCTTATACTTTGATGTCTCCTGAAAGCCACATGCTTCATGGATGAGGCTTCAGGAAGAGGATCAGATCGTGGGGCCGCTGGAGCTCATTTGCTATCAAGAGATGGTGCCAGGTTAGCGTGAAAAGGTCACTGAGGTCATGAATGGCAAAGCTTTGACTTTATCCCAGGTTCCTTCCTTCTGTCTCTGCTTTGTCACTGCTAGAATGTGAGCAGCTTCCTCTGTGCAGGTCCCTCTGCCACACTGCATCTTTGCTTAAGTCTTCCAAATATGAAGTTTCAGAACCGTGAACCAAAATATGCCTGTTCTCCTTTAAAGTGCAGGTGTTGGGTATTTTGACCCAGTAATGAAGAAAGTGACTAAATTCCAACATAAAAATAAGTGACACTCTATGCAGCTAGAAAAATGACCTCTCAAAAATTAAAATATTGTCAGTTATAATAGATTCCAGAAAAAGTAAAGTCTTGAGAAATAAATTTAAACAAGAAAACATTTGAACTGCTGGCATGAAAGACATTGAAGTAGACCTATATAAATGAAAATGTATTGCATGCTCATGGATTAAAATAATTAAAATTACTAAAATATCCACAAATCCAAAAGTGATCTGCAAATATAATACAATTTCTACTAAAATCCTAATGACATATTTCACAGAATATGAAAAAAAATATTAAAAGCCACATGGAACAGTAAACTGCTCTGAAGAGGGAAAGCAATTGCAAAGAAAAGGGATGAAGCCAAAGGCATCATATCACCTAGTTTCAAATTTACTGGCACAAGCTTTAGTAATCAAGATAGCACAGTCTAGACATAACAATTATATATATATATATATATATATATATACACACACACACATTATATCTTATATGATTATAGCTCTGAATAGAGAATCTAGAAATAAATCCACACATTTATAATCAAATGTTTTCCAATCCATGATTACAAGAAAACACATCAGAGAAAGGAGAGTCTTTTCAGTTAAGTGGTAATGAGAAACTAAATATACATGCAAAGGAATGAAATCAAATCCTCATCTTGAGCCATATAGAAATCAAACCAAGTTATACTGAAGAATTAACTGCAAGAACTTCAATGGTAAAACTACTAAAATTCAAGAGGAGAAAAGCCCCGAGACATTAGTCTGCGCAATGATTTTCTGAAATGTCCCCAAGTCACTATTAGCTAAAGAAATAACACATAAATAGAGCTAGTAAACTTAAAATCCTCCGCATAGCAAATGAAATATATTGAAGAGATATACTTTGGAATTCAATACAAAGTCTGAAGAGAGGTGAAAGTCCAAAATATACAAAATAAATTCAAACAAAAATTAAGAGACATGCAATTAAAATTGATCAATGTCTTGAATAGGTATTTCTTTTCTTTAATTCTAATTTTCATTCTTTTTATTTGATATGGGAATCAAACTCATGCCCTCGCCCTTGCCAGGTAGGTGCCTTACCACTGAGCTAATCTCTGGCCCGGAATATGTATTTCTTAAAAGGTACCATACAAATTTCAAGCAAGTATGAATAAAACATGGTGAACAAAGCTAATAATAAGAAAAATGAAAATTTGAAATGCAAGATACTTGCAATACCTGCTACAGTCATTAGATATATTTAATAGCTATTGTTAAAACATGTTATGAAATATAACACATGTTGGCCAAAATATTAAGAAAGTAAGTCATGTACATGTTTATAAAAGTGTAAATCTCAAGAACAGTTATGAAAAAATTTATAAATATACTTCAGAAAATAAAAAATAAAACTAAAATGTGACCCAACAATCCAAATCTGTGTACGTATCAAAGGAAATTAAATTATCATATCACCGGGCATGGTGACACATGCCTGTAATTCCAGCACTCGAGGCTGAGGTAGGAGGATCCTTGTGAGTTCGAGACCAGCCTGGGCTACAAAGTGAGCTCAAGGTCAGTCTGAATTGCATAGAGAGACCCTGTCTCAAAAAGACCAAAAAAAAAAAAAAAAAAAAACACTTGCTCTGCAAATCATCACATCAAAGGTATACCTGAGCGTCGCTCAGGATTGTGGCATTATTCACTACAGCTTAGATATAGTCATGCGTGTCTCTCCAGAATGAATGGAGAAAGTAAATGTAGCATATAAACGGAAAGGAATTTTTATTCAGCCTTAAAGACAAAGGAATTCCTGTCATTTGAGTCAACATATATACTCCTGGAAGACATTATATCAAGTGACGTGTCAGAGGTACAAAGATAAGTATATTATCTCACATATGTGGGTAACGTAAAAATGTTGAATTTACAGAACAGAAAGCAAAGTGATGGTTACCAAAGACCAAGGATGGAGAGGGTTGGCAGATGGTAGAAAAATGATAACATTTCAGTTAGACAAGGGGGATAAATTCAAAAACTGTGCTGTGCTTTATGCTCAGTATAACTAATAGAAATGCATTATATATGTAAAAAATTGCTTAAAAGTTAGAATTAAATGTTCTCACTATAAAATTGCTATGTGTAGGTTGATATATTAATTAGTTTAATTAAATCGTTCCACAATATGTGTATACATTATTATAGAACTTTACTCACTATAAATGTATTTAAGTTTTATCAATTAAAACCTGAAAATAAGGGTCTAAAACTACCTCAACTCTCACCCAAAATAAAAGTACTGTAAATTTCTATAAATAATTGAGTATAATTTTTATGACTATATCTTACATGAATATTTTCCCCATAATGATAAAAGTAAAATATTCGATGAAATCATGCTAAGTGCTCTCCAAATGTGTGCTGAACTTAACACAATCAAGATTTTGTGGTGATTATTTACCATGTTCCACAGAATGCCAGTTTCGCAGCTTTAACTGTGTAATTATAGTGGGTTCATATGCTTTTGTATATCAGAGAGAAGGAAAGGAGAATGCCTGCTTTCTAGCTATTCATCTCTTACAGAAGATAAATTCACGAAATGCTGGCAGTGTAAATATTAGTTAAATAATTGAATAAGAATCAAGTCCTTGAATTACCTAAATAAACTGAATGAAAAATTACATTTGAATATCTGTAAGCCTCTCCACATTTTATTTATCTCAACAATTGACATTTATCAGACATATTACAGTAAGGAATATTCAAGACTAAATTTTTAAATTATCTAGTTTTTTCAATTATTACTGGAGATTTACGGTAATATCTTTCAGTCTAATATTCATTATTACGGGCCATTTAGTAGCTCAGAATTGTCTAACACGAGAAAGCAGGCACTTTTTAATACTTATAATTGTTTTGTTGAGATAAGACTACATGCATTTCCCTAAGAATGTGAAAAATCTTTCTATTATAATTTAAGTACCTAATGAGACTGTAGCCATCACAATAAAGTGAATATTATAACTGTTCTTCATAAAGTACCAAGTAAAATAACATTTTACACCCTAGTATTATTGTATAATGGCTGATATCACAAAATTCTAAACTTTAGGTGCCTTAAACAGCCCAACTGTATTTTCTTGCCATTATTGAGTATGAATTGCCCGATCAAGATGACCACAGAGTTAGTCTCTCCTAAGGCTTCTGTTGGTGTGCAGTTTTTCAGCTTTCTTCCTGTCTCCTAGTGTGGTCTTTTTTGCATTTGTTTACACTTCTGTTTTAAGAACAACATTACTGTTGGGTTAGGAACCCACAGATATGACCTCATTTTACTATAATACGCACTTAGTGTCTCTATCTCTAAACATAATGACATTGAGTATTAGGACTTCAACCTATAAATTTAAGGGCAGCAAAATTTAGTCCACAACTATCTTCCTTCAGGGGAATTTGTTTTACTGACCTTATAACTTATTCATTATCTTCAGATCTCTTTGTTAGGTGAAATCAATTTCCCTAAAATATGTTGATGAACAAATTTTATTGCTTTTAGAGATTTGAATAGCGTGTCAAAATAGCACCTTTACTTTTGTGAGTTCAGATTGAAGATGAGAAAGGAACGTTACTCTCTGCTAACGCCTGAAAAAGTGCTTCCTATTATCTAATTAATAAGATTTTAATAAATTAATTATGCCACTTTCCAATGTGTACTTTCCTAAGAACCAAATATCAAGAAATATGTATTTCTAACTTAGAAATTAATGTTCAATCAAGATCAATAATAATAATTTTATGATAGTTGTGGCATATCTTGTACTAAAAAAGAAAACCTGAATGATTTCAAATATATAACCAATACTCTTGACATTTCCTTTGTATGTTTTAAGCAGTTATGTATAGTTTACTGCCTTTAAAAATAAAGAGCATGCCATCCAGGGGCTGGTACTACCATACATGTACATTAAGAAATAAAGTTCCAGGGATACATTTCAAATGAATTTACTTGATAAATATTTTGTTAAAAACATTTATAAATACATTCAGAAACTTGTATCAAATGCCCACTGGCAGACTGAGAGATCATTGTTCTAAATTTAGTGGGCAGATAATTGTTTTTGGTGAACATATATTTTAGCAAGAGAGAGATTGTTAACAATTCAGAAATAAGTCACATGGTGATTTATTCTTTTTTCAGCTGGTGATTTAAAATGTAGGAATGTTATGGTTTGTGTCTGGATGTCCCCACAAAGTCACATGCAGTCATGGGGGGGGCGCTTCCCCTCTTTATGAATGATTCATGGTCCAATGTTGGAATTGTGGATGTGAGTGCTACACCCACCCTGGGGCGGGTAGTTTGCACACGATGTAAGGGAGAGAAAGAGGCTGCCTGACACAGCCTTTCTCTTTGTCCTCTTTGTGCTTTACTGTCTTCCACCTCCATAAAATGTGCCAACCTGCCTTGGAGCCAGCCAAGTATGGACTGAAACTTCTGCAAACTGTGAGATAAATACACCCTTTCTTCCTTCATTTTGGGGGTTGAATATTTTGTCCCAGCAATGAGAGAAAAGTAACTGAGACAAGGATGTTACAGAAATATGAAAAAATAAATGGGAGAATAAAAAATGACTGGGGATTTGAAACTGTAAATATAGTGATAAGAGTAGGTCTTGTAGTAGAGGTACGTTTAAAGGAAGCTTGAGGTCAACAATGGAATCATATCTTCCATGTGGCCATGTCGTGTATACCTCTGGGGCAAGGATGAAGTATTTGAGGAAAAGAAGAAATTTGATTTATCAGAGTAAATAAATGGGAAAGAAAAGGTTGAAGAGGTCAGAGATAAATTTGTAATTATTTACCTGATATATGTTGGTTTATATTTTTAGAAATTTTACTGATCAGCTTCATGGAGCAAGTAGGGTTATGCTAAATGACACAAGATAAATTTCAAACACAGTATGTATATTTGAAGATAAGAAATCTATGTACATAAAAACCAAATATTTTAATTGCCAAAGTTCAATTGCAGAAATAGAGAAATTGTTTCAAATTTCCTGTGCGTGTGCAATGTTGTATATATTGCTTCTGTAATATTCTACCTTGAATTCTCACCCCCAGTATAAAACTGACAATTTTAGTAACTGGAGATATAATCAAATGAGGGTTAAAAAATACCATTATCCTTTGTACTCTATTTAACAGGGCATATTTTGACTTACATCATGCAATTTAGTAAAAGAGGATGCTGTTTCTATGATATCTCATATTTTTGTAAGATTTCTCTTTTGTGTATTTGTTCAATCTCTCATTATTTTCTCTCTTTTGTATTACCACTGTTTGTTTCTGATAGTGCTTACTCACATTCTCACAGTTATATATTTTCCATTTAATTCAGAAGAAAGAGCAATGAAAGGGACCAATATAGTTGTATATTAAAATCAAGTAATTAACAGATTTCAAAAGGTTATTGTATCTTTGAAACTGGTGGTGAATTAAAATCAGTTTAATAGTTTAATGGCAGGTAGATGAAATTCAGTACAAATATTTATGCCTTCTATCAAAATAAATAGTTAAATAAACAAAAGGATTAGGCCATTTTCATTAGTTCTGTACCATGCAACTATTTAAAGTATATTTTTACATACAAAATTACATTGGGATTTCTAATGGATTTCATCATTGTGTACATATACAAATGTGCAGCTACCAACTACTCCCTTCTTGTTAATATTGTATCACTTCCTTTGAATTATCCAGGTGGCTGGTTAAATAATTGCTTGTATTAATTGCATTTATTTAATTTACTTACATTTTTTTACTCTGAAAAAAAGGACTGAGGCAGACATTTCCCTATTTGTGCAAGACATTATGAGCACAATTAGAACTATGTATTCTCTTAACATCAACATTGCTTCAGATATTGGTTTTTCATATGAACAGTTGAGCAAATTGCATATTTAAACAAATACCTGTGAACATCTGTGAGGTTTGTTTTTTCGTAAATGAATGTGTGAATTTTCTTTGTAAATGAATATATTATGAATAAATACATACAATGTAATGTCATATAATTTCTTAAATGTAGTAAATTGAATTTAAATTTTATTCTTAAAATTTATATGGATTGCTGGGGATAGTGGCACATGCCTGTAATCCCAGCACTCAGGATGCTGAGACAAGAGGATTTCTGTGAGTTCAAGACTAGCCTGTATTATATAGTAAAACTTTGGTCTCACAAAAAAATTTATATGCATTTATATTTTATATTTGGCAGAGAAATTAACACATAATTGAGTTAAACTTTGTTATACAAATACAACCATTCAAACTATTAACAATACTTCCCTTAAATGTAACCAGAGTCCATACCTCATTTTTCGTATACCTTTATGTAAAATATAAGACGAATATAAACAGCAGCAATGGATTATTTATAAATAATATATTCGACCCACATTCATCTTAGAGCAAGAAGAAAATGTTACCTGGTTCAAACTTGTTCCTTTATCGTGGTAGTATGTTCGAGGACTTTCTCAATGTATTCATTTAAAGAGTGAATCCTTCCAAAAATAAAACCTGAGAGCTGATCCTTTAAGTTTGGCCAGAATTCTCTTTAATAAAAGTTGATATTTTGTAAATATATGACAGCATTATTAAAATCACATATAGCAATTGGCAGGATATAGGAGACAGCTGTAAAAACATACGCTCTAGCTTGCAACAGATGAGGGACTGAAAAGAGTAAGTTGAAATAAGATAATGATGAAAACAAAGACCTGGTTTGTACACTGGAACCAAGGAAAAGGACAATGATGCTTGTGATCTTTGTGCTTCGAAAAGGGAAAAGCTATGAGACATAATTACTAGAAAAGCTAGACCATGAGTAATGTTACATGTGCCATTAAGTGAGTGGGAATGACATATGCCTAGGCTTTGCCTATTCAAGAAAGTAATGAAAAAACAGAATTAAAAGCAATGCTTCCCATGATTTCAGACTTCTCACTAGCTTCAGGAAATGATGAAATTCTCAATAATTTTTAATATAATGTATACAAATATTTGATAATCGCTTTTCAACAAAAACTATACTCATGGAAGTCCTTCGGGTATATATGTTCTATAAAGTCATACACATTAACCTAAAAAGTAACAATATTTTCTAAGCAATCGAATGGTTAATAGTTTGAGTAATATTAGCAAATTTGTCATCTACTTTTAAAGAAAGTTGCTGTGATGTTTATGCTTTAACGGGTTAATTTTATTAAACTAGTTTAACTTTTATAAGATTGTAGCTATCATTTATGAAGAAATGAACCAAGATATATGTTTTTATGATTAAAAATCCCTGAAGGTATAAGGAAATGAAGAAAGAAATGATACCTTAGTAAACTTGTTTGCCTTGGAGATAGCATATAATAATAACACAAGCTTTTGTGTGTCGTAAGCAACAGTAAAGACATTTTTATATGTATAATCGTGTTAACATTTCTTTGACTGTTAGGCTATTGTAATTTGGTTAATTTGAGAACTTTGAAGAAAATTTCAAAGGAAAAATCAATTCAGCTTTTAAATAACAACTCAGTGTGGAATGAAAAATAGTTTATAATGTTTTGTGAAAATGATCAAGTATTTATTTGGCTATTATAGAGAGTAATTATAAACCACTTATGAGAGTATCAGGACAATATAATTTATTACATAGAATGGTTCAGCTTAACTATCAGATTGATTGGCTTGGCAGTCACCTAGTGGATTTGTAAAGTATATTTCTGGGTGTATCTGGGTGGGTCATGGAGGCCTGACAGTGAATTCTATGGTCCCTGGGCATCTCCTCCCAAGAGCCATTCCCTCTTCTACTGATGGGCTACAGTGTACTACGCTGCTTCCCTGCTCTACAGCATTTCATTCTTGGAGACAGCTAACTATGGACTGGGCCCTCTGACACTCTGAACAAAAGTAAACCTATTGCCCTCTAAGTTGTAGACGTGCTTTTTCCAGTAATCAGAAAGAGAGTTAAGATAGAAGATAACACCCCAGGAATGGGGTTGTGGCTGTGATTATACCTAACCATGTGCTCTAGAAACAGTTGTGACTGACCTGCAAGAGGAATTTGGAGAGGTTTAGACATGAGTGTTGGAGAGTTCTTAGCATCTGTAAATATGGACTAATGAAAGATCCTGGTGAGAGCTCAGAAAACTAGAATTATGATAGTAATGCAGACAGTAGAGATAAGGCTCTTGAGTTTTCAGCTTGAGAGTGAGGATTCTGTTGGAAATTGGATTAGAGGTCATGTGATCTTAAAGACTAATGACCACCTGTTTTATAAAATGCTTCTAATTTGGGTTTGTGTGATGTATTTCCAATAATAGGACTGGGGTTATGATTTGGGAAACAATATCCTAGAATTGAAATACCTTTCTCCTCACTTTATATACAAGATTACATGATATCTATATAACGTGACTAGTGATATTAACCATTACTCTTTGTATACTACTGTGTTTGGGTTTCTCCCCTGAAAAGTAATGATGTTTACTCTCCTACTCTATTACTTGAGATTGAACCTATCCTGTCTTTAACAAAGTAAAATATAAGTTCCACTCTTGGAGAACAAATACTATGTTTATTTATTTTCTGTCAAAGCAATGTCTCCAATATTTTGTGCACTCTTTTAAAATCACACATAAAAATTTTTAAGGACTTATTTAAAACACATAATTAATGTCAACATATTTTAATATTTATCTCATATCTACTATCAAAACACTGTATTAAACAATGCAGATAAAGCTGAATTATCCTATTTATCTTTTCAACTTTCTGTTTTGCACTACTTCTTGACTCAATCACCATCTGAAATTTGCATATCTGCAATATTCCATTATCCTGTCTTTGCTTTTATATATGCACCCATAGGATGATTAATATTGAGGATTTACTCAAATAAAATAATTTGAGAGTCACCTTCTTTAACTTTTCATTTTATCTTCAGTGCTATATTGAGATTCATGTTTAGTAATATCAGTTGATTAGTTAATTACATTGCCTGCTTCAATGTAATTTGTAATTGTACTATAAAAATGGATTTATGCTTTATATTACAGATGTATTTGTGATGTTTCCCACTTGGGAAGATTATGTACACTATTCAGTGAACTATTTCCTGAGAACATGGAGAAAGTCTTTGCGGAAATATCTTTAAAATTTTTCAGTGTGTGAGAATGATTTAAGAAATCTGAAAGACTACATCACTGATAGAACCCAGATTTTTATTTTAGCAGATACTTCTATCCATCTTCCATAGAATCACATATCCAGTAACTGTAGAAACTACCTATTTCATACATATGTCTGGAAATAATACTGCAGAGTCTGTTAAGCTGCACTAAAAATTTCTCTTTAAAGAGGCTGTACCATGCCTATATGAGTTTTGTCCTCCTCAGATGCATATCATCCCTGAAAGTGATTTCTTCCTTTTTAAAACTGCTCACCACCATGTACTAGTACATTCTTCTCTACTAGTCTTAGTACAGTCTTCTCCACTAGCTGTGCGCTACACAGGCATTGACTCAATAGAATTTTGCCTTATTATTATTAAATAGCATAAATACTCTCAATATTATCCTGCATTTGTTTTATTTGTTTTAAAGGAAACAAAGTATCATGCAGCACCTAGGTGGACAACAGTTATACTAGGAGATTTTGCAACATTATAGGTGCAGATTTCAGGTATTTTTAGTAGAAACTTTTAAAGAGATATTCAGGAGTGCCTTGAAATGATAATGTAAAATTTCCCTAATTATAGTAAATCTTGGATACTTTGCTTTCATCTTTGCATGTCTGGAATGTCAACTCACCACTGTAAGTGCAGAGACAACTAATCTGCCCCAAATTTTATAATAAACCAATGTCATAACCAGGAACACATTGCAAAATTTATTTTTCACGTTTACTTAAAATTTTTATATTTTGGAGGGAGTGTTAGAGGAAGTAATTTGTTCCTGACTCTGGAAGTCTGCAATAAAAGTCCATAATAGCTATTATACTTTCACCCAAACTATTCAAATTACTACTCTTTTCCTATTTTTTGCATTTACATTGTCTTTAATTAAATCAGTTGTTCACAGGCTTCATTAATGTTACTTCATTCTCCATCATCATCTCATTAGTTTGTAATAATGTAAATCACAAGGAAATGATAAATATTTAAGGAAATAGGTATGCTTATCCTGATACAAATATCACATAGTATGTATACATATCAAAATATTACGGAGTATCCCATTGGCGTGGAGTGTTTGTCTTAATGTATCATTTAAAAATAAATTTAAATAATAAAAAGTGAAGACAAAATAAACAATTGTAAATGTCAGTTTTTTTGTTGCATAAGTAGATTTTCTCCCCACATTGTGTGAATGTTTTCATTGTTTATATAGATTTTCTAGCTTTAAGCTAGAAGTGACTTTTTAATACATACATATAGTTATGATAATATTTATGAGAATATACAATTGCCAATATACATATATATGCATATTAAATTGCTTGCTCTACAAATGGATAAATTGAGAAAACATATTTTTTCCAGGATCCGTGATATCATAGCTAAGGGATGAAGGGTCCTGGAATACACATGTTGATAGCACCAATGCTGGATTAACAAAATGACACTCATGAAAACTTAGTCTAGAAGATGAATTTTAGGTGGCAGACACTCAGGACAAACATCGAATATGTTTTTACTCAAAAGATTGGGAAATCAACCCAGTGTTCCATATGTCCAATCTTTATTTACTTAGAATCGTGATTTTATTCTATATTATCTCAAGACAAAATATACACTATCAATACAATACATAATACATCGTAATATAATATATATTAATATATAATATTTCATATAATATATGTAGCATATAACTGATCATAGTGGAAGGGCAAAGGTCAGTACAATCATGGTTCAAGAGTGCTTGGCTACTTACAGATTTTCAAGGCAAGCCTGATTTTTAGACAACAAGAGAAGAATATGCCTCATTTTTGTGTCCAAACTGTATAACCCAATTTTTAAAATTTTATCAAACTTCTAACTTGAAAATGGACCATCCTTTTTTCTTTTGACAATGAGCATGATTTTACTAAGGTATGATTGCATTAGCATGCAAGGAAACCCTAGACTCACGCACCACATAATAGAGATGAATAGCATCTCTAAAAATCTCCAGGACCATTGTTCTCTCTTCCTCAGTTATTTAAATTTGAGGAAAATAGGACCTAACTCTATCCATGCCTGAACATCTCTCATAAATTATAAAATCTTACTAGAGATGATAGCACTTTTAAATGTGAATCCATCACTTTAAAATGAAATATGTTTCTTCTAGGTTCAGATACACATTTTTAACAGCATTTCCTTGAGCCTCTTTAGAGTTTGAATTTAATTTGCCACTCACTTCGGAATCTCTGGCAAATTTAAAACAGATTTCCAAGCATTTACCACCTGGCTTGATTTACTACATTAATCAGTGATGAAAGAACAAATTGCCCCACCTCATTTTTCTAATTTCCTAAATATGTCTCCCAATTCATTCATGCTGATAAGTGTGAACTATTTGTTCCAATCTATTGAAATGCCAGAACTACAATGAAAACTGGTACCACAAGGTAGAGCTGAATAAATTGAGAAAAAGAAATTGCTGCTGTCCAGAAAAGAGGCACCTGTAAAGTTGAAGCCTATGAAATCTTGGTTACTGAAAACCTTATCATTAAAATGAAGCCAAATACTTTGTATCAGGACAATAGGAAAGATGACTTGAAGGCATATCAGGAATTAGAATGATCCCACTAGCTGATGGATCCATGATGCACAATAGTAAAGTTTCATGTGTGAAGAAAGTCCCAGCGCCCCCTGCTGCCGGGTTCTCCTAGATTGATTTCACATTAATAAAGTTCATACTAGATTCATCAATAAAAACTGAACAGATTACATAAAAATAGAATATGCTTCAACAAAATAAAGTTCATATATAATAAGCCGAGGTATAAAGTCATACTGAATTGGGCACAGTCATGGTCCGAGAGTGTCTGGCTACTTACTAGTCTATCTAGCAGCAGATCAAGCATGGTCCACTGATGTTTCTTCAATGGAAGGCAGAATGGAGGGTCACGATGTCAGAGCGGCCTGTGCGTGAAGCTTTGGGAATGAACTTAAAGGTACAGGGCAAACCCCCCAAAGTAGGAGATGCCAGGAATTTAGGGTGTATACTGAAGAAAGCTGCCTGCTGTGAATGAAGCCAGTCAAGAGAGAGGCCATGTGGGCTGCAACCAGCCAGGCCAAAGCAGTGGGACTGCCCAAGCCCTTGAGAGCTCACAGTTTACAGAACTGTGCCCCAGATACTTGATATGCCACAGAGCTACAGGACTTACTGATGGCTTTGTTGGTTTCTGCCTTGCTTTGTTCAGGTCTTTTTCTCTGCTCCTATTCTTTCCGTTTTGAATGGGATTGTCAACGCTGCATCACTGTCCCTGTGATTACACAACTTGTTCTTGATTTTCACAGATCCACACGTAAGAATTTGCCTTAAATTTCAGAAGAGACTTGGACTTCTCAAAAACGTTGGAGCTGTTGCCACTTCTATAAAAGCATTACTATACTTTCTACTTTATGTAGATAGTTATTTTAGGAACTTTCAGTTGTTTCTTTGGAGAATAAGAATGTTTAAGGAGATGTGTTTGGGTGGCGAGTTGGAAAGCACTGGGATGTGGCAGTAAGAGTGGAGTTTTGAATAATTGACTTCTGGCTCTGCCCTTCATATATGTTTATTTTAAAACATTTATTTATTTGTGAAAATCATTACGAAGTGTGAGTGGTGCATGATGGGTACATTCCTTGTGTGGAGGACATAACACATCTCAATTCCTTTCTACATCCGCTTCCCCTCCCTCCTCGCTATGCATCTCTTGATCTGCTTTTTTAAATATACATTTGTCAAAGGGATGGATTCAATTCATGATTCAAAGTAATTAAAAGCAGAGTCTGAAAGTTATATTTGCAAGTCTGTGCTCATGGCAGAATTGGCATCATAGGCAAGGGGGAGATGCCACTCAAATGACCATCGCTGTGTAAGTGAATAAACAACATGTGGTACATTTGGACAATGGAATATTCCTGAGGCTTACAGAACAAGGAAATTCTCCCATATGCTGGGGATGGATTCAAACCTCATGACTTAACACCAAGTAAAACAGAGAGGTCAGGAAGATCTAAAGACTATATGATTCCACCTACATGATGTATCCAAAGCAGTCACATTTATAGAAACAAGAAGTATGGTGGGTAACAGGATATGAGAGAAAGGAAATCAGATTTTTTAGGAAGTATAGTTTCACTCTTGCAAGGTAAAATGTTCTGAACATGTGGCAGTTCGGTGTGAATATAATTAACATGACGGATTTGCACAGGTAAAATATAAAAAATGTTGTGAAATGTTTTTACAATTTCAAATTTTAAAATTTGTGAAATGTTGTGAAATGTTTTTACAATTTCAAATTTTAAAATCTCACATTTCAAACAATTTTTTGAAGCTGAAGGAACTTATATCACTTTAAAAAATTTTTATTGATACATGTTTCCAGTACATGGTTACATTCAGTTTAGGAAATTGGCGCATGTACACACCACACCTCAGTTCATTTTCCTGTTTTCTTTCACCTCACTGGTATTTTGGCAGCATTAGATCCATGTTTTGTCTTGTAAGTCCTTATAGTTATTTACCATGTATACAGGTTAACAACCACACTAATAGGCAACAAAT
The DNA here is from genome assembly GCA_004027595.1 of Dinomys branickii. Taxonomy (NCBI): domain Eukaryota; kingdom Metazoa; phylum Chordata; class Mammalia; order Rodentia; family Dinomyidae; genus Dinomys; species Dinomys branickii. Next base: position 291,936 of record PVLD010000163.1, on the reverse strand, counting down.
ATATAAAACATGTAAGACAATTATACTACATCAAATATTTTCTCCCTTTTCCTATTATTGTCTTTTCTTTCACATTGTATTTATTATGTTTTTCATATAAGAGAAACCACATATTATGTAAGCTGTGGGTCTGATTTGTTTCACTTAACATTATGTCTTATTCATATAAGAATCTAAAATATATGCAAACTCGTGATCACTAAAATCTTACAGATTTTAAATGTACTGTTAAATGTCTGTGATCTACTTTCAGTAGCTGCCAAATTTGTGTATTATTCCTGTGAGTCCATAAATAATGCAGCATAATAATACAGGACTAGAGCTACAGAAATGGCTAGGTAAGATTGACAAAACTATCTTGAAAAAAAGCTAAAGTGTAATGACAATTAGAGCATAATAAAAATTCATTCTGTTAAAAGTAAATGAATGTTAGAAATCGGTGCAGTGATACAGTAAAGAACTAACCTCAGCATATTTCACATTTATTTAAAGTTTATATTTTCAATAGTGACATTTGAGGAATTGTATTATAATTACTAGTTTTCAATATTGAACTTCTTTTAACCTTTGAATTTTACTCATTTTCTCGAGTTAAAATAACATTCTACTAACCCTTGAATCACAATTTCACCTTGGTGCACAATCAATTAAAAAGTGACTAAAACGTGCTTGTGAAACATTCACAAAGTTAAGTGAATTTAGATTCCCCTAACAATACACATGTGTGAGTATATGTATTAGAAACCATCTCAAGTCATGATTCAAATGCTTGTTCTATTAAAAAAGTACCTCCCAACTATTACACATTAATAAAACTGTGATATATTTTTATAATGTTTTATTTTGAATTAATTTAATATGTGATTTTGAAACATATGAATATTAATGGCTTTTAATTTTGGTAAATTTCTTTAATTTTCTAATGAGTTTAGAGAGAAGATGCTACTTTCTTCTTTTTTCTTAATTAATTTTAAGTTTGTTAATATCACATTTATAATTCCTTAACATCACTTCCAATCAGTGTACATTGAAACTATTGTTTCTGTATTGATTACCAAATTTGTGAGTTTTGGTTGACAGAAGCTCACAAATAATTTTATTAAAAAATAAAAGACTTTGACATATGAAACCAACAAAATGAATTAATGAAGCCATATGATCATCTCAAAAAATATAAAAAAATTAATAAAGTTCATACTAAATTCATCAATAAAAACTGAACAGATTACATAAAAATAGAATATGCTTCAAAAAAATAAAGTTCATATATAATAAGCCAAGGTAGAAAGTCATACTGAACTGGGTAAAGCTGAAAACTTTCTAAGACCTGGAACAAGACAATAATGCACAATTTTGTCATTCATATTCAATATAGTATTGGAAGTCCCACCCAGACAATCAAACAAGGGAAAGAAATTAATGATACAAAACTGGAAAGGAAAAAAATTCATCTGCCATTTTTTGAAGAGGATATGGTCATATATACAGAAGACCTGAAAGATCTCATAAAATATCTGTTAGAACAAATTAATTCAGCAATTTTCAGGGTACAAAATCAGCCTAGAAAAAGAGTAACATTTCTATCAATCAACAGCAAACTATCTGAAAAAGAATTCATCTTTTGTTAAAGCTTGCATTATATCTGAAAGTCACTTTGAGTAGTATGGACACTTTCACAGCACTGATTCCTCCAATCCATGAAGATATTTATTTAATAAAATGCTATAGTTCTATCAAATTGTAAAGGAAGAATTGCTTAGGCAATATTTATTCTTAAAGTTTGCAATGAGCAGAGTTCTTGATTAATTCTGAAGGAAGTGTTTGTTTGGAAGGGGTGAAATTTTCACATATTATAGTGACTTCAACTGTGGATAATTTTTTTTTTCTAGTAAAAAGCATATGTAGATTACCTAAGATCAGAACATAGATTCAATGATTGACTTATTCTTACTTCAGTGACCAAATATTACAGACCACTTAATTCATAAACAATAGAAAAAATTTCCCCACAGTTCTGGAAGGTGAGGAGTAGACCGAAGAGCCAGCATGTTGTTTAGAAAGGGCCCCACTGTCCTTGGAAGACAAGTGTCATGTGGTTGCTCTCCCACACACCTCTCCAGACAAGACATGCTGTATCTTCACAGGATAAAGAGAGAGTAAGGGCATATCTGTGCCGCGCAGAGCTTCTATAATGTATTACAGTGATCCCTCACCCATCATAGGAATTATGTTCCAGAGACCCCGCAAAATGTGAAAATCCACGAAGTAGCAGAGATATATATGGCTGTATAAACCCTTCCCATGGCCCTATTAACCTTTCTCACACTCTTATAGACACTTTATATGCTCTTAAACACTTTTTACACTCTTAAATCTACATAAGAAGTGGCACGGTGTGGGAGAACAAACAGACTGATGCTACATCATTGAACCAATCAGCACCCAGGATACAGAACACAGTGCTGTGGTTGGTGGCCTTTTCCATCAACCAATAGTGTGCTGAGTACAATTTCATGTTGGCAAACTTACACAAGTGGTAGTGGGTACTGCATGGCCATTTGTGTACAATGTGGTGCTCATCTGCTGATGAAATATATACAGTATTTTATTTCAATTTAATATTCTTTTAATATGTTTGGATTAACATTTTTTATACTTTTTATGTTTTAAAATTTTAGGCAAAAATAATTAAAGTCATAAATATTATATAAATACCTATACACCACAAAATCCCATAATATAAGGAAAACTCCATGATACAGAATTAGATATATTTTTAAAAAGAAAAAGCCTGTGATACAGTAAAACCGCAATGACAGTAGAGCCTTCATGAACTAATTCCCTCTTGCAGACTTTATTTAAAAACATATTGCATTGTGGAGTAAGTTTCACATGAATTTTGGAAGTAACACAAAATTTTCAAACTATACCAGTGATTATCAGGTATCGAGACCTCTACTGTGTCTTTTACCACCAACTTCAGCATATGTTTCTGATTTATCGATAGCATGCATCCCCAGCTCCAACTATTAAGACTCATGAGCCAGCAAGAAATAAAAAGGAAGAGGAGAAGGGCATACATTTTGCTTTGAGTAAATACTCTGGGTTAAGTAAACATCTCTCAAGTAACATTTATTGTCACTAGGATGTATTCGCAAGGTGAGGGAATACTAGGAAATGTGCTTTTACTCTTACTTCTATGTTGCAGCTACAGTTGCAGAAATTTTCTATTTTACAAGAGAGAAGAGAGTATAGGACAATGGGAATTTCAGTTAGCCTGAGCACCCATCTGTATACTGAAAACAAAACTCTGCTTATTTAAGTAAAGAGTTCAAGCTGTAAACACTAAAACTTCTTCGGTTACTTTTTAGCTATCAGTGTTTAGAAGCTCCGACTATGTATCAGTAGTGATAACTAAGCTTTCATAAATCAATAAATATTACCAAAGTAAATTTATCTGTGGCATAAGCACAGCCTCCTCGGTTGGTGTCTGTTATACTTCCAAAATATCAAGAACACTGTGTGGTTTGACAGATATTTAGTTGAATGGGAGGTAATAATTTACAGTGAAGTTTGGCATAAATGTTTGCTTATTGTCCTTAATCAGCACGGGTGTTTTTTCACACTCAGAATTCAGGATAATATTGAAATGTTCATCATTTCTACTATACAACTTTGAAGAGTACATTAGTTTGTAAAGAATATCAGTCACTATTTGGGACCTTCTATTTATTTTTTATTTGTGAGCAGTAAGTCCCTAAGTCCTGAGGCAAGAGGCTCCCACATACAAGGGGCATGAGGATATTTGACTAGTCCAGGAAAGAGAGGGCTGGTCAGCCTTCCTCACAAAGAGCCGTGGCTTTGTTTTGGAGGACAAGGTGGATCGATTCTATATAACATATAAAGTTTATGCTTATTATAAAATAATGAGAAAGGTATATTAAATATTCTCTATTTTTCATTAATTATCATGTGAAAATTTACCCCCAAACTTAGAAACCTGAAACAAAAATAAATAAAACTTTTACCCTTAGTTTTTGTGCTATTAATCCCAGAGTTGCTTAGCTTGGTGATTCTAATGGGGCACTCCTCAGAGTGTGGTCAAGCATGGCCAGAGCCCTCAGGGTCAGAAGGTTTATATGCTGTTGTGCCACCTATATTCAAGTTCACTCATTTGTCTGTTGTCAAATGATTGTAGCTTTTCAGCAAATGAACTTTTTTCAAAGAGCTTTTCAGATCTTTTTAGTTCAGCTTTTCATTACTTTCCTCAGACAAAGAAAGAGACAAAAAAAAAAAAAAAAGCCACAGTCTTTATAATTTACTCCCAGAAGTGAACATGCTCCTATTTAGGTATATTCCATGTAGTCACACCATCAGTCCAAGTCTCTGACCAATAAGAGTGAGGCATTCTGACAAGTGTGAACATCAGGAAAATGGGAAATTAGAGCCACTGCAGAGTCTGCCTACAACATATGTATGTGAAACTTAGCACAGATTTTTTTGTAAAAATTGAATAAATACTATGTTGGTCATATTATTACTTCATAAAATGATCCATGATTTGGTTATAAACTGTTAACAAATCCAAAGAGTGAAGACAAGAGATTTTATGTTTCACTTGTGAGCACACAAAGCTAACATGTATTATCTAATCATAGTGACTCAATTTTTTAAAATCTCAAATCCCATTATTTTTCTAATAGAATTAAAAACAAAACAGAGCAAAAGAAAGTACTTTTCTCTCTACTATGAGTCTTGATGTGTTTATGTGTGCATACTTTTAATAAATCAAAACTTGAGCTCCAGATGTTCCTGTTCCAAACTTGTTCCTTCAGCTATATGCTGTAAATTAGCGCAAATTCACACTTACTTTCTCAGAACAAAACTTGGCACCAGTCTTGGACATACAACCTGTCAGCAAATATTCTCAGCGAGAATTCTGAAGCACTTCTAACTTTGGTAATGTGGACTTTCCCTGGTCCAAGAAATCATCACTTGCTTGATTCTTTGTAGTAATACCCTTTACTGTATTTATCATCCAACACACAGAAAGCTGTTGCAAATTGTCAGGCCACTTCATGCCCTACCTCTCATCAAATATTCACATTTCATTCCCAGTTAAAGTCAAAGGCAGCTCAAGGCCTCATATACATTGGATCTATTTTACATTTCTAGGGAATAAATTAGATCTCTTCTCCTCATCCACTTTATTTCCTATGTTTCTGCTCTTGATTCATGCCATGACTACTGATGTCTTTTATGTGGTTGCCTACCAGTTCTTGAAATACTCAGGACTTTTTTCCCTCCATATTACATCTACTTGGTATTTCCTTATCATTTCTAAGGAATTTACACTGCTATAAGTTTTCAGTGAGCTTCCCTCCCCATGCTACCTTTTTAAAATATCATCCCCTCGGAGAACTCTCTGATCCCTTCCTTGATCTGCTTCTTACTAATTATAATTAGTACCTCTTAATAATATTGGTTTGATTTCTTATGTGTGTGTGTTTCTTTTTCTGTATTCTATTAATCATAATGGTTACTCTTGAACATACATTGGAAAACACTAGGATGTTTTATTTATTTTGTTATAAGAAAATATAGAGGAACCATACTAATAAGTTGGGAAGGAGATTCACCATATGATAAAGAAATCTACCACAAATAATCACAATTATTAATGAGTGTAGATTAAACAACATAGACTATATCAAGCAAAGTGATAAATTCATATTATAAAAGCAAATTAAATTGATAATAATGATCATTCAGTTAACATATTGTCAAACAACAATGTAATATAAAGATACAAAATAATATCATTAACAAGCTGGATCCAATAACTGTAAAACTATGTAAACTCCCCATTTGAGTAACAGAAGATATATGTTTTTCAAGTTAGCTTAGACTATAAAGTTTAACAGATACTTGCCTTCTGAACCATCAATGCCATTCTTAAATTATTTACCTAAGAAAAATGAAAATATATTTCCACACAAAATGTTGTACTCAAATATTTATCATAGATTTAATATAATCATGGAAAACTGAAAATCCCAATTGTTACAAATAATAGATACCTATATTAAGAGAGAGTGGTATATCCATACAACGCAATTATGCTCCATGAGAAGAAATGGATTATTACTGCAAACACATGAATGGCTTTTGAAAGCATCTTCTCAACTAAAAGAAGGATGATGCAAAAGATTAATTCCCATATTTTTTTCATTCACATACGAGAGTAGAGAAGTCAAAACTATGATCACATTAAGAAACTTGGTGGTTGCCATGGGAAAAAGGAAGATGAATTGACTTAAAGGGAAATTCGAGCATGACAGGTTCTATGTCATGAATCTTAACAAGGTTTTCCAAATCTACTTTTGAAACTAATTGAAGTGAGAGTATTTAATGATGAATCTTATTTAATGTATAATGCACTTCACATATTTGATTAAAAATAAATTTAAAAAAACAAGGGCCCCCAAATCATAAATAAATATAGAAACAAAATGAAAATGTATGCACAAGATTATGCTAGTAATTTAACAATGGAAGGCATTTTACAACCAAGATCTACCAGGTTTTTAATAATTGTATATAGTAATCCTATAACAGCAAGTGCAGATTAAAAAATCCAAAGTAATAAATTAAACTTTGCATTTTATTTTTAAAGTAGAATACATTGCTGTTCTTCCTTAGGATTTGAAACTTTGCTTTGTCTATGAAACAATAACTTTTCTGATTTGGAGCCATGATGACATCTTTGATCCAGTGAGCATTTTGTAACAAAATTTTTTAAAATGTGAAATCTATCAAAGAAACGAAGGAATAAGTATAAAGTAATTTGAGACTTGATTTTAGGATACAACATATCAAAGTAGAATACAAATGAAAGAATGCTTATGTTCAAATATTCAGACCAGTGAAAAGACAACCAGGGAGCCTCTCACTGAATCTTACAGAGAATTAGGAGCTGGTGGCAGAGAGGTGTGGTTGTTCAAACTAAGCTCTGGTATCCTTTCTTTCATCAGTTTGCGATGGAGACCCACACTTACCTGAAGATGTTCCATTCTTCACAGATATTTAGAGCAAACAATCTCACCACTCCTTTTACACATGTCTTCGTGATTTGGTTATCTGTTTCCTTAGAGTTTGAATTTACAAGGACATAGAAAAATTCCTGTAATTTCTTTATCAAAAAGTGAAGTAGCCAGGTGTGGTGGTGCATGCCTGTAAACAAAGCATCCAGGAAGCTGAGGCAGGAGGATTATTGCAAGTTCGAGACCAGCCTAGACTATCAGGTGAGTTTTAGGTCAGCCTGAACTGCATGGTGAGACCCTCTTTCAAAAAAGACAAAAAAATTGAAGTAAATTGTTATATGTACGTTGACACAAAATAAATAAAAACTATACAGAAGAGTTTCCACACTGTTTCAGTGTGCCATAAAGAGATCTAGAATAAACTCATGGACTTCGCATAAACCTTTATCTGAGGGAAATAACTAGTCTTAGGGTACCTCAAACAGTGGTTCTTGTCACTGCTTTATGTAAAAATCAAAGGAGAGATTTACTTTGAGCACTATCAAATTACTTTTAATAGTAATTGTGAATCGCAGGTCAGCAGATTCTGTGACAACTGGTCAGGGTGGAGCCAAAACATCTGTGTTCTCTCACACGTTGCAGAGTGAGTTTGGTGCAGACAATGAGGAGTGGCAGGTCAGGAGCACAGGTAGAGTAGAGATCGGTGGACGTGGAGCCGTTAGTGGATAAAATGTGTTCCCGCAGTAAGGGATTTAGTCCTTGTCATATAAAAATTGAAGTTTTAAGAATTAAATTTTTTATTTCCTCAAGATAATATTATGTTATGAAAAACAGAGGCAGTGAGTGAAATCAGTTTGATTTTGTCAAGTAAACAACAGAAACACAATTCACAAAACTTTAAAAAATGAAACAATTAGAATTTGACAGATTTTTCTGATATGATGGGAAACAAGATGCCCAGGTTTGATCCTAACTCTGAGATGAAATTACACACAGCTCTCAACAAGACTTCGGTACTGCTTACCAAGGCAAATTAGGTGCTTTCACTTAGTAATTATTAATAGCTAAATATATTACTTTTTTTACTCATTTGACATTCTGATCTCTTATCTCCAAAGTTTTTTTTGTCCCAGTTCTGTTCCATTGTAAGTAACTAAATAGTTTCTTATGCATTGGTTTTTATAGTATATTCCGAATGTTATTAAGACTGCAATGAAAAGCCAATCAAAATTAATTTGCACAGTATTTCTTTTGGCTTACATTTTGTTGAGTGTTTACTAATGTGGTGAGACAAAGCAGAACACTTTTGCAGATGGCTGTGACATTCTGCCTTAGCGCCTCGGCAGAGTAAATTAATAAACTCCAATGGATTGTATTCAGTCTCATTTCTTTCAGGTACATTTATGTCATCCGGTAATTTTATTCCTTTGCCTGAGAAATTCTTTAGTGCAGAATGAAAGGCTGAGCATCAAAGCTTACTCTCATCCAATTCCACAGGTTGACTGAGTTACACTTTGTTTGGCTCCACCAGTCAGTCCCCTTCGGAATGGCTATGAAAGTTTAAACACCGTAACGGTGAAGTTAGCTACATTGCTTCCACTGCTATTTGGGAGACCAGGAAATTCTAAGACAGCTTCTGGCAGGCAGAAAAGTAAAACTCAGATTTAAAACTCAGTTGTGTGTCACAATAAAAGCAGCTGCATGATGGGAATTTTATTGGACGAGTTATATGTGAACTCAAGTTCAAGCTCACAGTGATTTAATGTAGTACACCTGAAGGATCAAGAATAACACAAACCAATTTGGAGAAAAAAACACTTTTATTTTCCGCGTATGGAAGTTATTTCTGAAAATTGTATCCCATTAATTTCACATGATGTTATTATGAATATGGAATTTATTCAATATCAATATCACACAAAGATTAAACTATTGTGAGTCTATTTAAACTGTTCAAAATCCTTTGTCAGCACAGCTCTACTGCTTCCTTCTAGTTTTTAAGGCAACCTCCCCACAACAACATTAATTTTTACCTTGAAAACCACAGTAAGGATTAAAGGTAAATGAAGCATTTGTAATGGCCATAGCTAAACATTTGTTATATTACCAACTACACTAGCAACCCTAAACTCATTCTGCATGGAAGATTGGTTACTGACTCCAACAATATTAATATATCATCTATATCAAATGTTTGTTGGATATTTTAAATGCATCCTAAAGGCACACTATATAACGCCAATCAAATTTTCTCTTTTGAGAACAAATTCTGAGTGTGAATGGATTCTTCTCTAAATATAAGGAAAAATAGAACTATGCATTAAAAATAGAGACAAAATTCTATTACTTTGTGATGTTTCATAATGGCAATCAGTTCAATGCTCCAAATTCAGCAATAGAATAGTAAGATTTTCAGAAGTTACCATCCCACTGTCTCTTTTTAATACAATTATTATTCCCTAATAATGGAGATTTAATAAGTTGAAAAATTTTCAAGGTCTGTATCTTTCTTTCCTTTTCTTTAATGGACAATTGCTACAATATCTAATATTAGAAACAAGAAAAATTCTGATTTTTACAACTATATACTGTATAATCAAATGGCTCAAAAAATTGAAGAAGTAATTAAAAATAATTTAGAACTGGATGTGATGGCATATGTCTGTAATTCCAGCTACTTGGGAAGCTGAGGCAGGAAGATTGCAAGTTTGAGGTCAGCCTAGGCAAATTAGGGAGAATTAGTCTCAATTATTTTAAGGGTTGAAAATGTACCTCAGTGATACAGATCTTATCTACAATATTCAAGGAGCTGTGTTTAGTCCTAATATCAAAAAGGGGAAAAAAAGAAAAAATCATTCAACATCTTAATGAACACAATTAAGACCAACAAAATTGTTACTGGAATTAATATCAGTTAACCCCATAAAGTAACATTTTCCACTAAAACTAGTTCTCAACTGGTTAAAATACTTGACTTATTTTGAAAGACAGTCTATACTACTGAGATATATGCCATCTGATGAACTGGGGACTTCTGACTGAATTTAGTTCCAGATTACTATTTTGTGGAAAACTAATTTATATCTTATTTGAGTTTACTCTTGTAACACTATAGTGATCTTAGGGAGAAAATATAATCTCTGAATAACTTTTCTGAAGATGTAAAACATAAACTGGAAATAAGTTTCAAAAACAACCCCTCTGGTAATGTTTCCCTCAACCTTTCTCTGAGGAGGGAATACTATTGATGTCCTTCATTCCTGTTATGGCTATGTCCGGATCCCGCCCCACCCCCAGGCCTCGTGAGCGCATAGGTGGGGTTTTTAGAACTAGCTGGACCTAGGACATGCGATGCTGAGATGGAGGGTGCCCCGCCCTGGATGTGAGCGCTACACACACTCAGGGCAGGTCGGGGCCTGGAACACAAGGAATAAAGAGGGCTGCTGCTGTGTTTTGCTGATATTACACCTGTCGCTGCTGCTTGTCTTCTGCTGTCCCTGCTCTCTGCCCCACCGCCCGTTGCTCTGTGCCCTGTCGCCCCCTGCTCTCTGCGTTGCCGCCCCCTGCTCTCTGCCCCAGCGCCCCAGGATCTCTGCCCGCCACCCTGCCTTTGAACTTGGTGACTATGGATTAAACTTCCATAAGCTGTGAGCTCAAACAAACCTTTCCTCCTTTAACTTTGACTGCTGGGTATTCTGTCTCCGCAGTGAGAAAAGTAACTGAGGGAACTCCTTATTATCTCTTGAAGAGCAAAAGCCTTAGACGGCTTGGAGTGTATGTGTTGCATGAAAGATAAGGGTGAAGACTTCAAAATAAAATGTCTGAACAAGCGGGACATTTCATACAGGCGCTCACACAGCGTTCCCCAGACAGGACCTGTAGGCCAATCATTAAGAATATATCTTACCTACTTCATGTTCAAACTAGTATTATATCCAAAGTAAATAAAATAACGTTTTTGAGGGTCAGGGATATAGCCCAGTGGCATAGATGCCTATCTGGCAAGCACAAGGTCCTGAGTTCAATTCCCAGTATATATATATATATATATATATATATATATATATATATATATATCATGTTTGAAAAGTTGTCTGCACTTCTATGTCTGATGCGTGAATAAATGTGCTAGATTCATAGACTAATTCGCTCTCTATAATCGTGACTTTGTGGCTTTGACTAACATCTGCCCTATTTTCTCCATCTCTCCACTATGCATATCCTGGCTGCTATGAATGTGATGTCCTTAGATTCCACAAGTACATAATATCAGTCTTGTGTTTCTGTGTTTGGCTTTTTTCAGGTTCATCTTCTCTGTTCATCTATATTGTCACAAATGGCAAGGATATCTTTTTTATTACTTAATAATATTTCATATACACGTACATACATGTACACATGAAATCATCAGTGGACACTAAGGCTATTTCCACCACCTGGCCATTGTGAATAATTCTGTGATGAACATGGGGGTGAAGATACCACTTTGAGATATTCCATTTGATGTGGATGTCACTGATACAATCTTAATGTTTCGATGTTGGTGATATAATCTTAAAGTTTAATTTTCGATGTAACTAAATCCTTATCTGTGAAAGTTTTAAATTAAGTTAATAGCAATGAAGATATTGTTTATTGAACCATGATGTATAGAAATATCAGGCACGGTTACAGCCTGATTGTACCGATACTGTAAAAAGTCACCAAACTTGATGTGAAATGCAACACAGCTAAGTACATTTTAAAAGTTATTCATTAGAAAAGCCATGAAATACACTAACACTGTTAATCACTGTGACTAAAATTTTGGTAGTTAAATTATGTCTCTATCATTCTTCCCATTTCATTGTTTTTGTTCAATATTGAATAAATTATCACTATAATAATCATAAAAATCCTATCTAAAAGTATCTGTAATCTTGTCCTCGCTGTTTAAAGTAGTAAATTCTTTCTTTTTTGTTCTTTTGGTGAATGGGGCTAAGCAGAAAACCTCAGACAACTTTTGGCCTTCCTTACTCAGCCTCAATGTTCACACAGTTACCACAACAATGATTCAACCTCCCAGGCATCTCCTGTATTCGTGCTTTCTAGCTTATACTTGTACTGTTATTGTTTTGTTCAGTACATGCTCAGTTTTCTCTGAGAATGTTAAAATAGCTTTCCAACTGGTTTCCTTGGTTCCAGTCCAGCTTCCCCTCCTACTTTTGCCTCAATTCCTCTTGCAATCTGCTGCCAAAAAGACATTACAAAACACAATCTTGGTCATGCTGTTGGCCTAATTAAATACCCTATGATAAGTCTGCATCCCAGTAAGGATTTGATACTTTACCATGTTATGTAAAACTTTTAAAAGTCTGGCTTCAATTTGTCTCTGTTGCTTTATGTTTTCTCCCTGACACTGATATACAGACACATAAATATGGACATGTAAACAGACTGAAAAATTACATAGAGTACCAAGTTATACATATTACTATCTACCAGTTTTCAAAGACTATCTGCATTTTCCTGTGTGTGCATTTGAACATATTAATTTTTATTTTGAAGACATTAACATTCTGTCTAAGCCTGTAAAACTCATATGTATTTCTAAAAGTAGAGTCCAAAATTGGGTTTCCTATAGCACATATAAATATTTAGCCACATTCCCAGCACTCAAGCATTCCACTTATAGAGCGTATCCATTTGTTTGTATCATAAGCTCCTCTGTGCTCCATTCCCCCATTACCTTTAGCCTTGCAAATAGTTCCTAGGAAACAGAGAAGATATTTTTCTCTTCAGTTCCCTGAACTATATACAACATAATGTGGATGTAATTTCAACTATTTATGGACAAAGTCTAAGTAGACAATTGTCATTACCAGTAACTCAGTTTTTTAATAAACACTTTACGATAAGTTTTCTTTATTATTAGTGTGGTGAACTAAAAGTAGTTATTTGTCTGTTACGTATATTGCTACCTCATAGTCTTTCGCTTTCATTAGTTATTTGCCAAACTACAATGACATTTCGTTCCATAACTTGGTTAAAATATCCTCCATAGCTCTCCTAGGACAAAACATAATGCCAAATTCAGGGCACCTGATTACTTCTTTTTTCATAGTTTCTACCTTTTTTTGGCCACTATTTTTATTCAAATACACATAAGCATATTTTCATTTTTTAAATTTGCTCCCCATGTGTAATTCTTACCCTTCCCTCACAGATACTTTTCTAACGCTTTACCCATGTGTCACAATCTGCTTTGAGGTTTTCACTTTTTGTTTCAGTCCTGAAATGTTCACTATCCCTTGAGCTTCATTTTGTGCACTGTTTCATTCCTTATCTTGGTATACTCCTCCCCAATCAGCCCTAGGTATTGATCTCTTCTTTTTTTTTTTTTTTTTTTGATCATCTTTTTGAGACAGGGTCTCACTGTGTAGTTCAGGCTGGCCTTGACGTCTCTTTGTAGCCCAGGCTGGCCTTGAACTCGCAATGATCCTCCTGCCTCAGCCTCTCCAATGCTGGGATTACAGGCATGTGCCACCATGCCTGGCCTATCAGCCCTAGGTATTGAAGGTCAAATACTGTTCATAAAATACAAATCTGTTTCCATACTTTATTTTAGTATCTTAATGATTGCTATAAATCTACATGTAAAATCTTGTTCATGAACTATCAAGAGAAAATTAATAGGCTGTCATTCAATTGTAGGTAACCACATGAAGAATTCAGAAATAAAATCTTAAATTAATTTTTGAGATTTTCTATGATCATTACCTTCAGTGACCTATCTTCCCTCCATTCAAAGATAACCATGATCTTAATATTTACTATAATTATATGTATTAGGAATAATTATTTTCTTCTTTCAAAATAATATTTTGTAAATTTTAGATTTAAATAATTATTTTTAAAATATTGCCAAAAGTATACAGAGAGCTCTCATATACCCCAGTCCTAGCTTTTCCTGATATTAACAATGTATGACTGTCAAAATTATAGAAAGAATATTGGTGCATTAATCAAGCCCCACACATTAGTCACATTAACTGGAGTTTTTCTTAACTACTGCCTAGTTGAAATATTCTACCATGAATGCAGTATTTTAATGTTGTGTCTCCTTCAGCTTCTCTTGTTGAACTAGTTGGGTTTCTTGTATTAGATGACTTGATGACTAAAAATATTTCTGATTAGTTGTACTTTATAGAATGTCCATCAACTAAAATTTCTCTTATTTTTTGTTTGTTTTTTCATGCAGTGACAGTTCTTTGGTTTTAAGAGGAACTTAAAGTTATGATTCTATTCACTTATTATGTCAACTTTGCATACCATCACCATGGTTTGTCAATGTTGAAGATAGTCTTCAACAATGGATTTTTTTCCCCTAAAAGGCGGAGGATCAAATCCAGGCTTCATGCAGGTTAGGCAAGTCCTCTTCCACTGAGCTCTACTTTCAGCCATAAATTCTATGCCCCATTGTTTTTTGAAAGGAAGTTGCTAGTTAGGTACCACACTTAATGAGCAAGGAGCTATCTTTCCTTGGGAGGAGGGAGTCTATATGAATTCTTTGGAAACCTTTTGAATGGAATATTTGCCTCTCCTATTTTTTTTAGTGATTCATTTATGTCACCAAAGATGCACAGATATTCTTCCATATGTTTTACATTACAACTTAATACTATTTTGAATATTTTTCTTGTTAAAATTGTGCTAGTTTGGGATATGGTGAGCTTTCAATTGGTTCCTTTGTCCTTTGACATTTGACTGTGCTTTTATTCATTTTCTTGAGTAGGGTTTTTACTTTTTAGCACTAAAACATGTTCATGGTTTATCTTGTATAAACCCATATCGCTATATAAGTGGGGCTCACATCCCTATATTTCTCCAAGGGGACTCAGTATGGAAAACAAAATGTAGGTACTGCTCTCCTCACTCTTAGGATATGATCATTTCTAGGCCTTTATGACAGTCAAAACGATAATATATATAGAATATAATTACTAAACAATACCTACTTCTATATGAAATCATATATATATATATACATATACATATATATATATATATATATATATATACACACACACATATATATATATCTCCAAGGAAATAAACATGACCTCATACTGATGTCTCCAACCTTAATTGATTATGGTATGAATCATTCTAGTCTCTACCTCTTATCTGTTAACTTGAAAGATGAATTTCAAACTTTTTATTATTTTTATCTAGTTTTCACTAAATTTTTTGGTTTTGTTTCTATGCTCCATCATTATATATATATATATATATTACACATTTCAAACACAATAGCAACACTCTGCTTTCTCTTCAGATCATATAAATCTTTTGCCTTTTTTTCAAACACAATAACATTTTAAATTACTCAGACCAAAATGCTCACTCTGTGTGTGTATGTGTGTGTGTGTGCGCGTGTGTACAGAATTGTGAGATTCAAGACATCTGCAGATTTACCCACTGTCAGATTTCTTCACTTCCTTTATCCCTATAAATACTCCTTTCCCTTATTTCCTTCCTCTCTGCAATTTTCTGATCCTTATCCTTCTCAAGATATCTGAAACTCAATTATACAATATTCATTTCATTCAGCGATGTCACTTTCCACTCCTACACAATATTGCTGCTGGGTTTCCTGTAGCCCTGAATGCACCCATGTGCTACACTGGTGATGAAGCACCATCCACAGGATGTAAAAAGCAATCGGTCAGGTTTCGCCATCTTTACCTCTCGTTTTTCATTATTCACCAAACTGCTTGAGGAATAGTGAGTAAATAGATTCACACCACTAAACCTGTGAATTTTAAGATCCTTTAAATAGTAGGTGTCTCTATTTAGCTTTATTATTTCTCTTTTACATCCTGATTCAGGTCAGAGATGTATCTTTCATCATAAAGATGGTTGGGAGCACTCACAAGGCCCTCTTCTGAGCCAGATCTGTTAAATATAGCACTTCTACAAGCACAACTATTAATAGGCATTGATTAAATGCGAAAATGAAGATGAGGTATTAACTTGCCTCACCTCAACTTTGACTTTAATTATTCTATCTATAACTGAAACCCACAGACTCAGATCTACAGACATTCTTTACTATCACACTCTATTGTAATCGATGATTTACAAGAAATATAGGCATGGTCATTCATTTGAAATCACTGATCACAAAGTAGTTTTAAATAAAACTGAAGATATTTCCAGCCTTGGTATTTTAACAAGTGACATTATTACCGTTCTGATTTCCTTAGAAATAGACAGTTTATCGATTTGTCCCCTACCTGCTCGCTCAGCTTATACCTTGATTTCCACCAGCTCTACTGGTTCTGGGCACCTGACTTTAGCTGATAAATTTCTGCAAGATGGTGCTGCAATGATCCAGGGCTCCGGACCCCCTCGTTCTACTCGCTTAATGGCAGCTCCCCATTAGCTCAAGTAGTTTTAATAAGGAGAAATATATGCGTTCAGTGAAAGTTCATTCTTTGTCTAAGGATTATTTAGCACTTACGATGATTACAGGGCTTGAACTAAAAGGAGAGGTGTTTAAAAAGAGATTTCATGTCACCAAAGACCTAGGTCGGAAAGAAGGAAATGGTCCCACTCTTTGTTGCAGGAAGAGGCTCCTCCTTTTGCAGAAAGTCATCAGAAAAAATAGCACATTGCTAGCACTTGTGCTCTGCAAAGTAGTCTTAATTTTGTTTTCTATTATAGAAACAGACTCTGTAACACACTCACACACACACACACACACACACACACACACATATATATATATATATATAAAATTTTAGTTCTTTGTTTAAATCTGAAGAGATGATAAATGTTTTGGAAAGTCAACTCACCTGTTTTAAGACATCAACACTATGTAAGTGTAAAAAATATATGTACATATGATACATATATATATATATATATATACACACACACACACACACACACACACACATATATATACACACACATATATATACACATATAATGATATATTTATATGGCCAAGAGAAAAAGCCTTTGAAAATCAAATAAAAAATTGACTACTCAAATTAAGGCACACAACGTATGCTCTTATTGTATTAAAATACTTACACCAGAAGACTTTTACATCACTCAGATGATATGCCCTGCCCCATCCTGGCTCAAGACTACTGGAGAAGCCTCTGTGACTCGGGAGGGGCTCGGGTGTGAGTCACCAGTGAGTGCCCAGTGCCGGTAATTGGCGAACATTACCTTTGTCATTCCATAACTGGCATTGTGCTAATATGAGCAATGTAGAAATTCTCAAGTCTTCGGCTCAGGACATTTATATGAACTGTACATTCCCATAGTGAGAAAGATGATTGTTCACAATTTTAGATTATTTTTAACTATTTTAAAATATGCTAAGATTTATAGCAAGTTGAAGGAAAAGTACAGGGACAGTCTTTGTATCTTTCACCCAGTGGCCACCAAATCTTTCTGCTTCATAACTGTAGTATAAGGAGCAACAAAATGACATTGGTACAATGTGTGTGTGCGTGTAGTTGTGTGTGTGTGTGTGTGTGTGTGTGTGTGTGTGTGTGTGTGTGTGTGTATCTCCTGGAACAGATAGGTTCAAAATTCTCTTTTTTGATGTATGTAATCACCACTACAATAAAGAAGCCTGACTTGCTGACACTATTCATAGGTATCAACATTCTATGAGTTTTAGTAAAGTTTCTTTTCTAATTGATTATCTTTATCAGCAAATATTTGTGGTGCATAATATTTATTTTACTGTGCAGTGTTCATACAGGCACATGACATATCTCACCTCTTTTTATGCCCTTTCCTCCTCCTGTTTATCTGTTGGTCCCTTTCCCATTTGCAAAAGTACTTCATTTTGGATTTTGTCATTTTTCTTGTATTTGCTCTTTGATTTATTCATGCTTTGGGTTCCTCAAGTATTTATTCATACTTTTGGTTACTTTCAAAGAGGCCATGCAGTACTTAAGCTTGTCTGTCTGATTAATTTCCCTTAATATAATGGTCTCAAGTGCATGCATTTTCCTACAGATGACTCAAATTTATCATTCTTTATAGCAGAGTAGTACTCCATTGTGTATAAATACCACATTTTCTTCATACATTCATCACTTTAATTATCTTTTAACGTATGCTGTTTATAATTCTTTTTAATATTTCTTTTACATTCATTTAAAGCTACACCAGATAATAATTAGACTTTCTACTTTGACATCAAATATTACTTCAAAAATTTTGAGATGGAAAAATTATTGTACTTTGTATTAACTTTATTCTTTGTGTTGTTATTTATTCCTTAATGTTCCAAGACTCCTTATTTTTCATTAGTTTTAGTGGAGAAATTTATTTACCATTCTTTTATCAGAGATTGTCAATGATAAATTCTCTTAGATTTTCTTTATATAATAATATCATTATTTGACCAACACTCCTGAAGAGTTTTTTTGTTTCTGGTAGAGAATTCAGGATTGATATATTCTTTCAGTACTCAAGGAATATGCAATTTCATTTTAATTTTCATGGTTTATGATGAGAAATGCACTTCAAATTATTTACTTTTTTAAACAAAGTGGTTCAAGATTTCTTTATGGGTTTTCTTTTTTTTTTTGAGATCTTTTTTGTCATGAGTCCTCTGAAGTTTTATTAAAATAAATTTTGACATGAAATTTTATTAGGGTTGTGATGGAGACAGCTCTGAAGCAGCTCTGAGCAGGATTAATATTAACCAACTGGCTTTCCATGTTTACTTGGAGTTGTCCAAGGCTTCCACCCTTGTCCTTTTGTTATAGGCAACTGAGTTAGATAGAAATATTATAGGCAATCAGACAGGGCCAGGCCCTCAAACGAGCCAACAAGATAAAATACGAATCTGCTATGAGCCAGATCTCAAGACAAAAGATGAAACAAATGCACCCACACACCTCTCTAGGGATAGACATCAGGGATAGATATTCTAAATAGGTAGGGATCACCTTTAACAGTCCCTGACCCTTTACAGGAAAAGCTCCTGTTCTGTATTCATGCCCACTTGCTACGTGACCCCCTTCCCCATTTGATCCCAATTTAATCAATTTTGCCTGAACAGTTCTTATTGGCTGACCATAGTTCTGCCCATTTCCCCTACCTCAGACCCACCACACCTCGTAGTTTTGCTCTATAAAAGTCCCTAGAAAAGACAGAGTCTTGGGATAACCCACTCGGGAACCCTTTCTGTCCCTCTCTGGGACAGACTCTTTCTTTCTCTGAATAAATATATTCTGCTCTTAACCTCCACTGTTACTAACATTCATTCTTCAATTTTAGAGAACACAAACTCATCGCAGATATCATTCAGGTTGGGAGTTTTCATTGTCCTGTGTTAATATTCCTTCTTTCTTTTATGTAAATCTAATATTTGACCCATATAATATGTGTTCTCCCTGATCAACTTTCATTTTTCTTGCAAGGAGAGTCTAAGGGTCTATTGATTATATTTCTTTGTTATGGAGAAATCTTTATCTCAGCTTCATTTGGGATGATATTTTGCTGATTGCAGAATTCTAGGTTGGAAGTATTTTTCTCTCAATATTTTCAGTATTTTCTCTATGCTTTTTTAGATTGCATGATTTCAGACCAGAAGTCTTATAATTCTTACCATTGTTTCTCTATACCTCAGATACACTTTTTTCTTCCTGAGTGTTATGGTTGATACATTGTGTCAACTTGGGGAGTCTAGAGGTTTGGCTGAGTGATTCAGCAGGAAGCCAGGGTGCTTACTTTTATTCATCCTGAGCCTGTGGAAGAGGAGGGCAGGGAGACTGTGTGAGAGCCACAAGACCCCTGGGTGGGGGTAGGCTGTTTACAATGTAAGGGAAGAGAAGAGGCTGCTTGCAGCCATTCCTCCCTTTTGCTGGTTGTTTTTGCTGTGCTCTGCTGCCCTGAACAGTTTGCCCTCTGCCATGTGCCACTCTGCCTCAGAACCAGCCAAGTATGGACTGAAACCTCCACAAACTGTAAGCTAAATAAATCTTTCCTTCCTTCATTTTGGGTTTTGGGTATTTTGTCTCAGCAACGAGAAAAAAGTAACCAAGACACTGAGGCTCTTTCACGGACTTTCTCTTTGGCTTCCTATAGTCAGATATGATACTCCTAAGTGATATGTTGTCTTGTGTTTGCCTATTTAGTGTCCTGCTTATAGTTTTGAAGTTCTTAGATCAATAACTTTTGTCATTAGCTTTAGAAAGAATTACCCATAGAGCACTATTTCGAATATTTCTCTGCCCCTTTCTTCTGTTATTCTATTAATTTTTTGATACAGCTTTTGAAAATCTCCTACTGTTCTTGAATATTTTGCCCATGGCATACAATCTTTGTTTTTACTCTTTGCATTTTACTTTGGTTAGTTTCTATGGACCAATGTGTAAATTCAATATTTACAACAACAGCCATTGACTATATTTTGATATCTGTTGTCACTACAGAGTCTAGTTTTTCTATATTCCTCCCAGGGTCTTAGTTTTTTAAACATTCCTCCTGATGGTTTTTAAAATCCATAGTTCTCAGATCATCTAGTCTTTTCTTTTATCAGCTTCAACTCCAAGAGATGTTGCTATAATCCAGTGTTCCTATACTGGAACCCTGTCTCTGTACCAAAAAAATATTCCTCAAGGTGGCAAGTTGAACTCTTCCAGTTAAGTCTCACTGTTGCAGCAGAATTGTATCTGGAGGCTGTGACATTCACCAGTGTTTTCTTTGGCTAAGGAAGTATAATTATGATTCTTTCTATTTATCTGCCTCTCGGGTTTTCATTCTTTTTGTTGTTGTTGTTGTTTAAGCTTTCATAGCTTATATTGGGGCAACTGATCACCTCTTCTTAAGGACACCAAAAATTTCTCAGGTATCTAAAATAATGTCTCAAATAGAAGGAAAAGAAACATGCAGGCATATTAATTCATCTGATCTTTGATGAAGAAGCCATAACACATAAACAAGAAAAGACAGCCTCTTTAAAAAGTGGTGCCTGGGGACTGGGGATATAGCTCAGTAGAATAAGCGCCTGCCTAGCAAGCGCAGGGTCCTGAGTTCGATCCCCAGTACCGTCACAAAAAAATAAATAAATAATTAAAAAGTGGTGCCTGGAAACCCGCTTTTTCACATGCTAGAGAAAGAATCTAGACCCATATCTCTTACCCTGTACTAAAATAACATCAAAATAAATCAAAGACCTAAACATAAAAGCAAAAATATTGAATCAATTGGAAGATAAAATAATAACAATGATAAATGATGAAATGATATGAGGAAAAATGGATTTTTGTTCCACAAATTATGAAATAAGATTTTTATTTTGTACTGGTGTATAAACTTTATTAAAATACAGAAACTTGGACTCATTTTATTCACTTGTATTTGTTTGTTTGTGTTGCCTATAGTGGGGATTAAATCTAGAATCTTACACATGCCAGCCTAGCCAAACACTGTATCCATGAGCTAGATCTCCAGGCTTGGGATCAGTTTCAGATGAAACAGTGAAACTTCTGGCTTCAAATATTTAGTGAAGTCTTGCAACAACAATAATGTGGACTTGATCTTTTTTATGTTTCTCTTTTCCTCAGGATAGGAGTATTAATAGAGAATTAAGAGCTTCTTATTTCATAATGTGGAAAGGATAATTTGTACATACCCATCTGTATAAATGTCTCCAAAGGAACATATAAGAAATGCCAAATCATGCTTCCTTCTAGGTACACAGTGGAAGTGAGGTGACAGAAGTGGCATAGCATTATAAGCACTATTACGGTTATTAATCTTGTAGGAAAAATGTTATAATTCCTTTTCACATAATGATACATTTTAAAAGAAAAATGTACTTTCCACTGTCCTATAGTCGTAGTTATATCAGAGAAGGAACAAATAATATCTGGTAAATTTGGCAAAAGAGACATTTTTCACTTTTCTGAGAACAGGAAAGAACACTGGGAGCAGAAGGAGAATTGCAGTGGTTGGGGATTAACTGGAAAACGAAGAAACATAAAATTAACAGTTTTATGTTGAAAATACAGTTTCAAGAGCTTTTATTGAACCATAACAAGTAATAATGCTGTAGATGGGGAGGAAACAAATAGTGATTTTCTCCCTTTGTCACCTCTTATTTTACTTCAATAAGTTGAAATTTGAATTTACCTGCTTATACAATAGTAAGCACACAGAAGAGCTTCTGATCAGGCAAGGAAGTCACTCCCACTGGGAGGTCAGAAACCAAAGTCCCTGAGGAGGTAACGACCTATGCTAAGTGCTGGAGGTCTAGCTCCACTCACATGGGACAGAGAGGGAAAGGCTGACTTCTTTGCGTAAGTGTGTGGCTTTCTGCACTGCTGAGGGATGGTGACATTCTTCCTTAGGAGTGGAAGCAGTCGTGTCATGGATAACGGAAGAGAGGAGCTCCTAGAATGACTTGGAGTTGGAGGGAAGGAGAGGAGGTGGACAAGATACGAGACTCCCCAGATAGAACATGGTTGAGCTGTGAGTCTAAGTAGTAATAGAAGTAATAGAAGTAACTAAGTCCATTTTGTTGATATGTTTTAACATGTGATGTACAAAACTATTTATAGAGAAATAGCCCAAACACTTTAGTTGTGTATGTGTATCTGTGAGTGTGTGTGCATCCTTGTGTGTATATGAGGAGAGTGCTGAGGGATTGAATGTACATAATTCATTTATTTTCTCACTGGAAAATTATTTATTGAGTGCAGTTATCATCTACCAAAAAATGTATGCACAATCAGGAAAAGAAAACTAGTATGATGTTTTTCCACACAATGGTGTTACACTCATATGGGGACACTATAGGATGTCATGCATCATAGAAAATCCACGACATTGCTGGCCGTTCAAGAAGAAAGTGAAACTGAAGTGCGGCAACCTCAGTGATCAGGTCACCCAAGCCCTAGTTCGCCACACTAATAAATAGCTGGGAGCTAATGGCCTCCCCTTGAAGCACCTTTTGTAATTGTAGAGGCCAAAGGTAATTTATGTTAGCCTCATTATGTCTCAATAAATTTGGTATTAAAACATTTATACAAGTTTTTTTTCTCTAGAATGTGTATACATTGTTTGTGTCAGACTCAGTAGTTTTCAAGCACAATGTTAAGTCCCCAAAAATAACACCGGCCCTGATCCCTTTTATTTTTCATTTTTCAGTCTAACAGGGAAGACAGTGGTGTCTTTTGTATGGAAATTGCAGTTCTCATCTTATTTCTTGTGTTTTAGCAACTTTCATCAAAAATATGTATTTTTACTTTTAAAAAGACACAATAAGTTACATTAAATAGGTACTATCTCTTAGATGTCATCGTCAGACCATGGAGCTGTTCAGCTGGAATTTAGATATACTATGTCATAAAGCCTAATACATTGCAAGGAGTAGATACCACAGAAGGACAACCATGTTAAATACATACCCTAACACATTAAAGTTACAAAGAAATAATATTGGCTCTTTCACTAATCATCACAAATAACTTACTATATGTGATTAATAATAAATATATTTGAAAGTATTTAAATTTCAGCACTTTATTATTCAGAATTTTTTCTGAAGACTAAATAAATAATAAATAAATAAAATTATGAATTTTATTCTGAATTTTATTATTCAGAATTTTTTTCATAGTTTCCTTTAAATATGGAATGAGACCAAAAAGTAGTGATCCTAATTAGGCAAATTGGAGAAATCAATTTGAAGAAAAGCAAGAAAATGACGTGAAAGTCTAAACAAGCAAAATCAATGAAAACTGTGTATGATAATAATATGAGTAAAAACTAAAAATAGAATATAAGATATTTAGTGAAATTAAGATAAATTATGAAGAAGATATTTGTAAAAGATTTTAGAGCAGTCACAACAAAACATATTCCAAATAGTGAATTTTTCTAATATGGAAATTGAGGTGCAAATAAAATATTTCTAGGTGGAAAGACATTCTTCACTGTCTCAACAGTTCCAAGTGGCCCACATATTCTTTGCAAGCCTGGTATTCATGTCTATCCACACATGTGTATATGTCTGACACGAATATACCCCTTAACTATCTATCTGTAAACATTAAATATTCGTACTGTAACATTTTAAAATGTTATTTTAGGAATGTCACATTTAAAACTACAATTTCTTGATCATCCCAGCAATTTGTCAAGTTTCTCTGTATATGAATTATGCATTTAGATTTTTAGTGAAGTAACTTTATGTAACATTTAAGAAATTTGCAGGCCCGGGGATATGGCTCAACAGCACAAGACCTACTGGGCAAGTGTGAAGTCTTTAGTTAAATTCCTGGGACTCACAAAAAAGGGGAAATTTTCAAATTAGAATGAGTATTTGATGGCAAAATACTATCAATGTAATAATTTTCAAATAACATCACATATTGGTTTTTGTCTATTAGGTTTTATAATCTGAACAATAAAAGAATAAAGTATAAAAATAATTATTGGCAAATGTACTTCCACTTTGAACAATTTCTTCTCTTGTTGCACTTTACACTTTATAAAATTCAAAAAGAATAATACTGAGAACACATTTACATAAAAATGATTTCTCCCTTTTTTTTCTGAATCAAAAATAAACCTATAGTAATCAACAAAGTGACAGTCCTGTTACTCGGAAAAAATACATTTAGGCTAATGAATCTGTAATTTTTTTTTCCTCTCGTAACTTATTTTTCCTATCTAAACATACATACTTCATGGGATAAAAGAAAACTAATCCAAGAAAACAAAAAATTATATATATAAAGATGTCTGGAAAAGCCACAGAAGATGTCACTTCTGTATCCGTTCATCTGCACTGGTTCTTACCACTGGTTCTTGAATAACCAATTATTAATCCACATAGTCAGGTTTTCATTAAAATCTGTCAAGTTTCTTTATCTTTTTAACATAACATCGAGACCATGGTTGTTACATAAAAATATTATCTTTTGTAATTTTGAGTGTTTCAGTGGATATTTTTACCAAATTGGTTAAGCATCATGGTAATGAATTAATCTGTCATAAGCCAAATATGTGTCTTCTGTACCATAATGACAAACTTTGTATCCTGAACTAGACAAACTTTTTCACCTCAATGTGCAGTTCATCATGATAAATGGAAATGATGGTGACAACTGGGTGAATAGAAATCTTTCTTCATTACTAAATATAATGCTGATACTAAATTGCTTGCCAGATGAAAGGCACATGCTTCAAAATACTACATACAAACTGAAAAATCTTAAATAAAATTATAAGAAACTACATCTTGGTTTTATTATTCATTTTAGTTGACATAGAGAAGAAGTCTCTATACATCTACCTAAAACAGAAAATACATCAATACTTTGTAACACACCTGTTAATGTTGACACAAATATTTCCTTCCTCTTCCTACTTGAAGTGTTGGTTAGGATGACAATCAAGATTAAATATTACATTTATTTAGCCATGAACAGTTTCTCAGGAACTGGAAATTAGGATTGGGATGCATCTTTTTTGAGTCCGTAATTTATCCTACTACATGCAGTAGACAAAACCTTCATTTTTTTTAAACCTAATCTGGCTTGGATTGTTATAGTTTTCCATTAATTTTTGTCATAGGGTGTGGTAGTACTAACAGATGCCCTAGCAGATATGCTGTATTCCATGGGTAATTTTTCTTCCATTTTAGCAATAGCCCATATTCTTATTAGTAATCAGAATCAACTGGTTACCCAGCAAAAGGACTAAACTGTTTCTGTGCCCTTTGTCTTAGAAGCTTGAGAAGCTCAAATAGAGTAGTGCTCGATTCAAGAGTCAATTCAGTGGAATCATTGTCTTGTCCTCTGGTTTAAATAATTTTGCTCACCTGAGGACATAGTTCAGTGGTACAGTGCCTGCCTAGCAAGCAGAGATTGTGTTTGATTCCTGGTACCAACAACCACAAAAAAATAATTTTGCTCAAACATGAAGACCTATAGAAGACCATGAAGGCAGAGGGACAGCAAGGAAAAGTTTTACTTGGTGGGACTCTAGGACTAGTAATGCATGGCCTTCCTCCCATCTCCATTTCCTGATTCTTGTGCCCATGATATGGAGGAAATTGTACCATATATACATGCAAGTTTTGAGCATATAAAGCATTGTACATCTCTTCTGTCCTGCAAGACATCCCTTTACGGTCCCTTCTTCACACTGCATGAGTCTTCAAAACATTATCCATCATTCTGTCCAGTCATCTGCTTCAAAATATTGAGAGAATTTACTAAGACCAATGACTTCCATGAGCACGGACACACTACCACTCTTCATTGGCTCCTAAGTGAGTTACTGGATCCTAACCGATGGTGTATTAATAACCTCACAGTAGATAAGGCACTGTGTCAGACTACAGAGCACAGTTTTATGAAAAACACAGCATGGAAAAATCTAAATCTGTATCTATAGTAAATGTTTACTCAAGAAGAAATTATTTGCTCCCCATTTTATGGTGTCAGTAGACTAATATAATCAACATGCTGTCAGATACAGATAGTTCTCCATGGGCCATGGTGCTATACATGGGCCATGGTGCTACACTTAGTCTATGCAGCTGGCTGATTGGCACGCAAGCTGATTCCACCTGATTGATCTGGTGAGCCGTACTCCATCACCCCCATCCCTGACACGATGGCCACCCTGCTCATGAGTTTGATGTGCAATGATCGAGATGGCTGAAGAAGAGGCTGGCTGGTCTCCACAGCGAAAGTCATGCTATCCATATGATTACAAACAATCCTCTGCCAAAGTCACTCTTCAATGAGCATTCACATGAGACCTTCTTTGCCCATTCAGAGGTTTATCCATACCCTGACTCCTCAGACTTCCTTGTTACCTGCTTCTCAGTGCCTCTTCATTCACGTACATGACCATGAACTCAAATCACTGGCCTCTGATTACGAATATTGTGGACTTCTACTTCTGGCCATTTCCCCTTCTAGGAAAAACACATAAGCAGGCTCACTGCTTAACCTTTTTTTCTAGTGAGAAGAGCTCCCTTCACTGTGGTCCATGGCTATCCCAGCAAGGAGCTGTGGTACTTCAGCTATCTACTTTCACGTTGTGACTGCCTGTCACACAAAATCATTATACAATCTAGCTTGCATTCTGTGTCCTGTGGTCATCTGATCCTAAGGAACTCCCCTTGGATCCAGGGACAGAAGCTGGGAGAGCAAAAGCAATAAAGCAAGATGATAGTCCATGGACACCTGGGAAGAGTTATTTCCATCTTCTCTACAACATCAGGTCCACTGAGGTGCAAGTTTTACTAAGGTAGAACACACTGCATGTCTGTTGGATTCATCTCCTATCTCTTGTACACAAATATCTTATTAATATATTTCTATAGAGAAATTATTTATGCCCAAGTCCATCAATGTAAAACACCAGTGTGATGTCTTGTGAGAGAAAAAGTGAGGAATATCCCTGCAAGTTAATTATGACATGAACTTGGTGAAGTGATATATCCCTCAGTTATCGTGGAACAAATGCACCATGGCCCATGGATGATCTTACTTAAGAAAAGGGAATTGACCTGACTGACTCTATATCAGACACACAGGAACATGGTAATTTACTCCAGGGCCAAAACCATAACTAGAAGATCCATTGTAATTACAGTCATCACCTGATTAAGTTTATGATAATTCAATGTCATTTGCTAAGGTCTATCTACAGTATTTTCTCCATGAGTCAAACAAATATTTTCAGTGAAAATGTATGTGGTTTACAATTCTCATATTTCTCAAGTCCTTTATCCTTGTACTGATTTTGGCAATCTCTTCAGAAATGCAACCTTCCTTTTGGTTTACTGCTTTCTACTTTAAGGCAATTCTAGTGGGAAATATTTGATATTACCATAATAAGGTGAGGAAAATACTGTAGAAAATTCCACCGATATATATTTCAATTATGTAGTCAACAACTGAGAAAATAAATATACAATGAGTTTAAGTACCCAATGGGTAGAAATCCTTCCTTAAAAGTATCAAATCCTCCCTATACTAATTCTGTAATTTAGTGTTCAATTGAAAATTAATTGAAGAACCATACATTTGTTTTCATAACTCAAGTATGACTTCGTTCACAATGACCAGAAATTTTATGATTATACACATCAAATGGGAATTTATTAAAGTTCCATTGATTTCTTTTTGGGGGAATCTTAGCAAATGCTGCTGGTCTTTCTGGGACAGAATACTCAGGTGACTGACTTGAACTTCTAGTCTGTTACAGTAAGCATTCACCTCGTCTTTGATGACTAAGTACTGCCCTTGGCCACTGCCACCCTGAGATCTAATTATCCTTACACACTTAGGATCTTAGTTTGATAGAAGTTTCCACTGCGATTTTTGAGCTATTGAAAGTAAGTCACCACACAAGGAGTCACCACAACACTTCAAGGATGCCAGAGCTCTACTCTCTAATTTATTTATCATAGTCATCATGAAAAATTTATTCTTTAGATCATTTTGGTAAGAGCAGAAGTCTAAGATGATGAATATAACCTATTAATCTAATGTTTCTAAACCTTTGGATACCTTTGTCTATAATATAGCAAGGCAATTCACCCTGATAGATAAATCTCAGTACAGGGTACGTTTGACTCCATGTTTCAAATAAACAAATAAATAATCCACTCAAGTTCTTTATAAAACCTTGAGCCACAAAATGAATCCCAAATTAGTCTCTGTTCAGTGTGGTGCTGTGCTTGAATACAGGCTGGCTAAGAACATTATGTTCTTTTCACCAAAACTTTATATTCTTAATATTTACTTTGTGGATATCCTCCTGATTTATGTTTTCATGGGATGGAAAAAGTAATGCAGTTATTTTGATGTGCTGTTGGCAACTTTGTAGGTCACGTTGTTACCTCATCTATTATGATGCTTAGGACTTTGTTTCTAGGTAGAGGATGGAAGGGGGGTAATAGATCCCAAGAAAACTCAGCAGTTCCTTGTAGTGCAGCTGATTGAGGGTTAAATCATCACAGGTTGTTCCGACAACAGGTTAACTTCCTTGAAGAGAAGTGGAAGGGACTCTTCCCTTGGCAACAAAAGCCAAGAAGAATGTAGAAGTTTGATACTCTCAGTATCACTGGAATGTGTCTGCATATCCTTATTCCAATGTTGAGGATCTTTCTCTTTAGCAATCAATGTTCCTTCATCTTAACAGAAAACAGACTCAATTTACGCTGAAATTAAAATACCCAGAGGATGAAATCAGATTGTTTTCCAGCACTCTTGTCCTTGTGAATGCAGGAGGTAAGAATTTCAACTAGGGCACGTGGAGAAGCTCTCAGTTCCATTCTGAGGAGCCCAGGAATTTGAAGCTGAGATTACCACATTCCATCTCTATCTATTCCTGTGACAAAAGGAGCAACCAGCCAATCCCATCACACCATCACTTAATAAGGTTTTGGACTTAGCCAGCAAATGGATGGTCATGCTTAATCCCACCTCTAATAGGTATTTGATTAAGAGTCTCCATGGCTGTGGTGTTGTATTTCTATTTCTATCATACAGTGGATGGCTGTTGCACTCTTTGTCTTTGTAAACAACCGCTGATGACTTCAAGTCTAACAAAACTATATAATTAATCTCCATATTGTGAAGCCAATTAAAAGTGCATACTAAAGTTCTGTTACTCTAGAATTCTTTCTGGTACAAAAGCCTGTGAGGCATCAATCAGAAGAACAAGAAATGAAGAGAGATATGAAAAGTGAGAAGGGGGAGAGAAAACAGATACATTATTGATATCTATTCATATATGTCAAATTAGCATATTATTAGATTAGTTATATATGTATATACATATATTCAGACATATACGGAAATGTTTACTGCCAGAAATTGGCAATCCTGAGGAGTCACTAGGTCAGGTTGGAGCCTTAGGGCAGGCTCTCAGGAAGCTCAGAGTGGAACTCTTAGCCATATGCTGAAGCCATTGCCAAGAGTCAGGAATTTGGTCTTTTTCAGGGAATACTCAGCTCTTCATTCCTTTCAAGTGGCTGCATCAGGCTAACCTAGAATATGTGGGATAATTTCTTGAACTAAAATTATTTTACTTTTGTCTTTTAGAGACAGAGTTTTACTATGAAGTTCAGGCTATCCCTGGATGTACTTTGTAGCCCAGGCTGGCCTGGAACACACAGTGATCCTCCTACCTCAGTCTCTATAGTATTGAAGTTGCAGGTGTGTGCCACTACACCCAGCTAAAATTATTTTACTGTGGACTTAAATCACTTCTATGATATGCCTTCACAGCAAAATTTAGATCAGCATTTGAGTAAAGGGGGCTGATATTTAATGAATTTGACAAATATAACTGACCATTAAATTAGAATAATCAAATATATACAAAATATATTTATTTCCATAATAGTGTCTATTTTACATTCCTCATTTACTTAAGAAAAGATACTAAATACGGAGGTAAGTTATATGGATGCAGCTATTGCTCCGGTGATGGCCAACATTTGTGGAAGCGAGGGGGGAGCCACTGGGAAAAATATACATTAGGAAATTTTGAAGGCCGTGTATACAAATACTATGATGGTTGATTCAGTTAATGTCTGTTAATACTTTACAATTTTGTAAAGTACATAAAAATAGCCTGCCTGATAAGTCACAAGGCAGCCAGCCACCCCGGCCCCCGTGGGAAAACTTTAACTCTCAATATTTCTCTCGTTCCCTTACCTGTGCCACTTCAGTTCCCCCTGGGCCACAAAAGTTATCCCCGCCCTCATTCGCTCTGGCAGTTCACCTGCTTGGATTGTTCTGACCTGGGCAACTCCTGCCGTCCCTATTCTGCCCAGTACGCCCCTCCCTGTCGCTCGGGATATTCTGGCCTAGACGCCCTCCCCTAGATGCCCTCCCTGCCGCTCTGGGCTGGGCCTGTTCTGGCCCAGGGACATCTCCTTACCCCACCCCAGCCCCGCCAGAAAAAAGAGCTTAAAGGCCCACGCTTTCCTCAGCTCGGGGCTACCGTGGTCCGCTAGGTAGCCTGCTACTCTGTCCCTCCCCCAGTGAAGACTTGTCTCGTGTCAGAAGGTCGGGTCTGGTTCCGTGTGGGCTCTCGGTTTCTATCACTACCTATCTTAGCGGTGCTAATCTAATTTTGCGGCAAGGACTTAGTTATTCAGAATAAGTACGTAGAAATACAGACAATTAAAAATGTACCTATAGGTAGGACTTTTGCTAAGTGCACACTAAATGTTAGCTTCAGAACAAAGCTTCTTTTTATATGATGATATTACAAACATACAGGTAAACAGTAAAATTTAAATATGAATATTTTATAAATTGCTAAACTTTTTCTAGTGATAATCTGGAGTGGCTTGGGGAAACATCTGTGCCAATCTCTCCTGTGGGGAAGAGCAGCAAGGAGATGAATTACGCATCATGCCTGTTACATTTGCTGAGCAATAACACAGCGAAGGTGTGTGGAGAGTAGGGATTAGCTGGCCAGGAACCCATGGCCTTCAGGGGACGAGTCTGAAAAGCAGCACAGCTAACCTTTTCAGAGAAGGAGCATTACAGACCTGAATCATGTGGTATTTCTAGCCTTGCCATGGACTCTTCTGGTTTTCTTTATTTTCTAACAAACTTCATCTTCTTCTTTCGTCTCCCTCCTCTCTTCTTTAATGTTGTTCTAGAGCACTTCTGTGTAACATTACCTGCCCCTTTAGAACACTATTTGAACAGCTCGTTGCAGTGGAATAGCATTTATTGCAGTTTTTTTACAAGCATTGGAGTGTTTTCATCTATCTCTATATCTCAATCTCTATCTTTATATCTACACAAGAAAGTTAGTGTCTATTATATGCATATATTTGTTTCGTGCATCCTACAACATCACAAGAAAGAAATTTGGTACAAAGGCAAAACACAAAGGCAGAAGAACCTGTTTACAGTCTTTGCTCTTCACCAATCTGCTCTGTGATCCTTTCAATCCACCTAGCTTCTCTGAGTAATCATACTTGCGCCCCCATTTTGAGGATGAGAAAGAAGGTAATGGCTGTTAAATTGCTTTGAAAGGGTCCAAAGTGCTACTATAACAAAAGAACAGGCCACTTAGCAGAGGAAAGAGCAGCTAAATCCCGCAGCCACTTCACTTACTCATTTTTTGTCATGTCCTGGGGGATTATTCAAGCAAATACTGAGCTGTCCATGCTAGAGTCCTCCCAGCTCTAAAGTGATCAATACTTTACCTATTTTCTTCTCTTCCTATTAGACTTAGGTGGCTTTAACATGTGCATTTCAAGAGAAAAACAGCAGAGTTTGGATGTGTCTTCCAGCATGATTATAAGGTTTCATACTAGCTCCGCTGTAGGGGCTTACTATTCAGTATAAAATATAAAACACTGTACTTACTCATAAATACTGTTTTTAGTAAGAAAGTATTATGCTTTTTATACTGAAGGACTTTCGTGTTGTAAGCATATTAGCCTAGATTACTTGTGTAGACTATTATGAAGTCAAATAGGTAAGACTTTATTTAATGATTGTCCTTTATATTAGTCTACTTAGTAATACAGGGCCCTCTGTTCAGCTTATGTAGTCCTTGGTCAAATGCTGTTCCTCATGGTTAAAGCAGCAATAGTCTGCTTTTCTCACAGTCTGTTGAGAGGCTAGTCCTCTTCACATTGAGAGGCACTCTGCAGTTTCTTAGCATACAGCCTTCTCCAGGTGGCCCCTATCCCTCTCACAACAGAGGAGCTTACTTCTTCAAACCATTAGGAGACTCTCTTGTCTGTAAGGTGGAGTCAGATAATGTAACTTGATCTCAGGAGTGACTACTTCATTCTCTTTGCCTTGTTCCATTACCTAGGACGAATTCAGTTTCCATTACCACTCAAGAGAACTGAATGCTATAAAGTAGCAGGTAAGAGAAGGCAACAATCTGACAGCTCTAAAATACGTGTTTATCATAGCAAGGTAGTGAAAAGCACTAAAGAGGTATAATGAGATTCCAAACTAGAAAGATTGTAGAACAAGGTATCAGGTCAAGATTACAGAAAAAAACAGAAGATTCATTTAGCTTTGGTGGAAGGCAGTACTACTACAACAATTGGGTGCACTGGTTGGTAATATCTGTTAAAGCTGACTACTAATATGTCAATAATCCAGAAATTCATTTTTCAGGAATGTGTCAAATGTAAATTATTGGGTTAATATTATCTCTTACTTACTGCGGACTGATCAGTTCCTTACTCTCCCAAACCAGTGGATGACAAAGGCTAAATAAAAGAGAGAAATGGTATGATTTCAAGGCTCTAAGGGGATCAAAACCCACTCGCAGAATTTGAGGTTCTCTAGGGGCCAAGACCAAGATCTTCTCTGGGCAGCCTATACTTATTTAGCTATCAGAACAAGGGAGAGGAATACTAAAGAAGGGCAGGAACAGAACAAGGACTTCTCCAAGTAAGGCATGGTGTTAATTTAGGAGAGCTATGTAACTCTAGGAAGGTCTCCATCCAGGAGTGAGATGCCTGAGGCTATAGTCTCTATTTGAGGTTGGAGCCAGGTGTCCTTAGCTGTGACTTTGTCTTAGTTTTTGAGGCTTTGCAGCTTCATCTGCCATTACAGGACTCAGTAGGGACCAGTGACTCACAGAAGTTCACTTACTATGAGGCCACTGCCTATCTTCAGACAAAGAGCCTCTGCCTTGGACAGACTCACAAGTAAACATGGAAAGCCAACTGGTTAATTTAAGTCCTGTTCATAGCTGCTTCATAGTGGTCTCCATCAGTAAAACATTACATATGGTCCACAAAATTTGTAACAAGATTTTCATCACAATTGTATTTCTGAGGGTTAACCAGGAATTGAACTCAGGACCTTGCACTTTCCACACAGGTGTCAAGCTGCTGAGCTATATCCCTGGCTCTAACAGTTTTTGTATAAGTCAAAACTATCTACTGCTCTTCTGCAGTAGAATAAATAAACCACTATAATCATAGTAGAGTAATATATAGTATTAAAGAAGAACAATCTACAACTACATACAAAACACATGCAATTATAAACAGATAATCTGGAACCAAAGACACTGGAAATCCTGCCGGTAAAGACCAGGTTCGGGAGGTTTCTGTTGGGAAGGACTGCGTTGGCTGTTGGACTCTAGATGATGTATGCTATGGCTTGGCAGAAAGTTTGTCTGCATTTTGCTCGTGTCCAGAGACTTTGCCTAAGACTGAGAGTAAGGGTGGCAGTGAACCGATTAATCTGGCAAAAGAAATTTCAAGGCAGTCGAATGCTGGGACAGTGGCATGGCTATTGTTGGTGGCTTTTAGCCAGATTTATATTGAGAATGAAAAGCAAAGATCCCAGCAAGATGATTTAAAATGTTGTGAGTTTGGCCAGAAAGGAAGCTCCAGTAAAACTATGGACTGCCAAGATAAGGCTGAGGAGATCTCTATTGCTATGAAGGAACAAGAAAATGGAAAAGATGGCCTGAGGGCATCACAAGCAGCAAGTCTCCACCCTTTGCAGCCTCAAAATTGCAAGGGTGAAAGACCTTGCCTTGAGAATAAAGCCAAAGAGTGTCATGTTCCAGAATGGCGGCTGAAGCTGAACCAGGTTCCAGAATGGAGCTGGCATAGAGAATTTGTTTCTCAGCATTGGATTCAGTGTGCCCAGCGATCCAGGCACTCGACCCCTATGGCCAAGAGAGAGGAAAGCTTGGCTACTGTTCCAGGTGGGAGCAGATGTTGGCATCATCTACATAGCCCTGGCTTTGGGTGCATGGAGAGTGCAAAAATTCTGAGGTTAAAGAGGCTTCCACCCGGATTTCAGAAGGCCTGGGAGGCCAGGCAGCGTGCCCCTGAGAGGGCAATGTGTGAGGCTGTGAGTGTGAAGCAAAAGGTGCACTGGAGACCTCAGAAGTTTAGAAAAGCCAGGAAGGTGGATAATTTGAGGAAAGCTGCAAGGAGGGAGCAAACCAGGCCTAAGAGAGAAGCCATAGAGGCTGTAACCACCAGAAGTGCCATAGGGGTGGACTCATGCAAGCCGTTTGGAGATCACAATGTACAACATGTTGTTTCAGATGCTGGATGTGGAATTATAGGACATAATGTTAGCCCTGCTGGATGTTGGACTTGCTTTGCTCCCAATGCTCTATATTCCCCTGTTGGTGCCTTTTGGAATGGTAATGTTTATTTTGTGCCTTTAAATGTTGGAAGTGTTTAATTTTCATTCGTACAGGGTCAAAATGTTATGGTTGTAATGTAATATAATGGCTTTGTATCTGGAAACTGGTTTAAAGAAATGTGTCTGGTTGCCAAGTTGACAAGGGGTAGAATGTTATGGTTGATATATTGTGTCAACTTGGGGAGTCTAGAGGTTTGGCAGAGTGACTGAGCAGGAAGCCAGGGTGCTTACTTTGTATACATCCTGAGCCCATAGAAGAGGAGGGCATGGAGACTGTGTGAGAGCTACACGCCCCCTGGGTGGGGGCACCTGTTTACAATGTAAGGGAGGGAAGGAGACTGCTTGCCCCCATTCCTTCCTTTTGCTCTTGGTTTTGCTGTGCTCTGCTGCCATGAACTTTTTCCCTCTGCCATGTGCCACTCTGCCTCAGAACCAGCCAAGTGTGGACTGACACCTCCACAAACTGTAAGCTAAATAAACCTTTCCTTCCTTAATTTTGGATGTTGGGTATTCTGTCACAGCAATGAGAGGAAAGTAACCAAGACACTAGGGATTTATCTTATTGTACAAATAACATCATCAAGAAAGTTCTTTGCAGGAAAATCTAGGGTGAAAAGTTTTTCCATTGAGGTAAGTTTGGTAAATTCAACGAATTTCTTATTTGGAGAGTAGAAGATGATAGGGAGATATACAGACTGATATTGTGTATGTGAGCATGTGTCCACAGCAATGTGATAACTGTTACATTACCTTACCTTTTAAATTGACTGTAATGGTGAGTAGATATAATTATAAATGAATAATAAAATGGTGTGTAACTTATTTGAGTTCACAGTGTGGCCTTGGGGTAAATTGAATGGAAAGAAAAATATCCTACTCTGATTCATTTTCAAGGGACTGAGAAAAACCTTAATATGTCCACAAAATATCTTGAGGGGTTGAGCAGTCCACTTCATTAACCTTAGCTGGTTACAATATCTCAGAAGCTGCCTAAGGAAAGCTCAGGGAAGGCATTTGTAATATTCTGTGGAGCTCCCCTCCCACCTGCTTGGACCCTGTACCCTAAAGCAGCATAGCAACTGCCCAGGTTGGATCAGATCTCTTTACCAGCCATTCTAGCTCAGCACCACCATATCTGAAATATTTAGAAAAATCCAGGAATTTGTACTGAAGTAGAAAATAAACTCTTCCTTCTGCTGGGAAGTAAGGGGGTTAGACTGGGAACGCAATGGTCATGACCACGTATGGGTGTGCTCATGGGAGAACAGGTCTTATGTCCTCTGAAATGATGACCTCACCAGCCCCTACCCCCATCCTACATCCGTAGGGCACCAGGAAGCAGACTGATCTAAGAGTTCTCAGCAGTTTTTCCCATTTGCTTAGTTTTTCTATTAAAATAATAAGATAAACCAAGCAAAGTTTTTAATTTGCACCTACTATAGGGTGCTAGTATCAGCTCTATGCAATGTTTAGACATTTGACCGAACTTAGGCAAAGCATGAGGAGCTTGTGACATCCCTGAGGTACCAACTACTGATCAATAAATTGGGCTGGAGTTTAGCACAACGTTATCTCAGTAACAGGGAGCCTGTGTTTGCATGATGAGTTCTTCTTCTCTCCATGAGAAGCAGGTATAAGAGTTAAGACATTCAACAATCTAAGCACTAGATAAACTATTGTGATTTTAGTTTGAGGGGGTTAATACTGGCACTTGAACTCAGTGTTGCCAGAAAACTTTAAAATTATAGCCAATATATGTAATTTTTAAAGTGCAGCTATGGCATTTCTATTTCATTTTTCTGTCTTATGTTACTGTCATAACTGTACTCAGCAATTTAACTGGCCTCTTGTGAAGCTTGCGATGCACCAGCGAATTGGGAAGAATTAGGCTCAAGGGAGTGTCATGTTCATCAGATAGGATTCCCTTTGTACTTCTTGATCCTTACAGATTTACAAGAAACTTGGTCCCTTGGAAATAATCTGCGCTTGTCTCTTTATGGCACTGATTTCTTTCCTTTGGCTGGAGGCAAAATAATTATTTTCATCCAGTACTTTTTTATTGTTCATCCTTCAAGGAAGAAAATCAACCCAAAAATCAATGCTCATTTTGACTGCATGTGAGCTTGTGTGTGTGTGTGTGTGTGTGCGCATGTGTGTTTTGCAGGGTTGCTATTTTTCCATGACATTAATGAAATCTAACATCCTCAACACGGATCAATGCAAAAAATTTTTTCTCTATTACTACACATGAAAATTTGCTTCTATAAATATATGGAATATATCTCCGTTACTTGTTGCCTTTTGACATATTTGCTCTTCTGAATATTTGTAAATATTGAAGGTAGGATATTTAGAGAAGGCCATCCTGTGGTAGATGGGGATAGGATTCATGCAATCTCATGGTAATTTGGAGGGACAAAACCGTGAGAACTATGAATATTCCCTTGTTGATTCCCCAGAAACCCTAAAAGCACCTGGTGGTTGGAAAACCAGAGGCAGATGGGAAGGTGACACTACTAAACTTTATTTTCCTAGAGTGACATAAAGCATGAATATAACACCAGCTATTTTTTTAAATCTCTGCTCTAGTTCAGAGTTAGATTTGTTAAAAGTAAAAAAAAAAAATGTTTTTTAGGACCTGATATACATTTGTAGAAATCTGAAAAAAGTGTGTCCAGACATACTCTTCAAAGTGAATTACAAATACACTCTGGGCCCACTCTTTAATTATTGAGGACTTAATTTCTCTCTTCTACTCTGTCGTACGTCAATTTATAATTTGATCTTCATTTTGTTTATCTTACAGCATTCTCCTCTGAAAATCCAATGCTTCGTCAATATTCCCTAGAAAGAATTTCATGTAGAAAGTAAGAGTTGCAATCTGGGAATTTGTTTATATTTCTTGTTTATGAAATCATCAATCAAAACACCTTTTAGCATCAAATTAAGAATCCCCCTGTGGATTCTACCAGGTAAAAAACCTCTCCTATAAATGCAGAGATCCTAACTAGCAGAAAATAATTGCTGCAAGCAGTTCTTTCTTTTCACTAAGAATAACTAAACACAGCTAGGATTTCAAGCAAGTTTGGCAGTTTACTTTAAAATATGATTTAAGAACACATTTAATTGGATATGTCTGCCTGGTTTTAGTCTTACTAAAACAGCAGCTAAGCTTAGGTGCCACATTAAAATAACAAGTAACAATCATTAACTTGGATGTTACTGATAATGGATTTCCAGCATTTTCCCAAACAGAATAGTAATAGAGACTGTTTAAGACTTTCTAGAGAATGCAACTGAAAAGCGAAGTTGTAGAAGATGAACGTAGACTTTTTTATCATTTTGCATGAAGCAGCATTGAGTTCAGATATTAGGAAACAAGATGTGCTAGAGCTCCACTCCTAGAAGCCACTGAGGCACTGAGATGTGAGAGCTTTCCCTCCCTACTGTCTGCTTTAAAGCTTTGTTATTTTTCTTCATAAATACTGTGCAAATGTATCTCTGTAAGAAATTTTTGCATCTAAAATTCTACCTAGTGTCTCCGTTTTTACTAACCTAGAATGTCTTTGTATGCAGCAGCAGTATCACACGGCTGATGCGGCCGGTCACCACAAACCCAGTCACTGAGAAAAAGGCACACTTCTCATTTTATAGCTCTGGCGCTAGAAATTCAGTGCAAAGGTGACAGAAAGCAAGGCATAGCCACACCTGGTTCCCCACAGAGAATTAGAGGAAATTCTATTTCCTTGATTTTTGTAGTCTTCGGAAATATCTGATGTACTTTGTTCTTAATCTCTTCTTGATCTCGTGTCGCCAATTCCTCTTCCGAAATGAAATCTCCTTCTGCTTCCCTTGTGAAAGGACACCTCTGATGACGTCTGGAGCCCAGATAGATGACGCAGGAAAACCTCGCCGTCGCCATATCCTAAATTTAATCTCGTCTGCAAAAATCACTTTTTCCCATCTATAATAATATTCACAGCTCCCATAATTACTCCCCTGATATATTGGGGACCGCTTTCCAGCCTACCATATATGCACGCCACTGGCAATTATTTTTTTACATGTATTTCAATATGAAGTATGATTAGCAAATATTTAGTTATTAGCATAGAAATTTTAACACTCTAGGATATTTATCTGCCTGAATATTAGTTGATGAATTATCTCATGTGCCTGAAAATTCACAACTCTACATTATCACATAGATTACATTGTATATTTAGTATCCTAGTATAAAAGACAGAGGTTTCAAGAGGAAGGTTGTAAACTTCCCTAATTCAGAGTACAATTTCAGTTGCTATAAGCCAAAGTTACTATTTTTATCCTCATTCAAAAACCTAGAGTGTTATTATAGTCTGTTTTGCTGGTATATATGAAAATATAACTAAAATAAAAATATAACAATTGCTAACGTATGGTTTAAAAAATTAATCAAAGAGATAGTAACTCAGAAGGATAACCTATAAGACTGGTTAAGAAGCCTGCTTGAAAATTAAAGAGATATTTCAATTTTGAGCTCTTCAAAGGTCACCACTGTGTGTTTTTTGGGTTATGGAGGCTTTCTTCGAGATTTTACAGAGTTGTGATAATATTTGAGATGAGAGAATATTTGACAAGCAAAGAATATAACTTTTAGTGCATTTGAAACAAAACTGGATTAAATAGAAACCATGTTGAGTATTACTGCAGGATGCTTGTTCCTACAATAGTAATTGTTAAGCTACAATAGAAGCAGTAGCTGAATGTGTTAGTTACTTTTCTTATTATTTGTCCGGCGCCGCTCCCAACCCGCAGAAGGCAGCACGCAGACAATCGGGTTCTGTAACGTGTTTCTTTATTGGACACAGCACAAACCCCACAGGAGTCCACTCTGCGTGGCTCCTTCCAGGCTGCTGCTGCTGCTGCTTACTGTCACAGCGACTTATATAAGAATGGTTAGCAAATCATACTACGCTACGTGGGCCTCCAGGATTGGTTTTAAGGCGGAGTAAGCAGGTACCTCTCTATATATGGTATACACAGAGTCAGCAACAAGAACCAGAAAACAGGATATAGGCGCCATCTTGGTAACACTGTGGGAGGGGCTGATTCCAAGGAGACTAACAGCAAGCCCTCACACCGGCTCCCAACAATTATTGATACAAAATAATTGACACTCAAGGTTAAAGAAGAAAAGATTTATTAGGCTCAGAGTTGGTAAAGGTTTCAGTTCATAATTGGGTGGCTGCAAGAGAGGGTGGCACGGAAGACACGTCTTGCAGAGCAGAAATGTTCATGGCTGGCAGAAGGCAGCAAAGTAACAAGGGCCCTTAACAGTATCTTTCTGCCCTTTTATCTTATTCAGACTACTTAGGTTGAGCAGCAGTCACCCCTTTAACCCTAGAACCCTCGAGCCTAACCTGGTCCCATGAATCAGTTCCAGCATCACACACTCTAGATCCAGCCACCTCTGCAGCGGTCCCAACAATGACAACATGAGGCTTTGAGGGGACATTGAGACACAACAGAACACTGTACATAAATTACAGTAGAAATGGTAGCTGGGGAGTGCATGTCTGTAACATTAGCACTCTTAGAAGCTTGGATTGAATGTTTGAGCCCAGTTTGGGCAACCTAATAATTTAACAAGTCTGTCTCAAAATTTTAAAATAATGTAGTTAAAAAGGGAGCTGAGGATATAATTCAGTATGAAGGGACTGTGTTAAAATTCTAGTACCACGAAACAAAACAGATATCTAAAAATTATTAAAAAGGTTGGTAAGGAAAGTTCTTTGAAGGAATAGCTACCATGGTACATTTTGACCCTGTAACCAAGGCAGAGCTCAGCCAGAGTAAACTTTCAACAGACATTGTTTTGGGAAAGTGGATATAACAAGGTGATCGGGATAAGATGACCACAACTGTAAGGACACAAAGCAAAGAAACTTGGTATATATAACTCAGAAGCCGGTTTTGATTGGGATTTCCCAGGCAAACACTGGAGAGTTATGGTTCCTGTTTCACCAGATATGCATACAAGATTCAGCATCCAACATTTCAAAACTAATGTAGCTACTCAGTGTGAGAGATGGGCTGCGGGTGATCATTTCAGGTTCTAGATGGAATCAGAGCATGTTGGTGTGGAATATAAAATTTTAAAGGAACTATAAACCCCACTATATCCTTATTCATAGAGTGAGGAGATTACACATCTGTTTTTTAACCAATGTTTTCTTTGAGTGTGAGGAAGATTTCCTGCAGAAAGTCACTGAACTAGTAAATAGATTTTATGAAGCTGCATCATTGGCTACAATAAATCTCTTTAGTGTCTATTTCTCACAGCTGAATACTTTCATACACATTGGCCCCACTTCTAACAAAAAAATGTTCACTTGGTAGATGACATTTTCTGGACTCTGGAGTTCTCTCTGAGCAAATTCAGTCAGCTGGGAATGAGCTGGGAATGCCATGAATTACTGACACCTTGGGCAACCTTCCAGCTGTTAGAATCTGAGTCTTAAATTCTTCAGAGGCTTATGACAGAGAGGAGGGGAGGGAGGGTGGGAGATAGGAAACAATGTGATGTTCTGATAAATGTTTACACTGGGGAATGATTGCATATAGTGAATTAATAAATCTATCATCACTTCCCACATGTTCATTTTTGCTTTTAACATCTTTTAAATCCATACTGCAGCAAATTTTATTTTTAACATAATATTTAGACATACATGTGAAGTATGTTGTCATGTTTTGACTCACGTATGCTTTGGGTTATGCTCACCTCAGGGTAGTTAGCATATTCATCAGCTTAAATTCTTATCCCTTCTTTGTGATGAATACATTAACAATATACATTTTTAAATTGTATTCACTTTACTATGCCATAATTTTAGAATTATTCAGCATTTTTATTTATTATATTCACAATCCTGTTAAAATGATCGCTAAAGTTCATTCTTCTAGTCTGAAGGAAGCTGCACCCTTTGATAGATCTCTCTTTTCCTTGTACGTCCTCTCTCTCACCCTCTGCTGGTCACTCTCTTCTGCACTCAATGAGTTTGACATTTACAGAGAACATGTGTACGTGAGATCAGGTAGTATTTGCCTTCCTGTTGCTGGCCGACTTAACCTAGCATGATGTCCTCCACATTCACCTGATGGCACAGATAACAGCACTTCCTCCGTTTTCAAGCTGCATAGCATTCTGTTGTGTATACGTATCCACGTGCTTATTATCCATTCATCTCCTGAAAGACACTAAGTGAAGTGCTAGGACACCTGGCTTCTCCATCTTACCTACTGTGAAGAATGCAGCAAGAAATATGGGATTGCAAATAACTCTTTGGAGTGCAGACATTAATTCTTTCAGATGTACCTTGTGAGGTGAGATTGCTAGATAATGTTACTTCTAGTTTTAATTTTTTGAAGACCTCCATATTTCATTCAGTTATAGCTGTATACATTCAATCAAAACTATACAGGGTCCCCTTTTTCTCCATCCTTACTAACACGTAACTTCTTGGTTTTTTTTTTGATAACTGTCATTCTAACAGGCATGAGGTTATATCACATTATGGTTTTAATTTGTATTTTCTGATGATTAGTGTTGTTAAAAATTTTCTTATACATCTATTGGCCATATTTG
Organism: Dinomys branickii; assembly: GCA_004027595.1. Taxonomy (NCBI): domain Eukaryota; kingdom Metazoa; phylum Chordata; class Mammalia; order Rodentia; family Dinomyidae; genus Dinomys; species Dinomys branickii. The sequence continues at coordinate 249,085 of PVLD010000163.1, read as the reverse complement.
TATGTCTTTTAAGAAATGTCATTTTAATTTGGGTTTATTTGATTCCTTGCCAAGGAGTTTTAATTCATTACATATTTTAGATATTAGACTCTTATTAGATACATAATTTACAAATAAATGGCTGTTCAGAAGATATTATTTTGATGCAATCTCATTTGTTCACTTTTGTTGCTTCTGATTTTAGAGTCATGTAAAAAACTATAGTCATTCAAATCAATGTAGTAGAGATTTCCCCCACACTTTCTTCTCATAGTTTTACATTGTTAGTTTTAATTCATTTTGTGTATATTTCATATATGGTGAGAAATAAAAGTTTAATTTAACTCTTCCACGTGTAAATAATCAGTGTTTCCATCATTTATTGAAGAGATTGTGCTGTCTCCATTTGGTCTTGACACCTTTGTCAAGAATCAACTGATCATAAACTTATGGGCGTATTGCTTGGCAGTCTATCCTGTCTCATTGGTCAGCTTGGCTGTTTTTATGCTGCTTTCATTACTCATTTGTGAGACACTTTTTAAGCCAGGAAGTTTAGTGTTTGAAGCTTTTACTTTTTCAAGGTGGCTTTGGTAACTCAGGGACTTTCGTTGTTCCATTTAAACTTCAGGATGACAGTCTTTTTTATTTCTAGGAAAATGGATTTGCAATTTGAATAGGGATGGCATTGTTTCATGTCTTGTTTTGATATAAATGCATCAGTCTATATATTATTTTCAGTAATACCTACACTTAAACATTGTTAATTCTTCCAATCAATGAATCTGGATACTTTTACTGTTATTTGGGTTATATAAACATTTTTTCTCAGTGAATTATTTATTTATTGTTTGGCATTAATATCAGGGTGTCGCTGGCTTCATACTGTAACAGAAACCCCCCCACACACACACACGCCAGAATACTTCAGTATGTTAGTGCCCAGGTAACAGTTCCTGGTCCAGTTCCAACTGTGAAGCATACCTGGTCACTATGATGCACGTTGCATAAACCAGTCCTCAATTGACAAGCCATTCTGCCTCTGCATTTCCTGCTTGATTATCTCACATGTCCCCTGGACCACCAGAGATCAGACCTGATATTCTGAGCATGATCCCAATCAGTGCCCATCAACGTAAATAAATCTGCCTAGAAATCCTGCGTGTCATTTTGGTGTTTCTGCTCCACACTGCAATACAGTGAGTGTGGAAGGATTTACTTTTTTCAGTAAAACACTGTTATGTGTTCCTTTAATTGTTGACAGAATTCTTCCATGTGATCATTAGCCGCTAGAATTTTCATTGATAACAGGTTTTTTTAATCATTGATTTACTCCATTTACTAATTAATTATCTGCACTTTTTTATTTCTTCTTGATTCAGTCTTGGTAGATTATGGTTGTAATTAAGTTGCAATTTCTTTTAAATTTACTAATTTTGAGAATAGTAATCCATACTAAAGACATTTGATCCTTTGTACTACTATAATGCTCACTGTAACATTTCCTCTTTCATGTCTGTCTTGGAGTTTTTTCCACTATTCTTAGTGTAGCTAAGGCTTTGTTGATTTTATCTTTTCAAATAAATGACTTGATTTTTATTAATCTTTCCTATTATCTTTCTTTACTTCATTTATTTTTGCTCTGATATTTTCTTAAATTTCTTCAATCTCTGTATGTTCCGCTTAGTTGTTTTCCTTAGTTTCATCAGGAATAGGGATTGTTTATTTAAAATGTTTCTACTTTTTTACTTAGGTGATTATTGCTATAAAATTCCTTCTTTTTTTTTTTTCTTTAGTGCTGGGCTCTTTTATTTCTTTACTGGTACTTGGTGGGCCACACTACAAGGCCACCTCGGGTCCCAGTTCCCCTGAGCCCCAGCCCCGGGCCGCCCGGGCCTCCCTCTCCTCTGGTCGCTTCTTTCGCTCACGTTCCTACTCCTTCATGCGCTGCACAGAGTCGAGGTGCTCGCAGTAGTCTCAGGCGTGCTGCTCGTGCTGCTCGTGCTCACAGGCCAAGAAGTTGGGGAAGCTGTCGCGCTTGCACTTGAGCAGCCGGATAAGGTGGTGTGCACAGTAGTCCCGCTGCTTGCGCGTCAGCTGTGCGTCATTGATCTCCGCTGCTGGCCACCATCCTGCACTCCTTCCGGTCCAGGAAGCCTTAGTGGGGAGGGAAGGTGGGCGTGTGCAGCGCGTCGGGCTCCACCGAGGCATCGCCCCCACGCAGCGTCGGGCCAGGGGCGCCCCCATGGCTGCTCCACCGCACAAGCTTGTGGCAGCCGGGTGGCCTCATTCCCAACCGGAAGTGCTGCCAAAATTCCCTCCTTGAACTGCTTTTCCTGTGTCATGACAGTTTTAGTATATTCCGCTTCAGTTTTCATTTGCCATAAGATTTTGATTAACTTTCCTTCTAATCTATTCTTTTACTCCGTAGTGGTTGTAGTGGTTCAGGGGTATGTATTTGTAAATACCGAAGTTCTTGTTACGGATTTCTAGTTTCACTCCACTGTAGTAATCAGATGTCCTTAATATTTCAATTGGAGTAAATCTTTTAAGACTTGTTTTGTGACCTAACATGGAGCATATTTTATGAGTGGTTGAGAAAATTATGTATTTTTAACAGTTGGATTAAATGTTTTGTAAATGTTTGTTAGATACATTTTTCCAATTTAAGTAGACTTCCTTTCTAGATGATTTTTCCATTTGCTAAATGTGGGGCATTAAAGTTCCTTGTTAGTATTTTAATGCAGCCTATTTCTCCTTTCAGATTGTTAAAATTTTTGTACATGTAGATGCACCAAGATAAGATGTATACATTTTTATAATTTATAGTTGTTATTTTCTCTTATTGAATTCATCCTTTTATCAATACATAAGAATATGCTTTTGCCAGGCTCGTGATTTCTGTACTGAAGTCTATTTATCTCCTATAAATTTAGCTTTTGCTTTCCTGTTTTGGTTCCCATTTTCAAGAAATATCTTTTCCATCCATTCATTATGTGTGCCTTTTCAGGTGAATAGAATCTCTCGCAGGAAGCATATAATTGGGTCTTTTTTGTGTGTCTGCCGTCAGCCATGATATGTCTTTTGATTGGGGAACATAGTCTAGTTATATTCAAAACACTTTCTCATGGGTAAAGACTTACTATTCATATTTTACGGCTAAGCAACTTTGCCTAAGAGTTTGCTATGAGTGCTTCAACTTATTTGGTTGAATCAAATTAAAATTTGTTCTTACTAGGTCTCTAGGCTGTTGGAATTGTGCCTGAGATCACAGCTGAATAGGGTTAGAACCTCAGGTGTTGGGTCTTTGCTCAGGGGCTCAAACCAGTGTAAGTCCTGACTGGTCCTTGAGTGAACTAAAATGTTTCCAGGACATTGGTCTGTGGAGCTGATGTTCAAAAGAACTGCACACAGCAGGCCTGTACCAGGGGCACTGACAAAGATACTTTCCTCCTGGTCTCTGGGAAGACTTCTATTGAGTTAGGAAAAGGGACTGCTGTGCTGAACTTTACTGTCTCAGTCCATGTTTGAGACGAGCTAGAAATAAGAGGCTGTATTGTTTTAGTGTCTAGTCCTAAGACTGATACCTTTAGAGTATCTTTGTGACAATGAATAGACAGTCTCCTGGTAGACTTGTAAGTGAATTGCCTAGTTTCAGACTATAATTGAGAGGGCTGAGCAATTTCTATAAATTTGTTTCAATCTTGCAAGGGGGCCAAGTTCAGGGAATCAGTCTCCAAAGGCACAGCTGGATGTGCCTCCCTTCAGGTCGCCATGCAAGTATTACTACTCTTAGTCCCCACATGAGAGGGGCTGGGTTCAGGATTCAGACCCTTTGAAGATTCACTGTGGATTCAAGTGTGGCAAGCCTGCCATAGGGAGTCAAACAGGCAGAAGTTCTGGAAGAACCCTGCTGGATAAAACTACACCCAGACCATAGCTTGGAGGGGATGAAATCAAGCTTCTGGGCTATTTTTGTCTTCTGTGGAGTGGATGTTGCACAAGATTCTGAGCAGTTCCCCATGCCGGTAGGACGCTGTCAAACTGCAGGTGAGATGGGCTAGAGCTGAGACTTAGGGAAAGTTTATGATCTAATGTGGGTCAGAATCAGTAACTATGTGTTTGTAAAACAAATAGACAAACTTCTCTGTGTCCTTGTTATGGTTGATACATTTTGTCAACTTGGGGGATCCAGGGGTTTGGCTAAGTAACTCAGCAGTTCTGCATCTTGGGGTGCAAAGGACATGCCCCTACCCTTCTGGGATGTTGTTCATTGTGTCAGTTTCAGAAGTTCAGAAGGTTAACTATGTGACTCAGCAGGGAGCCAGGGTGCTTACTTTGTATTCATCCTGAGCCTGTGCAAGAGGAGGGCATGGAGATTATGTGACTGGGGGGCTAGTCTGCTTACAATGAAAGGGAGGGAAAGAGGCTTGCTCTTTTCTGCCACTCCTCTCTTTTGCCCTTGTTGCCTTTACTGTTTTCCACAGCCATGAACTGTTGCCCTTTGCCATGTGCCACTGCCATGGAGCCAGCCAAGTATGGACTGAAACCTCCACAAACTGAGCTAAATAAACCTTTCCTTCCTTACTTTTGGGTGTCAGGTGTTTTGTCTCAGCAACCAGAGAAAAGTAACCAAAATCGTCCTTATAAAAGTACTAAACTGAGACCACAGCTGAGAGGAGTCAGGGAGGAGGAGTGTTTACAGGAAAATTTTCAGGCATGTTGTCCAGATTGATATAGGTAAGGATCTGCTATCAACAGTAATATTCATGTTTCACATTAATACCATGTGACAGATGGTTTTGATAGAAGATTAAATATAAATGGAACTGTTGCCAAGACTTACAAGGAACAGGACTCTTGGAACTACGATTGGTGAGTGTCTCTGGCTAGAGGTCAGCACTCTCAAAATGACCACTAGGAGCTGGGCCACACTAAGGTTTTCCAACTTTCTGCCTGACTCACAACTCTTCATCAGAGAGACTTTTGTCTGTGCCTAGGTATAGAACTCATGTCTTCTGGGGGTATACGTGCAACTGCCTACCCATTCTGCCACATTGCTTATGTCATTTAGAATCTGTGACAATGCATCTCCTGCTTGTCTTCCTTCCTCTTTTCTGCTCATTTATTGACTTCTCTGCTCAGTGTTCCCAGAGATTGACTTCACAAGAAGGCTACATTAGAATATTTGTCACATGGTCAGCTTCTGCAGAACCAAATTAAAGTAATGCTACTGAAACTAGATGTGCAAAGTATATACTCAGGGCTGAATTATGGAACCGGATCGTAGCACTTTCTGGTCAGAAGGTGCTAAGAACATAATTATATAATAAGGCAGGCCATGCTGTTACATCAGAATTAAAGTTACTCACATTTGTAGATACCAGCTATTTCAAAAGCACTGGCTCATTTCTCATCTCTAGTAATTGAGAGGCATGATGGAAAAGAAGCTTGTAAATACTGAATAATCCACTGGTTTTGGATGACACTGAAAGACAGATGGAAGAAATGACAATTTAGGATGTGATGTAAAAGCCAGAAGCCACATAGGTGCAGAGGCACATGCTTGTGGCCCCAAATACCCTCACAGGCTGAGACAGGAGGATCTCAAGTTTAATTCCAGCAGAAGTAAATGAAAAAGGATTTTTTTACAACAGAAACCAAGTTGCACAGGAAATAGTTCCCAGAATCAATAAGTTGGATCATAACAAATTAAAAAGATTCTGCAAAGTAAAGCAACCAGCAGAGTGAAAAGACTACCTACACAATGGGAAAAATGTCAGTGATTTTCAGATAGAGGACTCATATCTAGAGTATAGAAAGAACTAAAATAACTACCTCTGAAAATAAAAGAACCAATTAAAAATGGGCAAGAAAAATGAATACACATTTTACAGAAGTACAAATGGCCAATAAATATATGAAAAAATACTCAAAATTGGGGGGCCATTTGAGAAATACAAACTAAAACAACAGTGAGATTTAAAATTATGCCAGAAAGAATGGCCATCATCAAGAAATCAAATACTCACAAATGCTAGAGAGACAGCCTGGGAAAAGAAGCCCTTCTGCACTGCTGCTGGGAATGCAAACTAGTACAATTACTATGGACATCAGTGTTGTAATCAGAGTTTGAAAAGGAACGGATTAAATATATGAAACATAATTTGTAGGATTATTTTATAATATTCTCCCCAAAAGTCAAATACAGAAAGGTTCAGGAGATCTGTCCATGCACTAGAGACCCAAAGAATCCAGCTTAAGGCCTGGATCCCACAGCAATGTCCTGCCGAGTCCAGCTGAAGACCTAGAGCGCACAGCAGTGTCTTCCATGAGTCCAGCTGGAGGTCTAGGTTCCAAGACAATGTCTCATGCAATTCTGTATCAAGAATCTGCACTGGGAAGGCCCAAAGGTCAGTGGTAGAAGCTAGAAAGTCTGTGCCAGAGGGATAAAGGACTTGTACTAGAAGCCTGAGAGATTCTTACTGGAGCCAGGAAGTGATGTTCATGGTAAGGACCAGCGCTCCCCTTAACAAGGACTGCAGCCCTCCTCAGCAAAAGCAAGGACCTGAGCTACTCTGACAATGAAAACAGCTCAGTTCATATCAGGAAAAGCAGAGCAATGGACTTACAAGGAGAATCAACAACATACCCTCTTGCACTTCTCCTTTTATGTTGTTGACAATAATCCTCAGGCGGGGCTTCCATAGCCAGAACCGTGCTGACTCAGTTCATCTTAGTGTTACAAGCTTCCCACTATTTAATATACCACAATCAGTATGGAGGTTCTTCAGAAACCTAAAACTAGAAATTCCATTTGAAGTAGCCATGCCTCTTCTACATATCTTCCTGAAAGAGTTAAAGACATATCAATAATAGGTGCATACCCTTGATTCTAGCAGCACAGTTCATAATAGTGAAATGTTGGACATAGCTTATATGTTTATCAACAGACGAATGGATGAAGGAAAGTGGTGGTTACACACTATAGAATACTACTCTGCCATGAAGATAAACTTGAGTCACAGGTGTGTGAATAAATGCACCTGAGACCATACTATTAAGTTAAATACAATATACACACAGCTTAAATATAGTTTCTCTATGAAACCCAGGTAACCCAGGGTAAAAATATGCAGCAAAATAAACGAGAGATAATACAAAGTAGAGAGATAAACAGTCCTCAAAGGGGAAGGGGAGCAAAAGATGAATGAAGGATGGAGAAGAGAGAAAGGAGATGAAAGAAGGAAAGAAGATGTGCTGCGCACAAGCACCAACTCTACACAAGAAATGTGAATGTTATTTACTGCACACAGGTACTAATAAACTAAAATTATAAAAAATTATAAGCACGTAGCTCCCAGGGTGAAAGCCCTGTGTTCAATAACAAATACCATCAAAGGAGAAAGGAACAAAAGCCAGAAGCCCCCATAGCAAGTTTACAGATACTTTCTTCCTTTACAGCAGAGGACAGACTATGGTAAAAGCTTCACCAGTCACTTCCCACCTGTTGTAGTTTAGACCTGGAGTGTCTGCCCCCACTCAGGAGTCAAACGATCGGTCCTTTGTCCCTATGCAGTGATGTGTTTTGGAGGTGGGGAAATTAAATGATGGGGTCTGTGGGAGAATGGTAAGTCCCTAGGGAGATGCCCTTGCTGCAGTTTGATGCCTTCTTCTTTCTCTTTCCCCTCTAGTTTTCCTCATTCACTTCCTGGTGATGACATAAGCAGTGTACCGTGAACTGCATGCTGTATCACCACAGGCTCGGCAGCGATGTACCCAGTTGTTTATTTACTGAAACCTCTGAAAATGTGAGCAAGTGTGTGTTATACAAGCACAAGGCTGGGAAAGGGATCGTGCCTTTATGTTTCAGTTCTGCTGAATGTCCTGTCTGGCTCCCGGGGCAGCAGTGGGTGTGTTAACTTTGGGATGTAACACAAAGATTCTTTTAAGCGACTGTGGTTCACTTCTGGCATTTTGGGCTATCTTATCACAGACAAAGAAGTCGGTACAATGCCTGGGAGAAATTACACGATATTCAAGAGGAAATAAAGTTTCTGACACATACGTGAATCTGTAAGTCAGGGAATGGGCCAAAGCACTGGGAGTCCTTCCATGCCTCATGACAACTATGTGAGAAATTGCAGCAGCCATGGCCAGACAAGAGCAGATTAACCAAGGCTGCAGACTGTCAGAGTTGTAAGTCTGGTTACTCCACTAGACAACACAAGCAGCTGAAGAGATTTTCAAGCATGAAAAATCAGTCTAGAGTGGGTTACAGAGGGGTAGATGGTTTATGTCAATTGTACCCTCGGTAGTAATAGTTCCAGCCGCTCCTTACATGAACATTCCATTTACAGCCCATTTTAAAAATGGAAAGTGGTTAGAATATCCCTTGAAAAATCAATGAAAGAATGGCATTGACCTGATGTATGGACTGCACGGATCTAAATGGTACACTTAACCCTCATTTCCATATCCCTGTGTCCATTCGAAAGTCACGCTCTGCCTTGACTTACCTCAGGGCTTTTTGCAACCTTGGCAGTTTCATTTGTTAAGCCATAGATGAGGTTGTAAGTGGATCTTTACTAAACCTTCCTGATCTAGAAGCAGTACTCAATCAAAAATTTCTAGAAATTGGAAGGTAAATATTCTAGTGCCTTCATTCTCCTGGGGATGCAGAAGTATTCAAATACATATCCTTTCCTGGTTCTTACTGATTTCCAGTGGAACTGAGAAACAGTTGTCTGTGTAGAAAGGGTCTGATAATGTTGTTAGGGAGGTGAGTTACCTCCACTGCAACTAACACAGATGTCCTGTGCACAGCCTCAAATTTTAATGTGCCAAACAGGGAATATATTACTACATCAGTTTTCTATCGCAAATATAATAAATGACCGCTACAGTATTTAATGGCTTGAAACAAGTCTGATTCATTGTCTTCAGTTTCTTGAGATGGGAAGCTCACAAAGTGTCTTTCATGAAGTCAAAATGAAGGTGTTTGGGGGGGCGCTGCATTCACTACGGTAGATCTAATAGAAATCAAGTTCTTTACCTTTTCTAGGTTTCATGGGCTGTCTGGGCTCCTTGACCCAAGAATCCCTTTCTTGAATCCCTCACTGCAACCTCTGTTGCTTTTACCTCATATTTTACAACTATGTCCTCAATGCGTACATGGTTGAATGAAGTAAAACTCAGTTTGAAAAGTAAAACAAAGCAAGACAAAAGAATTCTATTAGTATAACAGTTATCTTCAGTCTACCTCTTAAGTATGTTATTCAGTATGCTTATATTTCTCACTATCGTGGTTATTTGGCAGCAGAGCCATTTCCTCCTCAGTGTATATAAAGTCCATGAGTTTATGCTCCCTTTTTTCTGGTCTCATTCTTTTAGCAGGTGTTTTAAATTGGTTGATATACGCTTGAGAAATTAAATGAAAAAAAGTTTCAGTGGCTTGTTGCATTATTCATCATGTAAATTGGATAGTTATAAAATTCTCAAGAACCCCAAAAGTTAAAAAACTATATATTTAGCTAATGTAAATAGGACTTGTAAGATTTTGATTTTTTTTTTAATTTATGACTTCTACTCCTTATTCACCAATGTCAAGGACATATAAAGATGTTGCTATTCTTTATGCAAACTATACATATCCCTATACCTCTAGCAGGACTGGAATTTCTTTGTGAAAGTGGAAACTCAAAGCTTTTGCTTTAGAAGTATCATAACATCGAGGAGCACCAATTACTATTATAATTTTTTTATTTTGTGTAATATGAAGTTGAGTGCTTAATAATGTGTGCTACCTTATTTTGTGGGAGTAAATGTGAAGAAATCTATATTTACTAGAAATCTTTTATGAGTTTACATTTCTATCACTTCCCCAGATTATAAGTTGCCTGGAACGTTACTACCATGTAGAATTTGAGTGCAATAAAGCCTGGAACAGACTTGTGCTAAACCTTACTATCCATTGACCGTGGTGGCTGTGAGCACTGGCTGCCAGACACCTCATGTACAATGCAGAGGCAACGAGATAGGGAAAACAATGCTAAAATAGGAAGGGACAGTTTTCCCTCCCTGTACCACTTCTTGTGCAAGAGGAGTCAGTTTCAAGAGGCAATTAGAGTAAGGGAAACCATACTGGAGTGGGAATCAGGGCCCATCCTTCTACAGAAAATTATTTTTCCTCTTGGATTCTTCCTACACCTACAAAAGATAACTTCATACCATATAACTGGTTATTTTTCCTTCTCTAATAGGAATATACTTTTCCTTATAAAAACAAATTCAAACCAAAAATCACAGGATTATTTTTTTCCTGCTAAAAAAGAAAGGGATCAGTTTTTCTTCTTTTTAGAGAATTCCTTTAGAAAGTTTCTAAATTCTTTCTTTCTTTAAACCAACTGTGAATCTTTTTAAAGCTACATAAAGGTTTTGACAACTTTTGGAACAGGAGCATCTTTCTCAAGGGCTTGGGACCATCCCTTTAAGCTGTAACCACCAAGAAAGACAGCGTCCCTAGCTCCTGATTTTAGTAGATAATAGGAATATAACTCTGATGGCTTTTCTGCTCCCACTGGCAAGAATATTTCTTGTCACAAAAATATGAGAATCTTACTTTTATCTGGTTAAAATCAATTAACTCACGCAGATGGTCACTCCAGATACTAGGAGACTTTGAATGCACTGTGTGTGACAAATGGGATCCTTTTAGTTGAGGAGTAGATGTATTCATCATGGATAACTTAAGGTTGTACCTGCTTGATTCTATAATAGGATGGGATTTTGTTTTTGTCTTTGCATTCAGATTCTTAGCTGGCTTCAAATTTGCAATCTTCCTGCCTTAACACCCTAGCATGCTGGGATATTAGAGGCATGGACCACCCTGGCCAGATTGTATTTGCAATTCTTTAGCAGAAAACCTATGATATGTATCACATTCTGAACTAATGAATACTCAGCTATGGAATTGTTTTTACTTCTACCCTCATGGCAAGGTTTTCTGGTTTGTGAAGACATTTTGATTTTAATTATCTTTTTACATATACTTGAATATATCTATAATCATTCAAAAGCAATCACAATGATGAAATTATAATCCTGATTTTACTCAGTTGCACTGTTTTTCATAGCCAAAGCAAATTTATAAGGTAAAAACAATAAATTAATCTTTGGTTCATCATTGGTTGTCAATCTCTAAGTTTTTTCTCTATAATCTAAAACTTTGGGCTGAAATGTGTTGTAAGAAAAGAAGCATTGACCCTCTAATTTACATATGTTATTAATATTTTGTGCATAGCACAATGGTTTTCACTGCAAATTCCTCAAAATTGAAGTCAAACATGAACACTGAAGAAGAGAAAAAAGATCAAATTATCAAAAGATAATGCAAAATGCAAGAGAAGTTTAAACTATAGAATTTGAGCCAAGAAGAGTGGTGCACATCTGTAATCCTGCCCCTTAGAAAACTGAGGCAGGAGGATCACCACAAACTCAAGGCCAGTCTGAGTTACATAGTAAGTTGAAGGTATCTTGGACTCATAACAAGAGCCTATCTCAAAAACCAAAATAAATAAATTTATCAATTAAAAATGCAGAAGTTCAGTAGATTCAGTTGCACAGTCATAGAATATCTATTTTAGAATAATTCTGAGCACAATAGATAATCATGAATATGCTGTTCAATACTTCTCTCCACTTGCCTAATGCAACAAATATGAAAAGGAGGTAAAACTATCAGATTTAGATTTTGGGGAGCATTTTATGAACATGAGGCAATTTTAAAAATGTTTTGGGTTAATTTGAGATTTTGATAGTATTCTCTAAAATATGAAAAACTAATCATGCATAGGATCATTTGGGAAATGATGATTTTCTAATCATGCCTGTGATAACATAGATTCCACCTACTCCAGGTCACCTTGACAGCTATGTTGGTTTTGGCTGCAAAAACCCATGAGAACCACAGATGCTACAGTTACATTAGCTGTGTTTATTATTATTATTATTATTATTCAATTTGCTTTTCAAATCCGAAAGATGCTTTCAGCTGGTAGTGGCAGCCATACGCTCTATAAGAAAACTGTTAGTACACTTAAAAGACATAACTAAAGAGAGCCAGTGATGTCTTCCCCTTTCCTCCCCTACAACTCTAAGTATACCAGCCCTGGCAAATTTCCTTGAAGCTTTTTCTCTAGAGACTTAGAATCTGTGGCTTTTAAAAGATTTAAATTAGTCACAGAGCAGCGGCAGCAGAACCATTGCAAGATTTTGCTTATTCTCGGTCTTTAACTAATTGCCCCATTTAGATGGCAGCCAACTTAAAAAAATAATCAGTAGCTACTTGGCTCAGATATGATTAATCATAAAAACTCCACTTTATGTATTAGTTTGCCATTCAACACAGGAGAATATCATTCTTTTCACCGCTTTTTCTTTTTCACTAATTGTACAGCCCGCCAAGTCCTCTGTTATTTGGTCTGAAACAAACATTATATTTAATCTTCTCCTCTAATCAGTTTAATGGTCGGAAGAAACAAAACAGCTGCCTTGCAGGATCTCCAAATGCCAAGCGTGCATGTCTCACCATCAATAACACATTAGTGCTTTGAATGGAAGTGAAATTCGAGACCATTGATGCCTCAGCTGCTGAGAAAGCAGAGGAAGCGTCAGGTGATAGAAAGTCGCTTGCGCAGTAAAATTGCTTCATGCTGAGGAGTTCACCCATCAGGAATTCGCTCTAAAAGTCCTGCTTCACTGGACTGAATGATGCTGCTTAGTGACTCATTTCAGATGAAACAGAATTCCTGACTTTGTATTCTGGATCTTTAGAAGTTCACACTTTCATTATACTAGATGTCTAGTGCTGTAGTGCTGGTTTTTATCTTTGCTGTACTGACTTGAAAATCATGGCTGCAAACAATGCCTGTACCCTTGAAGCTGGGTGAACCTTTCTGACAAGCTCAGCAAATACAGTACAGAGAACGTGATGCTATGTAAGTCCTGGGTGTGCGTTACAAAAGGACACCTACTCAGCTTTTGCTGATGGCCTGTGGAATAGTCTCAGGGGGCTGGTCCGCCCGGCAGAAAGGACAGCCACCCTGAGGCTGCATGGAAAGACCAAATACTATGGGCACACAGAAACAGAGACAGAAACGCAAGAGGAGCTCAGCAATGCTTACCCCAGCCATTTGCTGCTCCCAGGCCAAATGTCAGTAATACAGGAAGAAAATTTCCATCACTGTGCAAAGCCCAGCTGCTGTAGAATGCAGTCGTAGGAAGCATTTGTAGTGTGAACTGCCTGCCCGCGCCAAGTCAACCCTCAGAACTGTGAACAAAACCTCTAAGTGCTATTAAGACACTTAGTTGGGGTGTATATTTTATGTAAAAGTAGACACCAGGGAATGTTCATTCATATACTTACTAGTAAATGTTCAAAACATTTTTGGTTACCTAAATACATCTAATTTATTCCTTTTTGACAAAGGGCTTTCACACATTATAAAACATTTATTTACAGGACTCTCCTGACTCTATCTCTTTATATACTTTAGGTAGCATCATGTTAATCCTGAATTGAAACATCAAATTGAAAATTCCTAAGCAGAAATGTTTATCACATAATAAGTGAATGAAATTAAATTGGTCAAAAAAACAGAGATCATCCAATTTGGCAGGTGTTTTGCTATTCTTTTTCTCCAGTGTTGAATGTGAAACACTAAATCATTAATCTATTTAGGCTGAAGATTGACATGTTTAGAATTTTTGCATAAAATTCATACTACCTAGAAAAGTTCAAAAAGCAAAATATTGACCAGAATATATTTTATAATATTCCACTGCTACAGGCATCACAAAAATGGGTCTCTAAGTATCAAAGGGCTGTGTTAATTCCTCAGTAAAAACATGGGTTTCTATAAAACCTTCTGTTAGCTAAAATACTCATTGCATTTAAGGAATAGGGCATTATCTAGTTTTCTGTTGGTCCTTTCCACTGATCAGATGTATTATGTTCTTTGGAAATTCCTAATATTTGGACATTTTATATATACTGTAGGAACAGACAGGGAAACTATGAAATATGAGTTTTTTTAATTCTTTAAGATAAAATCACTGTGCTCTTTATAACACTTCTGATAAATTGCTCTCACTACCATATCATTTATATAATTATATATCATATTCTTATATGCACATATATATGTGTAAATGCTTAATTAGATCTGAAATAACATTAAGTACATATTTTGTATCTGTAAGTTACATAAATATTTTTATTAATGCACCTTTGTGTTTTAGTTTCTTGGACTGATACTCAAAGTCACATTCTAAGAAAGACTAAAGAAGCCTCCTTGCTTTCCAGAGTGAGGCAATGTACGCGTTATCAGAAGCAGAAATTCTGGCTTTGTAACCTCTTTTTTAAATCACTTTTGCCCTTCATTATATGTTTTATCCTTCTCCTTTTCAAATATTTTCAATTACGTATTTTTCTTTTAATTCCAATATGGTGGAACCCTGTATTCATTATGATAAGATAGGATAGAATAAAGTCAAGAGAAAATACCTAAAAATCTCATAGTTTGATGCAAAAATATTCTGTCTCATAAATACCTGATGTGATCACCCCAAATGACAAGAAGGTAGCTCTGCCTACTTCTGTTCACCGGGCTCCAGGAAGACAGGGCAGTGTGACACAGCTTGGAGGTTGCCTTGACCAAGAGAAGCTGCAAGTCTGTGCAAGTTCCTGTACTGACAACAAAATGCTCACAATACAGATATAGTGTGTCCTTTTGGCTTGTACTGGTTCATAGGTTAAAACCCATCATCAGGGAGACAGCAAATACAACCTTTCACGTGCCACTAACAGTATCAGTGGTGACTATGGAGTAAAGCTCTTAACCAGTACAATGTAAATTTACCAGTTTTAAATGTACGGAGCATAAATCATTCATTTCATTCCACAAGCAGATATTACATACTTGTAACATTCAAGGCAGAAGGGTAAATATGGTTTCATTTAAGCCAATAATATATTTTCCTCCAGATTCTCCAAAGATGATGTAAGAGATTGTTATGATTGATACATTGTGTCAACTTGGGGAGACTAGAGGTTTGGCTGAGTGATTCAGCAGGAAGCCAGGGTGCTTACTTTGTACACATCCTGAGCCTGTGGAAGAGGAGGGCATGGAGACTGTGTGAGTGCTACACGCCCCCTGGGTCGGGGTAGGCTGTTTACAAGGTAAGGGAGAAAAGGAGGCTGCTTCCCGCCATTCCTCCCTTTTACTGGTTGTTTTTTGCTGTGCTTTGCTGCCGTGAACAGCTTGCCCTCTGTCACCTGCCACTCTGCCTCAGAACCAGCCAAATATGGACTGAAACTTCCACAAACTGTAAGAGAAATAAGCCTTTCCTTCCTTCATTTTGGGTGTTGGGTATTTTGTCTCAGCAATGAGAGAAAAGTAACCAAGACAGAGATATACTAGAGAGAGAACTAATGAAATGGTAACCGTGGCAAAACAGTAAAAAGGTATAATGTGAGTGAGGAGAAAACTCTAATCTTACCTGGAAGAGGTGGAGAAGGTTTCATCAGACGTTCTAGAAATATTTTATTCTAAAATTCAGCTGTATAATGACTCAAAAATGCTTCCTTACAATTCACAAGATGTTAAGATTGTAAAATTTAAATTCTACTTGTGCTTTCAACTCCTTTCGATGAAATAGTAAGAAACCCCTAGGCCATGTATTATGAAAGAAACAGAAAATGCAAAATATCAGATGGTGTATGTTACAAGCTAAAATCACAAATTAATGATACATTGACCAAAAACTCTGATACTTCAACAAGAGCATCAAAGTTATAATTGGTAATTGTGAATAATCATCAACTATGAAGCAGTGTGACAGAACTAACCCTTATGTCCCTCATTATATATGTCACATGGAACTCTCAGGTGGAAACACGTCCTTCTTTCAAGTTTTTGCATGAAGTGATGTGTTTGAGGTTTCTCTACTCTTGAATATTAGGATAGCTATTAGAAATGGCCTCTGACATCAGAATACAGGTTCTTCACTCTTACCCTACTGTATGTTGTAAAATTTAAGTAGACTTTCTGGAATTTATTCAGATGGATATACCTGTATATTATTAGTAGTGTGTATAATGGATAGTTGTAAAGAACAATTACTTTTACCTAACGTAGATTAATTTACTTAATATAATTGAGTTATATTAGTTGAAAAAGTTGGCTCATTATGTAATGCCAACAGATTAAAACTAAATGTTTAACATATGCATGTTTTTTCAAATGCTTTTTTCATATAATCAAAGGATCTTATTAAGAAAATACAAAATTTTTGGTGACAAATTCATGCAACAATACAATGTTATTAAAGTGGAGCATATTCTAACCATTAGGTAGTTAGTTACTTTTTCAGACAGGGCTTTGCTCTGTAGCTCCAGGCTGCCCACAAACTCATGGCAATCCTCCTGCCTCTGCTTCCCAATGGTGTTTTTTTTTTAAAGAAATGATAAATATAGGATATTAAATATTATATAAAAGAAATGAAAACCGTATTCTCTACCAGGTGGTGGAGAAGGTAAATTTCAATTCTTGACAATATTTTATATTTTAAAAACTCCAAAAGCAAAGCAATAAAGCATATTATAATCTTGGGTATAAATATTGTTCTTTTATGTTGCTCACTTTCCTGATTGAGAATATTTAATTAAATTCTCATAAGAATTACAGGATGAATTTGAAATACCCATGGTCTGATTCTTTCTTTTAAATACACAAGGTGGAAAAGTATGAATATGATCAGAAAACATATTAATAACTCAGTCCTCATTAGCTTTTCACTTGTCTAGGTAGGATATAATGTTATCTAAAGATGGTTTATTCCCAATAAGTTAATTTTAAACTCAAATTAGCTTTCTCTGCCAAGATGAAAAGTACTTAATGGTTCACAAATGATTAAAGACTATCTAGCCAGCAATGTTTTGAAAGATTCAATAACGAAAACCTATCTTCAGTTTCATTCTTATTCATAAGCAGCATGAGACACTAATTTGAAAAAACTTGAACTTCTGGAATGTATTAAGTGATGAAAAAAATGCATAATTGAACTTCTACCAGACTAATTTTCACTTGAAAATTTTACATTCATTCCTTAATTTTCTACTTTGATTCATTTGTAAATTATTGCATGATACATTCCACAGTTTTGAAATTCCTTAGATATCAGCAATGACCACTATCACCCTTATCGCCAACTTAAATGACAAGAACCCTTGAGAGATGCTGTAGGTTCACCATTTTCTGTTAAATGTGATGCTTTCTCCAGTGTATCACATATAAATGAATGCTTCTTATGCTCTGCAGACTATAACTGTTTTTTTGTTAAAGTTCTACTAATGATAAAGTACAAAACAAAAAGAGCTAAAGGGGAACTAATGTGAGGCTGAAAGGCCAGTTTCTGGAGTAAGCAATGACAGTATCTAGCGCACTGAAATAATCAATTTCCTACTATAACAATAGACAATATTCATCTCTTGGTTTCTCCCTTATGAACAATAAGTTTATGCATTATACTACCACATCAATCGTACCTTCTCTGGGTAAGTTTTCTGGGTAAGATGAGTTCCTTTCCCTGCTCAAATAATAGATCTTTTGATGAACATGTTATGTACTACTTGTGGACATTCATGGGCCTATGTTTTTGGAGAAAATAGCAAAATATTCATAGCAGGAATAGATTTGTGAGAAGTCCTGAAATGTGACAAATCAAAAGCGGGAACATACGAAAGATGGAAAGGAAAACAGCAAGGGATGAAGAGAAAGAAAGACTCCATTAAATCAGAAAGTCTTTGAGATTCGGGGCACCTGACCTACAGGTAAAAATAAATGAGCATCATTCACTTTGCATATCTACAAAGGAACAAATGAGCAGTCTCAGTTACTTTTTTCTCTTTGCTGAGACAAAATACCTCATTCCAAAATTAAGGTAAGCAGTGGTTTATTTAGCTTACCGTTTGTGGAGGTTTCAGTCAATGCCTGGTTGGCTGTAAGGCTGGGTGGCACATGGCAGAGGGCAACACTTCATGGTGGTGGAAAACAGCAAAAGCAAAGAGAGCAAAAGGGAGGTGTGGCAGAGCACAAACCTCTTTCCATCCCTTACACTGTATGCAAACTACCCGCCCCAGGGCAGGTGCAACACTCACACCCATAATCCCAGCACTGGACCGTGGATCACTCAAAAACTCTAGAAGCCCGTGCATGACTGCATGAGGCTTTGGAGGAGCATGTAGTCACAACCATAACATGAGCATTTTCAAAATTAGTCCTCAAGTTAAACCAGAATAAGATATACAATCTTACAGATAAAAGAAAAAAAAAGAGGCTTAAGGGCATCCCTACCTTATTTAAGGAAAAATAAATCTAACAATTGAAAAATGAGTTTCATCTTTTAATTTGCAAAGAGATCTTTCTGTACTCTGCCTCTCTAAATTTTCTACACTTTTGAAAGTAAAAGATAATTAACTTGCTTAAATAGCAGATGGAGGGCTAATTGCTGAATTGTGTTTCTAATACTATGTGCAAATCATCTGGGGAGCGCTCAGAATTCCAGAGGCTCATCCTCAGAGATTCTCATCAGTAGGTGTGTGGTCATGTATCAGGTAAGTTTTAAGAACTGATTATGTATCCCTGTAGTGCATGTCAGAATTTAGAGGAAGGGTTTAATAGTTTACTTTACTCACAATATAAAAAAATCAGCCTTCCCCACCTTAATAGGGTCTGGTAGAGCATACAAGATCCTGGGTCAGAGAGTAAAGATATTATTAGCCATGGGACCAAAAGTAGTATGAGCATTGGCCACTTCATGGTAACTCCTTCCCTACCCCACAGCACCAGATCGAGGCTGGTGAGCGCAGATGAATGCTTTTGCATCTAGCTGTGTTATAAAAGAGAGGTTGAGAAATCAGAAAACTCAATTGTCATTATCAAAACAAACAGAAAACCTCTGGGTACAATCTATATTTTGTAAAGATTTTTCTGATACTTGGCATCTATTTTCATGAGAATCTTTAGAAAGCATGAGAATAGATTTATGTACTCATTCAACATTAGCAATAAACACGAATTAAAGTACTAGTGCGTTAGTACTAATAGTATTTATGATTAAATGGATACTAAGATTGAAATTGTTATTTGTGACAGTTCTGCTACAAAAATATTCTCATGCTAGTTCTTTGATTTTCTTCAATCACGTGACATAGTATCTATGGTAATTAGATAGTGAAAACAATAAATACATTCATTATAAAATATATTTTATTAATTTATAAAGTACAACAGAAATTGTATTTTGCTCTTTGGTTATTTTTGCATTTTTGAATAGAGAAGTTTCAGTAAGCTGGAGTTGGCTCATGTTCAATTTTGAACATTTCTAAAAACATAAAATAATTATTGAGGTGTGTGGACTTGCTACTTTTTATGATGCTGTACTTTTTATTTTCTCTGTTCTGTGCCCACAGCATCCTTTCCCTAAATCTCCCTTAATATTTGTGGTCATATATTCATGGGGACACTGCATTCATTCCATATTCTTCCAATAACTTCTCCATTCCTCAAGAGTGAAATCGTTTCACCCTGTCTGCCCTGTCTGAGGCCTTCATGGACTTCTCAGTGGCCCTTCCCCATCTATCTTGGACAGCTACACATACTGTGTCATTTTTCTGAGACAGCGAAGACCTCAGGGTCCCGGATCAGGTACTATTGATTATTTTCTACTTCCTTGTGCCAAGTTATGTTTTATTTCCTCCTGCTTTTGTGTCTTTGAAAATTCACCTAAACAGCAAATCTAACATCACAACACTTCACTCTACTACAAAAATATATTTCTTTAACTTTTCTAATTTTTATATGGATCAGTGGGGCTCATTTTATAGATTTGTACAGCCAAATAACATACTTGGATTCTGTTTATCCCTTTGTCACCTCCACCTTTGCCTGCCCTTGGCCAGATTTTCGTGTGGAGTGTTTCACTGTTTATAATCTATTTGAAGTGTATTTATCCCTTTATTATTCATTTTATACATTTCCCCTTGGCCTGATTCCCTATTGCTTGTCTAATAATAGTCTCCTATGTTTATAAATTTTTCTTCTCTATTTTCTGCTTTATATATTCAATAAATTCCATAAGGGCAAAGGCCTTTTCTATTTTATTTACTCTCACAGTTTTATCATCTAAAGTAATACCTGGAGACAAGAGATCAACAAAATAAAAATTGATTTTCTATATTTCAAAATATACGCCTAAAATATAAGTATATGAATGTGTATGTGTGTGTGTGTATACACACACACACACACACACACACACACACACACACACACACACACATATATATAATTAGTGGGCTGAAAATTTATTTTGTCCATATAATATATAATATATAATTCCTAAAATGAATTTTACTTGCAGAATCATTAATTACGTAAAATATTTGCTTCCTTCTTTATTAATTTGATTAAGCAATATGTCATTTTATGCCCTTTATAAAGATGACTAGAAATTTTTTATCTAGTAACTAAAAATTAGCATTAGATATTATTTGGGAAAGTATCAAGCACTGCAGCTGGTTATCTTTTGGGGATGAATGTATAATACATTTATGTTCACATAAAATGCATATACTAAAAATGCTACAAAAGGAATTGTTATTAAATTATTTTCTTTATTAGCTGACATTCTCTTATGTGAGGGCTCATTTTATTAAATTACTTAAAAATTTAATCCAAACCATCAGGAAAGTTATGCATCTACACTGGACTTCCCATTATTCCTAACTCACAAAAACAAATTCTAGGAATGTTTTCTCCAGTTCTGAGGAGGAATGCTGTTGGTACTTTGATTTGCATTGCATCAAATCTGCATAGCAGTTTAGAAGTAAGGCCATTTTAACAATATTGGTCCAGTGTACTCATGAACAGCGGATGTCTTTCCACTTTCTGGTGTTTTTCAATCTCCTTTTTCAGAGTATTGTAGTTGTAAAAATCTTTGTCTTCCTGTGCTCCTATTTCTTAAGGTTTTTTTTTTTTTTTGATGCTATCGCTTTTCTAATTTCTTTGTCAGTAAGTTCATTATTGATATACAGAGACACTACTGGTTTATGAATTGATGTTGTATTCTGATACAATGCTGAATTTATTTATTCTAGGAATCATTTGGTGTAACTTTTTTGGCCTTCTATGTACAGGATAATGTCATCTGCAAATGACATTTTGACTTTGTTCTTTCCTACACACAATTCTTACATTTTTTTCACTTGATTGATTGCTTATGGCTAAAGTAGCACGTTGAATAGGAATTGTAATAATGTATACTCTTATCTTTTTCCTGATTTTAAAAGGAAAAGTTTCAGTTTTTTCTCATTTAATATGATGTTGGCAGTAAGTTTATCATGAATGGCATTTGTCTGGCTGAGATAACATCTTTCTATAACAATTTTCTTCAGCAATTTTTATCACAAGTGGCTGTTAGATTTTGTCCAAGACTTTTCTGCATCTCTTGAGAAAGATCAAGTGATGTTTGTTCATGCTTATACTTATGTGTTGTACCATATTTATTGATTTGCATATGTGGGCCATTTTTACATCCTGAGGATAGAGTCTACTTTGTCATAATGTTTGATTTTTATGATGTTTTACTGCATTCTTTTTACCAGTATCTTGTTGCAGATTTCTGCATCCGTGTTCATTGAAGAGAGTGGACTGCTGTTTGCTTGCTTGTTTTGAGTCCTTGTCTGCTTTTGGTATCAGGGTAAAACTACCTTCCATGAATGAGTTTGGTAATACTCCTTTCCCTTCAGTTTTATTAAAGATTTTGAGGAGTATTTGCATTGTATCCCCTTGAAGTTCTGATAGAATTTACCAGATGCTGGGAACCTATTATTTGAAAATTTTTTATTAATGCCTCAATTTCATTGACTGTTATTGTACTTTACAGAGGTTTTATGTCATCCTGGTTCAGTTTTTGTAGATTTTATGTGTTTAGGAATCTGTCCACCCCTTTAAGACTCTCCAGTTTGTTTAAATACGGTTTTCCACAGTAGTCGTTAATGATCTTCTGGATTGTGGCAGTATCTACTGTGATTTCATCTTTTCATCTTTAATGCAGTGATATGACTCTTCTTTGTGGTAAGTTTGGCTATGAGTTTGTCTATTTTGCTTTTTAAAAAAAAAAATAGCCCACGGTTTCATAGGATTTTTGTATTTTTGTTAGTTTCCATTTCATGAGTTTCCACTCTGAGCTTTATGAATTCCTTCCTTGTATTAGACTTGGGTTTGGACTGTATAGTTCTTCTTGGACCTTGAGCTGCGTCACTTGTGTGATTTACTTGAACTTGCTCTGCTTTTCTAATGTTAGCGTTCACCACACTAAACTTCCTGCTTAAAGTTGCTTTCCATGTGCTCTGGAGGTGCTGGTATGCTGTACTAGAATTTTCACTTAGTTCTAGGAATTTCTAGAATTGTTTAATTTCTTCCTTGATTTCTTCATTGACCCATTAAATATACATGAGTATGTCATTTAATATCCAGGTTTTTCTAAGAGTTCTGTTATTTTATACGTTCTGTTATATGTTTTATTGTGTTATTGAATTCTGGGTTCTGTGTGCTATGATCATATAATATAAATTGGGATAATTTTATTCTTTTGTATTTCTTAATCCATTGCATTTAAGAATTAGTATATGGTCTTTCTTGGAGAAAGTTCCATGTGCTTCTGAAAATGATTCTCCTGTAGTAGTAGCGTAGAAAACTCTAGATACCTATTAAGACCATTTACTTCAAGGTTTGGTTCAGCTCTGAGGGTGTTTTGCTAATTTTTTTGTTTCATTGACTAATCTATTTGTGAAACTGGACCATAAAGATCCCCTCACTATGATTGTGTTGGTATTAATTTGATTCTTTTGGCCTTTTGACTAAGATGAAGTGTATTATATCAAGTAGTACTTGGTTTAAATAATATTTAGCAACCTTCTTTGTACTTCCCAATCTGTGTTAGTGCAATGTTTAGTTTTCTAAGTACAAAATTTCTATTCTTGCTTGCTTTTCAGGTCTTCATGAATGGAATCATGTTTTTCATTCATTGGATTTTAGTTTATGAGTTGCTGTTTGGACTGCATGAAGCTCTTGAATGCAACAAACGGTTGAGCTTTGTGGTTCAGTCTAACAATCTGTATCTTTTGACTGGGGAGTCAAGGCCATTTTCTTTGAGAGTTGTTACTAGAAGGCGTCAAATTATTCCTATCATTGTATTCTTTCTCTGTTGCTGATTCTACTTTTCCCTTTTTGTTTCACTACTCAGTTTGCTTGATATATTCATTCCACCACACTGTTGGGTTTTCTTGCATTCAATGTCTTTGTGCAGGATAGTTTGAGTGTTTTTTGGACTGCTGGATTGATGTTCATGCACTTTGTAAGGTGATATTTTTCACAGAATGTCTTTACGTCTCCATCAGTTTTGAAAGACAATTATACAGGATATATTAGGATGAGTTGGCACTTGGTTTTCTTTTTTGGGAGGGTGTGAAACATTTCACTCCAAAATCTCCGGCCCTTTAAAATTTGTGTTGAAAAATAATCTGCTGTATTCTTAATGAGTTTACCTCTATAAGTGACTTTTGCTATGCTCTTTTCTCTGAATTTTTCTAAGATTTTGCCTAATTGTGAGTATCAGAAATTTTGATGATAATGTGTCACAGACTGCTTCTCTTTAAAATCATAGGTATTTGAAGTTCTGTAAGCCTTGCTTACTTGTATGTTGAGATCTTCTACAATACTTGAAAAATTTCTGCTATGATTTCTATAAACAGATTTTTTAATTCTATGTGTTCTGTCCGCTAGTTTATCTCTAGCAACAATTAGCTTTATTATCATCTGTATTTTTCTTAATATTATCATCTAGTAGCAGTTGGATGAACTTTTCTTATTTTTATCATGTTTAAGGTTTCTCTGAGTATACATAGAATGTGTTGTCAATTCTGGGATGGAGGGTGAATGCCTTGGGACAGGAGTGATACAATTTCCCTTCACAATCCATCCCTGGATATTGGATTTTAGTCCAGCTCGATTTTCTTTTTTTACCTTTTACTCTGTTTCCCAGAGTACCCTGCTTCTTGGGGTGCTTTCTTTTCTCCAGCAGCAATTTGAGTCACTCTTGCTGTCACCCAGTTAGCGGCCACCTTCTCTTTTCTCCTTGACATGATTTCTGACTGACACAGTGAACATTTAAGTGACAGAGAAAATAACAAATACAGTTCTTACTTAGCCAATAATTAGAATTATAGCAAATCAACTACAATGGAAATATGCAAATATTGTTTTCAATTTATGGACAACAACAAAATAAGGCCATAACCATTTCTAGAGGGAAACAAACAAACAAACAAAATGTAGGTTTTCCTTATACCTTGAGTGTTGTCTACAAAATATAGACATAAATTTTAACTTTCAACAGCATATAGTATTATTTCTGGAAAATTTCTTGAGTCCATTACTATATATGTCACTGTATGTTTGTGTATGAGCTGAAATTATCTTCCAAATTCAAGTACTACTTTTTCTTCTGCAGTACTCTCCTTCCTCTCTCTCCCTCTCTTACTCTCTCTCTCTGTCTCTCTGTCTGTCAGACACACACACAAAGGCACACAGTTTAGCACAACCATTTGAGTAAGCTATTAAACTTTAAACCTTCAATTTCATCCCTTCTGCTCTTTGATCAAATAATTCTGACCATCATAGATATTGACCTCCTAGAATGAAATCTTTTATCTTCATAATCTGCACCAAATTCCAAATGTGGGATTTGAAGGAAAGTTACATCAAAGGAAGTAGGTGGATAGAATGTAGTAATACATGTGTAAGACAATTTTGATTGAATGGCTAATGTTGAAAAAATGGAGAGGGATTAACCAATGAGTGCCTTTTCAGTCATCCTTTCTAAGCCAGGCCTGGTGGGGGTAGCTCATGTACATCACAGTAAAGGTATGTAGTGGAGACACAGTAACTCCTTGAACAATTATTTATTTAATACCTAGTTTTACCCAGTCAATGTATCCAGAATCTGGAGTACATGAATAGAAGTCATGAGTTCCATCTTCCAGAAACTTATTTTTCACTGAAAGACATGAATTTAAACAGTTATAGGCTAAAGTCATATAATTATAAAGAAAACATGTAAAGGGTTCTAGTGAAATTTAAAAAAAAAGATGTAAACCATGTGGAAGGCTTTGAAAAGTGGCTTGCAACCTTAGTCTCCCAGTCACTGTGCAGCTGGTACACCTGGGGAGAAATATTCCCTGAGATCCTGAAATGGAGAACCAGCCAGCTTCCCAAAGCTGAGCGTTTGATCTTTATGACAAAGAACATTACATTTGTGAAAACCATGCATAGTTTATATAAATGGGCAAAGATAGTGTAGCATATTGTGGTGACAGAGACATTAAAAGTAGAGACAGTAAAAAACAAGTCTGCTTGAATTATCCTTATAGACTTTGTTCTGAATATATCCTGGAGACCACATATGTTTAGTACTTAAGACAGGTTTTTAAATATTGTGCTAATATTTTTTGGACAATTTTTCATGCCTGTACCTTGTATTCGCAGTAATTACTTTGAAGATAACAATACACAATCTATTAACTCTTACTATTCTATTTGTTTTGAAACTTTCTTTTATTTTATTCCATAAAATGAAAAAGTTGTTTTATCCTACTAGATGCATCTGAAAGGTAGACTTTATCTATGAGTATGAGTGGAAGGTACAATAGTAATATTGTCAGTAGTATTATATGGTCTCTCGAAATTACCACATCAGCCAAACCACGCCATCATTCTATATCTGTCTCATTGTATAATAAAGAGATGAAATTTAAAACAAATATTTTGTGTATTTAGCATATTAAAGAATAACTGAGTATTTCTCTACCATACAGATTGTGTTAAATGTTAAAAGGTGTGCAACATACTTTGTTAGAGTATTATAAAGTCTATCATAAACCACCACTGTGGCAGGGTTAAATTTGCCTTCTCATTAAAACCCACATGTGGACAGTGCACGTCCTATGGTGACTGAGACAAAGGTAAATAATGTCATCCATGTACAATGTCAAAAACTTTTATTCTGAAGCAGAACAGTGGCTGAGCTACTTGAGAACTGAGTTCTGGCTTCCATGAACCCACACTACTCTTGCAACCAAGACAGAGCTTGCTGAAGATTTAAGTGCTGCATCAGAGAGGAAAAAAATTGTCTTCTCAAAAATCTCCCAAGTAACTTCTGAAGCAAAAAGCAAGTAAAAGGACCTGCTAAAATTATACCTCAGCTGTAGCAAGAAACAAATTCTACTTTGACCCTTCTGTGAAATATGTGCTCCTTAGCAGACGTGGAGGAGAATCTGGTCCCTCAGTTTATACAAAATGAACGTATAGTGTGGGTCTGTATTATAATCATTCTTACACCGAGCCCTGCATGAAGTGGCTGAAAGCGCCTAGTCCGATCTTCGGTCTTCACTCTTTCATAGTCAGCTCTGTCCTGCATTTTTGTCAGCAGCTTAATCAGCGCTACTGTCTAATGACAAAGCACTGGAATCAGGTACTTTAACTTTACTTTGAAGCATATTACTATAAAGTAGTTTGATGTTTGAAGTACTCATGTTGTGAATTAGGATATTTCATTTTCACATAAGACGGTTTGGAGCTATACTTTCAGATTTTTAAAATCTACAAATATGTACTGTCATTTGCTTTTATTTTCCCCAAAAGTGTATTTTTTATTTTAAAGAGAATAATAAAGAAAAGAATAATAGCAAAATACCAACCATGTAGACGAAAAGAAAACAAACAAATACAATAAAAGTGATACAGGGTTTCAGAACAGAATGATAGGAATTAACAGTGGTTGTTATATTACGTATTGTTATCTTCAATAAAGTTGCTCAGATTAGCAGATGTAAGAATGCAAGGCTGATCAAACCATGATATATTTTGATGCTACATACTTTACATCTTTAAGGTGGATATGTCTTCAACTTTCCATTCTCAAGTCCAAATTCAAACACGAGATCTTAAAAATTATAATCTAAGAATGTATCTCATAGCTTGATTTTCAGCAGAAAATAGGTAATCACCTGTTAAGCATAATTGTGTAATATTTATGTACATATACACACAGACACACACACTTGGGCTTTTTATTTTTGTCAGAGGGTTGATACTGTTACAGAAATTGAAAGCACTGGGGTATCTGGGTTACTTACAGATCCAGATTTCTTTTGGGTTGTAAGGCAACCAGGTAAGAACACAAACAAAACATTTGAGAGAAATTTTTGTTTGGTGATTATTTTCCTACAGTTTTCAAATAATTATATCATCCAGTGTCAAACGAGAGTATCAATATTTAAGCATGTAAAGCTTTCGTCAAATGATGTGTTTTACTTCTGTTTGTTGAAATAATAATTCCATAGTTTAATGCTCCAGTCATATTTTCATGAAAAACTACTTGTGTTTGTATTTATAGAACATAACATTATAACTTTCATTAATTAGAGAAAACAGAAATGGTCCCTGCAGATTCAAGTGGATAAATTTAGAAAAATTTGGGAAATATAATGAAACACAATGAAAAATAATGCTTTAGAAACTTTGTTTAGAATAGTCACTTTCTATTTGTAGATTTTACATATTAAAGTGGGACTTTTAAATATAGAACTTAATAAGAATTTGGTAGTGAAAATGTCTCCCTTGCAATAAAATTGTAGGACACTGAATGCCTCCATTCAGTCTGACAGTAAATAGTTATAAACATCCTGGACCTATGTCTCTGCGGATGGTTTTTAGAGAAATGTACTTAACTGAACACAACAAATCCTAACACTACTGAAGTCGGTTTAAAAATTATTAGTTAATGTCATTGGATGTCATCAATGTGTTCATTCTGTTTTGCTTTCCCATTTTTGGTTCTTTGTCTTCATCTCCACTGTAGGCAAGAATCCCATGCCAAAATCCAAACTGGGATCCCAATTAATTTTAATAGAAATACAAAGAATGACATCAGTCATTTTTATTATTTTCTCAGTGGAAAGTGTGTTCAGGTAATCTCATTTTATACACCTTTCTACGTTGCCAATTTAAATTCTCTTCTAACTTTATAGCTGTCACTTTGTTTTCTTACATTTAATTTCCCCTTCAGAGCTTCTTTATTTTCTTCTGCTTTTCAGTTATTGTCTGTTATGTTTATGTACCTTCCATGAACTCTTTTGCTGTGATTCTTTGTTTCTTAGTATGTTACTGCTTTTCTCAAGAAGTTGTACATTAAACATGACCAATCTTAGTGGACAGTAATCAGTATTTGTGAGCATTTGTTCATTTTTATTTACAGTCATATTTCTGTCTCTTTCTGTTATCATGATTTTACCAAGACTTTATTGAAAGATGGACATTTTTAAAAGTCATGCCATTCTGTTTTATTCTTTCATGCTTACCTTTCTGTGTCTCTTAATCTACAAATATTAAGCAGTGCATTTGTTAAAGCTCAGACTGCAAAGTGAAGCTTGTGTTTAAAACCCAGCTTTGCTCCTAGAATCCCAATTTCTGCACATACAAAGTAAGGATTATCACAGCCAGTCAGTTAGGCAAAAACATGGTACCCTAGAAATGTGCATGTTTTAATCATGGGAATGTGTGCATATGTCACAAAAGGAATTTACAGACATGATTAAGAATGATGACAGAAGAAGTTAATTTTTTCAATTCTTATTTTTTATGAGTATATGTCTGTAGTACAAAATGAGTACATTCCTCAGGCAGAGTGGACACCCGTGTCTCCCCCATCTTCTCTCCTGTTTCACTCCCTCCCCTCCCCTCCCCTCCCCTCCCCTTCCCTTCCCTTCCCTTCCCTTCCCTTCCCTTCCCTTCCCTTCCCTTCTTCCTCCCTCCCTCAGTCTTTTGGTCTGCTTTCCTTTTGCAAAAAATCTGTTGCCTTATTTCCTCTTATCTATCCATTACTTTACATTTTATTTATAGTATGAGGTTTTCATATAAGAGAAACTGTGAGATATTTAACCTTGTGGCTCTGATTTCTTTTACTTCACATTATGGCCTCATGTTATATCCATTTTCCTACAAATAACTCATATTGATCCTTCTTTGTGGCACAGCAGGACTTCATTGCATATAAGTTTGGTACTTTCTCAGGTACAGGAACACACAGAGATCATTCTTAAACATGGAATGGAGAATTCAGTGATTCAGGGCAGATTTTTTTACAGAAGCAGTTAACTGGGGCAAAGCAACACAATACAATAACGACCAGCCATTGATGGTTTTGAAGATGGTGTAATTGGCCCATCAGCCGAGAGTGAGTAGACCCTCATGGTAGAGAGAGAGGAGGAATTATGCTTTTTATTTAACTCTCATGGAACACAGCCATGTGGATACTTTAACTTGAGTGTAGTGAGACTGATCTTGGAATGTTAACCACCAAAACCATAAAATAAAATGAATCATTTTTCTTTTTAGCCATTTCATTAAAGAAACAATAGAAGCTAATACAGTAAGGCTTCTAGGCAAATTCAAAGAGTTGGCGTTGGTAGAACAATGAAGGGAGACGCTTGTAAGAAGCTATCCACACACATGATTTTGTTAGGTATATAAGCTGCACTTCTGATAATATTGAGAAGAACCAAATGCTTCCTACAAGGACTTCATACACAGGGAGACAGAAAATGAACATAAAGAATTGTCTCCATTCTTTAGATATACACCTTTAAGGACACTATATAAACGTGTGTGTGTGTGTTTGAAAGTTTCTAGGGCTTTGGCATCTCACGGGAGAAGATGACAGGACATCAGTACTGCAGTCTGTACTTGCTTTAACTGTGTTTTTCTAGTACCTGGGGTATAATGCTGTCCACGTAGCCCTTACTGGGGAATGACTAAACCGTGAGAAAAAGAAAGCTTTGGGAGCTTTTAAAAAATAATGTATTCCGTGCAAAGGCATTCAATTTGGTTTCAGAGAAAACCTTGTAAGTATTAATACACAGGGGCTGCTAGAACAGAAAGGGCCCTAGTTTCTGGGAGGGAGAGAAAAGCTGCACCTGGGCGTCCCAGACTCTCCCAGGAGACTGCAGAGGTTTGGGCACAGCTTGCCGCTCAGGCCGGCCTTTCAGGTGTTCTTCACTAAGAGGCTGCAGCTGTCAATATAATCGCGACAGATGGCTGTCCGCGCAGGCTTGCAGAGAGCAGTGCTCCGAGACTTCCTGTGTGCCGCTCGCGCTGACTCAGTACTTTTGCGACTCCAATTACTAGAGCTTCGAAACTTCAAACCACTTGCCTGACTCTGGGGAGAGGAGCTGTTCTCTTTCCTGACCTACTTGAATGACAACCTGGAAAGAGTGGTAAAACATGCCTGAAGCTGAAAGTTCTTTCAATATTCCCTCCCACCGGCTCATGGGAATAAACAGAAATACTTGGGGAGAGGATCTCTTTGTGTAAATGGTTAGGGGACTATCCCTCTTCCGTGACTGTAATAGTCTTTTTCAGGTCATCAGTAATTTACAGTAAGTGCAAATCTGCTGGATGTTCATCGCGTTTCACAGAAAAACATACGTATATACTTTATTATTAGTAGAGTTTTATATTTAGATAATAGAAGAGAGACGCCTGCAATTTTCCAGTTGAATAGAATACTTCAAGTAAGGTGTTATATTTGTGTCTTAAAGAAAACGGTGCATATGATAGCCCATGTAAACTGAGCACTAACATGCATGTTTTGTTTCATAATCATCATACTCTTCTGAAATGTTTATCCTATCGCATATACTTAACAGATAAGTTCTTTTAAAATATATGTCATAAATATTGTATGCTAGAAGCAAGCCGCTGTTTGCTTAACTCCAAATCCTGTGCCTGTAGCCATTTAAAAATCCTGCATTTAAAAGTCTTTTCTGGCAATTGTG
This sequence comes from Dinomys branickii, assembly GCA_004027595.1. Lineage (NCBI taxonomy): Eukaryota > Metazoa > Chordata > Mammalia > Rodentia > Dinomyidae > Dinomys > Dinomys branickii. The sequence continues at coordinate 218,091 of PVLD010000163.1, read as the reverse complement.
TGGTGAACACGTAAAACACAGAACTGATTTTCAAATAGGAAGCAAACTACACACAAACACATGCACAGATTACACACAAGCGTGTAATCCTAAGAGCTTCCTGTTTTGTTTTTTTTCTTTGTGACACGATCTGTAACAGCCCTGGATATTGAACTTGACTGTGCACAGCTGTTTTGCTAAATACTGGGAACGCACAGGAAGCACAGAGAAGCTCGCGCCACACCGGCTCTGACAGCGCCTGCATCAGAAGGCCATAGCACTAAATCAATGTAACTAAAATGTGCTTTCATCCCAAAGTCCTCCGATCACAGAAGTTACCTGAAAAATGAAGCCGGTTTATCTTCCAGACAACAGATTCCTGGTGAGTTGGTTACTGCTGGCTTCTGCTAGGCTACGTGACTTTATTCCACCAGGGGGTGCCAACGCAACAAGACAAGGGACCTGATTGGCCCCTGAACGTGACTGATCCCTGGAGATAAGGCCGTGGCACCAACTGGCACAGTTCCTGATACACGGGTGCTGCTTACTAGAGTACATCGCGCTCCTTTTATTTAAAGGAAAGATGGACTATTTACGTATACAGAGAATTCTGCAAGTTTGTCTATTTATTATAATATTCTTCCTGACAAATTTGCTAGTTTTATCACTAAGAAATAATATATTTCATTTTCTGCCTACATCTTTTCTTTCCTAATGGAGATGACTCCTGGCAGGAAAGCAAAAATGGTTGCTAGAAGCATGAGACAAATAGTAAATTAGTTACTTCATAACGTAATGACCAAAGAGAATTCTAAAAAAAATGGAAAACTTTTAGAACTTTGCAAAGTAGATGCTACCAGTACTACTATTGCTAAAAGTATTATGAAGTGAGTTTTCTCATCACACCCATCAAAATGAACATTGATTTTTAATATATATTCTATTTCCCATGATTGTTTAAATCTGTATTTTTACCATATATATATATTGTGTTGTGTCAAATAATATGACTAATATCCATTATAACGATGAACTTCTATAGTGTGTATGTATGATTTTCACAATTTTTATTCATGGTGTATATCACGAATATTCTCTTACAGCAGAACATAGATATACAGTACATTTTCCCCACAGCTTTCTTACAGTATAGTAAATTGACAAATAAAAATTGAATATATGTGTGATGTACAGCATGTAGTGCTGACATATGTACACTGCAAAATAATCAAATCAGTTAATTAAATGACCATCATTTTACACACTTTTCTTTTTTGTAGTGAGACTACACAAGATAAACACAGCAATTTCAAGTATACATTATAAATTATGTTAGTCATTATTGTTCATGATAAAAGTACAGAAACTTCTAGCCATTTTAATGACTGTATTGTAATACTTTATAATTGTATTCAATTATATCTTACTATTATGAAAATAAATCGCTGTTTGTAGATACACATATATTGCATGCATTTTGTGCACATATCCCTTGCCCTTGAAAACCATACCTAGAATTTTGCATTACTGAATTATAACAAAATAGAAAGTTATATTCAATTCATTACAGTGATTTAAAAATCAATATGAAAGCAAGTTTTACAGTAAATCTTATAATTTAGGTGTACATATAGTTGACATGTGGTAATTTATTTGAATAACTAGATATTCTGAATTCTCTGCAAAAAATTACACATCATGTTTCTACTGCTCTGAGGAAGTTTTAGAGTTTGTCAATCTTGCAGTCAGCAACATGCATTCATTCATTTATAAAGGATATATTTCACAAACTTGTTTGAATACCAATCTCAGTGTCTGTCTTTGCACACATATGTTATAATCCCCATTCTGAGTTAATTATTCCATCTTTCTTTGACCTTATATCAGTGCTCCCCAAACTTTAATCTGCATATTGATCACTTTGGGTTTGTTATGGTTGACACATTGTATCAACTTGAGAATTTTAGAAGGTTAACTGCTTGACTCAGCAGGGAGCCGGGGTCTCACTTTGTATTCATCCTGAGCCTTTGCAAGAGGAGGGCCAAGAGATGGTGTCTGGTGGACGCGTAGCCAGCATACAATATAAGGTAGGGGAAGAGCCTCCTCCTGTGTTTCTGCTGCTCTTTCTGTCTTCTGCCACCTTGAAGTGTTGCCCCGGTGCCCTGCCACTCTGCCTTGGATTCAGACGACTACAGACTGGAATCTCCACAAACTGTGAGCTAAATAAACCTTTCCTTCCTTAATTCTGCGAGTCAGGTATTTTGTCTCAGCCACCAGAGAAAAGTAATCAAGACAGGGCTTTTGTTGAATTGCAAAAAACACAATGGAGAGCATTGGACTAGAGCCTTAGAATCTGCATTTCTAAGTAACACCTGGTTTATGCTAGCCTACGAACAGTGTCCTCTAGCAAGACCTCGAATTAGAGGAGAGAACGCAAGTCACACAGTGCAGGGGGATTTTAGGAAAAGACAGAAAGCGGGAAATAGAAAAAATAAACTTTTAAATTTGTACAAACCAATTATCCCCTTTGTTAAAAATGTGATTCATTCACTGGTGCTTGCATTTCAGAGAATTTTAATACATTTGAACAAAAGACAGGAAAGATCTCCAAAGTGAAGCGAGAATGGTTAATATTTTATGTGAGGAATTATTTTAATGCCCATACATTAGTCAGATTTTGGAGTAAGAGAAATGAACAGAGACAAGGTTGTTTTCCTTCCTGTGAGTTATCACCGTCTCCATCTGCTAAGTGTGGACTTGTGCAAGAACCCTTTTACAAGGGTTAAACTATGGGGCATGCATAACGGATGGAGTCATAACTTCCCAGTTCCATAAACATGGTCTCCACTCCTGGAGGCACAAATGTACTGAAATGCTTTTCCAATGTATTTATAGTAGGTGCAGTGCTGACATTTTACAAGTTATTGAAGCTCAGGGCAGCAATAACTTGTAATGTAGTTCTCAACATAGCTTCAATATGTTTTTAGGGGTGAGCTACAATAGATAAGAAACACCTTACTAAATTATTCTTTTATACTGTCAGCTAGTCCAAGAGTGTTATACCTTGGAATTTCAGAGAGAGATTTGCAATTGCAGGGATATCATTATTCAAATATTTTATCTTTTGTAGGATCATCTCATCAGTGAGATTTTCAGCCACCTGCGGTACACATCGTCCTCCTGTCACATGCTTATCGTATTGCTCCCGTGAATGATAGCTACGCGCTGTGCTCCAAAATTCACTTAGCCTCACTGGACACACATTATCCCCTGAAGTCAAGACAAGTGTGTCTCTAGTGTAAGATATTAAAAGTATTTCAGGAAGGAAATTCATGTTTTAAAATTTTTCTGTAGTTTCCCTAGCCATCGAACAAGCCTATATGTAAAATACCTGTCAAGTACATACAGCAGTTGATCCAGGTTAATTCCGGTGCCCTCATTCTAGTTCCACATATTAATTTTAGGAAATGCTCATGATATGTTGATATAATGAAATCAATTTATTGGTATCCAAGGCCTCAATTTCTAGTGGGAAACAAAAGTATTGGAAAATATTAATAATGATATTATAGAAAAGTGTATACATGATATGTGTGGAAAAAATGCTCAGTTTCACTTGAAATGCAGGTTAGGAGCGGAAGCGAATGGCAAGGAAACAAATATATCTTTATTATTGTATTAAAATGAGCTCTGAAAATCCTCCACACCATCTCCATTCCATCCTGCCCCAATCCAGATATAATTCCACATTGTACCGCCACAGAAATCACATTTGTATTCATCACCTATAAGAACATTCAGTGCATTATTGGCATTTATTATACAGTTATACTTTACTGAGCTCATGGACTACATTTAAGTCCATCAATAAGAAACACCAGTTTGCTTACCCACCTTTATGTCCTTCCACTTTCACAGATATTAAGGAACACTCTAAAACTCTCTGTTCAGGATGGAATTATTTCAACTCTTACATAGTATGGAAAAACATTCAAAATGGAAAAAAAGAAAATTCACTTTGATTTTATACACTGACTTTCTATAGGCAAGCTTCATATATTAACGGATATTAATGGGTTTATTGAATATTATGAAGTTAGTGGGTGGTGATTAAACAGTTTTAAGCAACCCACAGGATTTCTGAAACATCTGCCCACACTGAAGGTACAGATTATGATTGCAGTGACCTAAGCCTTGTATGAATGACTTTAATATATCTTTACTATTCCAGACAGACAGCTACTGTGTAAGTCACAGCTATTATTCCTTTAGTTTGTAATACTATGAAAAGTTTGTTCATTCATTTAGTATTTAACTATATTTAAATAAACATTCAAATTTGATCTCTCAAGAGAAATAACTGCATTTAATATTGGAGGTATAGACATGACCCAAGACCACAAAAATCTCCAGGGCATAAAATAGACAAAAAAATACTAAAAATGAAATGATCATAATATATAAAACCCTGTGACAGTGACACCATTATAGGAAAATATCAAGAAGAATAAATGCAGTGCTGAGGGCCAGAGGGATGTGTTACAATCTGTGACAGGGTGGTCAGCGCGCCCTTCAGGTAAAAGAGGACCCTTGAGTGTTGATTTCCAACAGATGAAGGATTTAGCACTGTGCAACACCTTATGGTAGAAAGTTCTGGCTTAGGACACAGTGTTGCCGAACAGTGAGGTGAACGAAGCTAGGTTTGGTCAGGAAGAACAGGGTGCTGGTGGGGGCTGGCGTGGAGTAAGGAAAGGTAATGGTACTGCAAGAAGATGCCAGAGACCTCAGGCCTTTGACCAGCTCAAGGAGATTTTGCAAATTAATAAAATAATTTGTCCTCTTCCTCTGAACAAAATGCAAAGCCTCGATCACATTGACATCAGAAAGTCATAGATAGTTCGCTTGCATTTACAAAATTCCTGTGGGTATTGTGTTAAGGAAAAATGAAATGAAGGACCAAGCACAAAACTGGGAAGATTATGTATGTTATCACAACATTCCAAGCAAGAAGCAGTGTGCGTTGTAGTCAGCGTAGTGGAAGTGAGCATGTCATGATAAGCATCTCCTGAATATGCAGTCAATGTCTGTAGTGATAGTGATCTTCTCAACTGTCTTCATTGTAACCTCCTGGATGGCTGACTTTTTGTTAGTTGTAAGTAGCTACAAGTCGATGAAATGGCAAATGTGATCACTAATTTTCTGTGTCAAGTTGATGTAGTAATGGGGCTCCCAGATATTTGGTAAAACATAGCTCAGTGTGACTGTGAGGGTGTCTCTGGGTGAGAGTGATACTGAAATCATTAGACTGTGTGAGGAGAGCAGGTCGCTCTTTCCAAAGTGTGCAGATACATCCACACCACTGAGGGGATGATGCAACACAGTGTGGAGGAAACGAGAACTTGCTCTGCCTGGTTGTCTTTCAGGCTGGATTTCAGTCTTCCCCTACCGTTGGGATCAGACTGGGAATTTATGGTATTTGTGGTTCTCAGGCCTTTGATTTTGTGAACTATGCCATCTACTACTGTCCAGGAAAATCCATGTTGCCAGTGGGGGTTTTAATCTTTCTAATCATGTGAACCAGCTCTGATAATATACCGTTACAGACATATGTGTGTGTATTTGTGCTCCTATTACCAAGTGAAAGCACTTATAAAGAGATGTTGAAGGCCATATGCAAACAGGTATAGGGATAAAATGAAGAGACCAGAGATCTGGATTGTTGAGTTGGAGAGGCCTATTAAACACATAAATGAAAATATCAAAGATTACTGCATATGGCCTAATGATAGAGATAAAGATTTGGAATTATTTACTCTGTCTTATAGAATATGAATAAATATTGAGATACTTTCACATTGAAAAGTGTAGATGAAGATGAAGAATTAGAAATGATTGAAAAAATTCATCCCCTGGAATAGGAGGAATGCAGTGCAATGTAAATCCCCGGAAACAAGATGGAAGAAGTTTTTTCCTGGAGCTAATGGTTATTAGCTCTGTCAGATATCGGCTACTGGTTAAAATAATGATTGCTGGTTGTTGGTTATGTAATGAAAGAAATAACGTTGAACTTCATCATGTGAAATGCATTAATGGCACTAATAAGAACAGTTTTATTCCAATAAAGATATTAAAACCTAAATAAACTTGTCTTTAAACAATGGAAAGAGACGTACAAATAAAGACTATATTAGCTACAGCTGCCATAACAAAGGGCCATTGGCCAGGCGGCTTACATAAAAGAACTATGTTTTCTTAAAAAACTTCACAGAACTAGAAGCTCAAGGTCAAGATGTCAGTAAGGTTGGTTTCATTCTGTGGCCTCCTGCTGGCTTGCAATGGCCTTCTATTCTTACAGTTTTCTGTTTATGTGTCTGTCACTGTCCTAACATTCTCTGTTTATAATGCAGCTAGTCATGTCAGAATAGAGCCAACTCTGATGACCACATAGAGCCTAGTTACCTCTCTGTGGAGCCTGTGTCCACATACTGTCACATTCTGATAGCTGAGGAATTTCAATATCAGCACCAAAATCAGCGTGTCCATAATTCATTCAGTAATACTGCATTTCCCACCACCCCAAAACTTGATCAATGTTTAGCATATAGGATCCATTCATTTAATTAAATCAAAAGCTTTTAAATATAAAAAGGGTACGAGTCAGCCAACTAGTATCCCTTTTCCCTCTGATGGGAACAAGAGCACCTTATGACACTGTAGTAATGCCACCAGAGACGTGATGTGGATTTGTATGCAGGGCTGCAGTCACACTATTGTGTTCAGAGTACTGACTTGTCTGGTACTGACAAGGGAACAAGAGGTGGGATAAGGTGCCCAGCCCCAAATGACACCCGGTGTCTCTGTGGCAAAAATCCAGTGGCCTTGGTTGCCCCTAGGGAGGGTAGGAAGACATACATTAGAATATGCATAGGTCCAAGGGCTGTGGCTAAACCATAGATCAACCAGCTAACCTCCCAGTTTTGAGGCATCAGCTTTTCACTGGTGTGAGCATCTGACTGCTATCTTTTAGTACTTGAAAATGTAATGGGACATATTGCATCCCATACTAAGTATAAGCAAAGAGCTCTGAATGACACTACAGAGGGGATTTTGTGATTAAATTCAGATTTAAAAATGATGAGAAAAGCCATTCTGCAAAACTGAACTGGCCTAGGTATTCTAAAAGCAGCCCCAGGTGGAACATGTGCCTTTATCAAAACAAAATATTTTGTGTACATTCCTGGCAACTCTGCCAGTGTGTCCTGTGCGTGACATGATCTATGTTCAGAGATCAAGGAGATGTCAGGCTCTGCCATAGGCTTTAATGACTAGAGCATCCTGGCTCTCTGGATGAACCTGGTGGGGAAAAGTATGCATTGCCCTGGCTGTAGTGCCAGGCGCTGGAATTCTTGGCCGTTGCATGATTCATCACTGTTGTGTCTCCTATGTCCTTGCCCTCTTTTCCAGACTATTGAAAGATGATGATTCTTGAAAAGATGGAACCTGGTATTCCTGTATCTTCTTTACATCAGGCAGGATGAGACTTTTGGTTCCCGGCTAGGTGGGTTCAGTGCCCCTCCTCAGCCTGAAGCAGTTACTGAAGATGGACCATTGGCCTTCGGCAACCCCTTTAAGAATAAGGGAGTGAAGTTGGAGTTGGGGGTTGGGGTGTGGGGATTCAGATAGAAAAAATGAAGTTAGTAGAAAGGAGACAAGGAAATCAAAACTTTAAAAGTTGTACATTAAAAAGCCTGCAGCCTCAGAATCTAGCCTGCTTTATTTGCGTTTTTTCCTTATCCCAAAAGAGCAAACCTGGGCAACTCCCTTTCAGCTGCCAACTGGTCTGCCTATTCCCTTTTGCAAACGGTCCTCCTTCACCCACGAATGGCCAGTCCTTTTGACGTTTCCTATAGGAACAGCTCACTAAACATAGCTCCCACTCTCCAGCCTTTGAACCCCGAGACTGAGCCAGAGAGTATAGATTATGAAATTCCATGGCTTTCCACTTCCCAACACATATAAACTTCCCCAGTTCCCAACAGTATCAAGCGTCATTTATTTGAGGACCAGCACTCTGCTCTTGAGTGCAGCCTATATCATCTACAAGTAAATCTTTCTTATGCCTCTTTAAAAAATCAATTCTTTCAATCACAAGAGCAAAAAGCATCAGCATATTCCATGTTTTAATTCATTGTCCACGATCTTACTTATGTATCTCCTAAATCAAATATGAGTAAGACTGGAGGTCTGGCTCATCCAGTGCAAGATTCTTCTCCCTCTGTGAAGCTGACATGGGACCAGCTGTCTGTTTTCAGAGCATAGTGATGGCCAGACCTAGGATAGACATTCTGCTTCCAGCCACACAAATCTAAATATCTTGGGTGTCCAGCTATGAAACCTATTTCATTTTTCTACAGTAAATTAGGAAATTTGATCATCAACTCTGAGTTACCCTGGGAAAGGAGAGCATAGATATTATGAATTGGTTGTTTAGGGAAGTTTTGTCAATAGGATCATTCTGGTTTTAAGGTTTTTTGGAATTTTGTTTTGTTTTGCTATTTTTGTTTTGCCCAGCCTCGTTTGGTCAATAAAATCAAAATGAAAAATGTTCATTTTTCTGGCTTTCAATTTTTCTCATATAGCATTGTTATCAGGTAGCTTGCTTCTAAAACGTGGCTTGCCAAGTAAATGTTACCAGGTTAGGGATTTGCCTCTTCTGCAGGAGTTGGATTCCAGGTTCTTCTTATTTAGAACAATGACTTGAATGAAACTTGCAAAACACAGTGGTGAAGTTTATCCAAGAAAATAAAATGAAGAATGGGAGAGAAACTGTCTCTGCAAAGCAAGCTTGGGCCAAGTAAAGAGACAAAGAAGGTGAGAAGAAAGATAAAACTCATACTGCATCTCAGAAACACAGCCTGGGCTATTGGAGAAAGCTGCCAGAGTGCTGGCTTCTCGTGCTTGCCTTTCTATTACATCGTCCAAACCTTAAGAAAACCCAAGAGAACTTCTACATCTGGGTCCTGAGAGGTGGTGATGGGATCCCAGGCCACAGGCTGACTTCATTGTAGGCCATACTTTTGGAAGCCTGCTCACGTTCTTGGGGAAATCCATATGCAGAGCTTTGGGACCTTGTAAATAACGGGTCAGTTATTAAATCCATCATTAGAAATATGAAGAAATCGAATATGTAATTACACACATAGATTTAAAAGATCACTGACACTTTAATGTCGAAGTTTGAAATTGAAATAGGAACAGCATGAGGAGCACAAGTGAAAGTAAGAAACATGAACATTGGGCTGAGAGACTTAAGAGGGATTACCTGAGATGGAAAAACTAAGCAAAGCACTACATGGGAGTAGTAACAAAAGACACAGAAGAAAGGTCTATGAACTTAATGCACAAATAAGACAAGCCAAAGGAAAGCCCCCAAGAGAAAGAGACTGAGAATAAATATACTGTTCACATCCAGTAAAAAATATCCAGTAGGATACCGGTAATTGGAGACTAGACAAAGGGTCTAAATATTATTGAAAAATAAGGAAGCTAGCCCTGTCAGAATAGAGCCAACTCTGATGACCTCATTTTAGCCCAGTTACCTCTCTACAAATTCTGACTTGTTTGGTGCTGACTAGGGGACAGGATGTGGAAGAAGGTGGCCCGTGCCAAATGATACCCAGTGTCTCTATGGTAAAAAACCAGTGCCTTGGCTGCATGCCACAAATGTGCCTCAATGAGTTCACATAATATAGGTTCTAAATTAAAATGAAAATTTTTTTTCTGTATTGGAATTATTTGCTTACAATGGTGTCCTTCGACTCTATCCATGTGGCATAAATGCTAGAGGATTGTTCTTTCTAAATGAACAATATTTCATTTTTAATAGAGTACACATTTTTGTCAGTTCAGGTACTGGTGAATATTTAGATTCTTCACTTTTCTTAACTGTCAACAATAATTCTGATGTGCACATGGAGTGGGAATATCTTTTTGAAATGTTGATTTAAATTCCTTTGGATATATACCAAGAAGTGAGATTCCTGAGTAAAGTGGTATTTACACTTTTAATTTTTTAACACAAACTACACACTGTTTTACATAATGACTGTACACGTTCACACTCTGACCAAGAATGTATAAAGCTTTCTTTTTATTCATATAGTCAACAACACTTGTCACAAAACAACAATAAAAGAAACCAAAACAACAAAAAATCAATATTGGCCATACCAAGATGTGTGGGTATCATCTTACTAGTGACCTGATTTGTAGTTCCCTATTGCTTAGAATTGAATGTCTTTAAATCCTCCTTTAGTTGTTTTTTGGATATCTTCTTTACAGAAATACCTCTTCTAGCCAAAGCTCTTGTTCTAATCAAATTGTTCTTTTGATATTGACATAGAGAAATTATTTGTATAGTTTATGCATTAAGCTCTTATCAGATATATGTCTTGCAAATATTTTCTTTTGTTCTGTAACTTTTCAAGTCTGTTGATTTTTTCCTAGCTGTGCAGAAGCTTTTTAATTTCATGCAGTCTCATTTGTCAATTCTTTGCTTTTATTGACAGGGCAGGGGCTGGGGATATAGCTCAGTGGAATAAGTGCTTGCCTAGCAAGCGCAGAGTCCTGAGTTCGATCCCCAGTACCGCAAAAAAATAAAAAAATAAAAAAATAAATTCATGCTGACAGGGCTTTTGGTTTTATTTCTTAAAAGTATATTTCCAAGAAAAAGGTCAAAGAGTCCTTTTTTTCCTAACGTTTTTTCTAGGAGTGTTATGGGTCCAGGTCTTACATTTAAGCCTTTAGTACATTTGAGTGCATTACGTACACACATGCGCACATGCACGCACACACACACACACACACACACACACACGTGCACACACATGCCAACCCTATTAATAAGGTAGTAAATTCTTTCTTTATCCATGGATAAACAGGTTTTCCACCACCATGTATAGGAAGGAGATTCTGCCTTTCACACCACTATTATGGTGCCCTTCCAGGAAATGCATTTATCATATATAAGCACGTTCATTTATGTGCTACACACTGTTTTATTAGTCTGAGTGTTTGTTTTTGATGCCAGTTCCATAGTCTGTTAGTTATTATAGCTTTGTAATATAATTTGAAATTAAATAGTGAAATCAAATCGTCTAATGTATTTGGGATCCCTGGTAGTTCAACACGAATTGTAGAAAATTTTTCCCATTTGTGTTAAAAAAACACTGAGACCTTGATATGTTTATTTGCATCTGTAAATAACATTGAGTGGTTTGCATATCTTAACAGTAAGCCCTCAAAGCCATAAATATGGAATGTTCTTCTATTTATTTATTTAATTCATTTAATCAGTGTTTTATAGCTTTCAGTATTCAAGTTATTCTCGTACCTGGTGTATTTATTTCTTCTTTTTATAGTATTATAAATAGGACTATTTTCTTAAATCATTTTTCACATAGCTTTTCTTATTAGTATACAGAAACAAAATTGACTTTTGCATGTTGATTTTGCATCAACAATGTTACCAAAATTTTATTAGTTGTAAATGGTTTGTGGCATATTTAAGATTTTTCTTTTTTCAATTTTAATTTTCTATTAGTACAGTTTTTATTTTATTTTTATTTTTAATTTTTTATTTGTAGTTTTCTACATGTAATATGTGCAGTGGAGATAAGTTAACTTCTTCCATTCCATTTGAAGTTTTTCCTTTTCCTCACCTAATTGTTCTGGATAACTTTCAGGTCTATGTTAGATAGAAATGGTATGAGAGGACATATTGTTTGGAGAATTTTACAGAAAAACTTCAGTTTTTCACCAATAAATGAGATGTCAATTGTGAGATGTTTTAGATATGGCTTTATTTGTTGAAGTCATTTCATTCTATTCCCAGTTTGTTGATCATTTTTATTGGGAAAGAGTATTGGGTTTTTCCAAATGTTCATTTTGCATCTCTTGAGATGATTATGTTCATTCTTCAAACCACGATGTTTTCAATCTAATGACCATTTTGATGTTGTGCATCATATTAATTCATTTTCGTATGTTCAACAAATACCCTGGCATCTGATATGGCTCTTCATTACTGTGTAGGATTCTGTCAATTTGCCCTTGAATTTTGAGTATGTTGTTAAAAAACTGTGTATCCAAGTTTATTAAGGATATTGGTCTTTAATTTGTTTGTTTCTGTAGTGTCTTTGTTTTGTTTTGGTATCAGAGTAATTTTTGCCTCATAAATGAATTTGGAAATGTGTTCTCCCCTTACAATTTTTCAAATGACTGAAGAATTGTTGATTTTAATCTGATTTAAATGTTTGTAGAATTCACCAGTGAAGCTATCTGGTCCTGGGTCATTCTCTATATGAAGGTTTTGAATGGTTAATTAAATCCTTACCTGTTATAGATACTTTCAATTTCATCTTTACCTTTCAATCTTGTAGATCACTGGGGGGAGGTGGGTCATGCCTGTAATCCCAGCATTCAGGAGGCTAACACAGGAGGAACATTTCAATTTTGGGACCAGCCTGGACTACAAAGTGAGCTCAAGGACAGTCTAAACTGCACAATGAGACCCTGTCTCAAAAAAAAAAAATTGTAGATCATGTATTTCTAGAAATATACCTGTTTCTTCCTGATTATCCGTAATTATTCTTACGATCTTTCTATTCCTTATATTTTCTTTATTTGTGTGACACCAGACATGTTTCCTGCTTTATTTCTCACTGAATTTACAGCCCACTCTGTCTATATGTTCTGAAGGTATATATCTGACTAATCACAGAGAAAAAGAAAGTCTATACTGAATATGTACACATTTTTACTTCTTGCCATTATTTCCTAAAAAAGAGAATATAATGACCATTTGCCTAGCATTTGCATTTTTTTAAATATTCAAGTACCTAGAAATTATTTAAAGTAGTAAGAAAAAGTGCATAACTTACATGCAAATGTAATATCATTTTATATAAGGAATGTGAGCATGCATGCATTTTGGTACACGCAAGGTGTCATGAAACAAATCCATTATGCATTCCAAAGGACAATTATATTAGAATTCTCTCTTCATACTCTAACCGAATATTCATCAATTTTATTCACCTTTTTATTTTTATTTTTTATTTATTTATTTTTTTTGCGGTACTGGGGATCGAACTCAGGACCCTGCGCTTGCTAGGCAAGCGCTTATTCCACTGAGCTATATCCCCAGCCCAAAGGTTTTGGTTTTTTTTTTTTTTTTTTTTTTTTTTTTTTTTTTTTTTTTTTTTTTTTTTTTTTTTTTTTTTTTTTTTTTTTTTTTTTTTTTTTTTTTGTGGTACTGGGGATCGAACTCAGGACCTTGCACTTGCCAGGCAAGCACTTATTCAACTGAGCTATATCCCCAGCCCTTATTCACCTTTTTAGAGACTCATTTATTTTCAGTGTATTGTTAAATTTATTTTTATTAGTACATGTTCATACTAAATAACAATTACATTCCTTTACATTTGTTTGTCTGCTCTGTCATATAATTTCCTTCTTTTGCTATTTTGGGACTATTTGTTCTTCTCGAGGTACTTCAGGGGTAAAACTAGGCTGTTTGTTTGTGATACTTCTTTTACTATGTTTAAATTGGCAATAAAATTTCCTCCTAGTATTGCTCTCTTTATATCATGAATTTTTCTGGGTTGTGTTTTCATTTTTATTTGCTTAAGGTATTTTTTGTTTAGATTTCTCCTTCATCACAATTGTTTATTTCCACATATTCTGAAATTCTAGCTTTCCCATTGGATTCTAGTTTGGCTCCATTTAGGTCAGCAATTGGTATATTTTTCAATCCTCAGATTCGTTAAAACTTGTTTCATAACTTAGTATTTAATACATCCTGAAGAAAATTCTCTGCCCGCCCAGATGGAATGTTCTGAGAAGGCTGTTAAGCCCATTTAGTCTACAGTACTGTTTATGTCTGACTTATCGATAATGAGCTGGGCAGTGTATTCGTAACTGCAGGAGCAATATTAATGGTGTCCTGCTATTACTGTGTTACTACTGATCTCTCCCTTAAGCAGGTGCTTACTTTATATATGTAGGTGCTCTGGTATCAAGTAGGGACAAATTTATAATTTTGTATGGTCCCACTGCTTTCAAACTTTTCCAACTCTATAATTACCTTCTTTGTCTTTTTGATGATGTTTGACAAAAAAATGTAATTTGTAATTTTTAAATACACCCCCCCATGCTCTCATCTGATTACCCTCTATATGGAACATACTTGCCATCTCCTTACTTTCAGCTTATGAGTGTACTTAAAAAGAGACTCTTGTAAATATCTCAGAGTTGGATCTCGGTTTTTTTAAGAATTCATCCAACTTTATTTTGATATCTAAGCTTAATTATTAATATTTAAAGTAGTAATCAGTTAAAAGTTCACTATCACCATTTTTAATTATTATTATTATTGCGTTTTGTTTGGTTACTCTTTTTATGATTTGATGATTTTTTAATAGTATGCTACTATTCTTTCCTGTACTATATTTCAAATTATATAGGTTCATGCATTTTCTTGCCATGAGATGTGCATAAAAGCTTTTGAAATTATCTATTTTAACTTGGTAGTAACTTATTTTAATCATATAAATAATTGTATACATTTATATATGCTTCCAACATTTATTTTTCTGTAATGGAGACTGAATAAGGGTATCAGCAGAAAAAAAGCAACTATTTTTGAGGTGACAACTTAATAATTTTGTCACTTGTTAAAATTTATAGCTGTATTTTAAATTACTTTTGTCTATTAACTTTTGTACTGAAATTAAAAGTCATTGAGGGCTGGGGATATAGCTCAGTGGAATAAGTGCCTGCCTAGCAAGCGCAGAGTCCTGAGTTCGATCCCCAGTACCACCAAAAAAATAAAAGATAGTGAACTAAAAGTCGTTGATCCACAGCCATTATATGTTAAACCATCTGTATTTACCCACATCGAGGAGGTTTATAGTTTCATATGGTTTTTCCTATTGCTGTTTAGCAACCTTTCACCTTGACGAAGACCCTTCAGCAATTTTTTGAGAAACCTGTCTAGAGATGAGGACATCTTTTATTTGTCTGTGGATAATGTTTTTGTGTTTGTTTTGCAGAATAGTTTTGCTAGACATAGTATTCTTCTTTTGAAAGGATATTTTTTCTCTCCCTTTTTTTCTTGTTTGTTTTAGTTTTGGGACTTTAGATATAACAGTCTAGTGTTTCTGGCTTGCAAACTTTGATGAGAAATTCTCTGACAACACAGGTAGCATGGGGACCCTCTTGTATGTGACAAGTCTCTTATCTCTCGCTGCTTTCAATTCTTTCTTCCTTTGATTTTGATAAGTTGTTTAAAATGGGGCTTGGATGAATCTTTTTAGATTCATCCAATTTTGAGTCTACTAAGTCTCTTGAATTTTGATGTTCATTTTTTTTCCTGTTTTGGGAAATTTCAAACCATTAATTGTTAATCTTCTGACCCTTTTCTTCTTCTCCTTTTGAGACTTAGGCACTGAAAGTATCCCTCTGCTTGACAGTGCTCTATAAGCCCCATAAGCTTTCTTCACTAGTTTTCATTTATCTTTTGTTCTTCCTGAGTGAGCAATTTCTAGTGATCCACATTTAAGTCCATCGATCATTTTTTCTACTTGATCTAGTCTGATATTGTACCTCTCTAGTGACATTTAGCTCAGTTATCATAAACTTCAGCTCCAAAAGTTTCTACTTTGTAGTTTTAAGTATTTCCTGCTTCCTCATCTTTCAGAATTTCACTTTGTTCATGCAGTTCTCTGAGTACTTTGAACGTTGTTATCACGACCACTTTTAATTCTGCCAGGTAAGTCACCACGTCTCCATCTCGTTGGAGAGCTTATCCTGAGATTTGCCTTGCTCTTTCATTTAAGGCATTTTCTTTCATTTTCCTTAGACTCTTTGCATTAGTAGCTTCACATAAGGAAAAACGGCTATAGTGACCTCTCAAAGCTCACAAATTGCCCTCACGCAGAACTTTCTCACCGGTCAGACAGTCCAGAGATTCTGAGTGTGATGGGTCTCATTACTGCTCTGTGACAAAGCCAGATCAAAGCCAGTTCTTTGAAATCCCAGAAATGTTGGAATGTTAGATATAGTCTCTTTCCCTTGAAATGAGAAACCTAGATTTGTTTTTGTTTGTTTGTTTGCTTGTTTGCACATAGTCTTTCCTGCTGAGCTGTGGAGAGTGGCTGGCATAGCTGGTGGCACAGTAAATGCAATTTCCCTTGTCCTCAATGATTCTTAGTTCCCATCAGTCTGTGAAACAAATGAGGCAGGAGCTATTGGTTGAGGCAGCATCTAGAAAAGTTTGAGCATTAAATGTATGCACACCTCTTTCTCCCCAGAGCAAAACCGGGAGCGGCAGGCTACCTCTCAATCTTATATGACTGTGTCTGGGATAGATATGAAGGCTAAATGGCGTTCTGATTTTTCCTACCCTCTCTGATGAGGCACTTTCATACTTTGGGGTGCGATTTTCTGTACTTTTCGAAGTATATTTTTTCCTGTGTTTTTGTTGAATTGTATCCATGGGAGACAGGAGTGTCCAGGGTTTGCTCTTCCATTCAATTATAACTTTTAGGTAGTTAGAGAACAATGATCACAACCCTAATAACATGCATTTCAGAAAGTAATTCCTAGATTTACATAATCTTGGTCAGAAAAAAGAAATTGTCTTTAATGCTTTGATTAATCTTGCATTCTTACATCTGGAAATCTGACCAATTGAGATGAAGATAAAAATAAGCAGTATAACAACCACAGCTAATCCCTGTCATTTTGTTCTGAAACTCTGTTTCATTCTCATTGCTTTTGCTTTGCTTTCTTTTTTTTTTTTTTTTTTTTTTTTTGGTCTACATAGTTGGCATTTTACTATTGGTCTTTTTTTAATTCTCTTTAAAATAAAAAATATGAAAAATTTACATCATCTTCTAAAGTAAGACTTTAGTGGGGTTGAAATCACATTCTCTTCTCTTTGCTGTAGATAAGCAAAAGGTATGTTAATAGGAATACAATGTGCATAGGAGTATAGTTTGTTAATAGATGTACAGTCCATCGGGATAGGTTATCTGTTATGTAATTAGGAAATAAAAGTGTACATGGGCAAGCTCACTGACTGTAGATCAGAGATCTTTCTATATTTTATTCAGTCTGACTTTAGGATTAGAATTAGTTAAATAAAATAGAAATGATCAACATTAATAAGTAGTTATTGCTGATAAGTTTAGTATAGCTAAAAAGAAGAAAGAAATAATCAGGTGTTAAAGTGTTTTGTAGTATTTCTTCTAGCTAGCAGCCCTAATTGTGAGCTGAATGAAGACATTATTTCTCTTTATAATCATTAATCTCAGAGTTGCAATTACTTTTTCACTTGTGGATGCACAGTGATTGTTTCAATGCGTGAATGAACACAATTACATAAAAAAATCAATGCTAAGTATTATCTTTAGGTATATAATTTAATTAACCAAAAGATAACTATATGACATTTTATTTGAGTTCTCCTCTTTCAATTTTTTTAGCCTCAAAACACATTATTTTATTATAATTTTTGAATAAAAAATAGCATGCAATGATGAGGTAATAAACTGGGGCTTTAAGGATGTTTGCTGAGCCCTTTTAAATAAAAATTGAAAAATAAATCAAACATGCTGAATAACAGGAAAAAAATTCGATTTCTAATAAAAACAGATTATGTATGTATCGTATTCAAGAAAAACTGATTTAATTTTGAAAATAAAGTTAAATGGAAAAAGCAGTTTCTCATTAAATTTAAATTGGACATAATAATAACACTGTGTGGTATGAGCACAGAGATTTCTGTAATGAATCCTATTATGCACCTAATGCTGAATGATGTAGTGCATAAAACTCCTACCTACTAACCAACAGCATTTAGAACCTCGTCTAATAAGCACAACCACCAGTATTTTTTATTTGGTAATGGGAGTCGAACTCAGGACCTTGTACTTGCGAAGCAGGCACAGTGCAGTTGAACTATCTCCCCAGCCCCATCTCTGTTCTTATAGGATAAGAAATCCATATTGTTTGGAAGGAAAGATGTAAACTGTTTTCTGTTACATCATTTTTCTTGCAACAGAAGGAGAAAATATAGCCTGGCATGGTGATGCATGTCTGTAAGCCCAGCATTCAGAAAGCTGAGGCAGGAGGATCGCTGTGTGTTTGAGGACAGCTTGGGCTACAAAGTGAGTTGAAGGCCAGGCTGAACTGCATAGCAAGACCCTGTTCTCAAAAAGAAAAACAAGACAAAGAAAGTATACACCACATTCCATATTACAACTTTTTTAAAAATTTAAAATACTAACTTTCAAACAGTTAGTATTTTAACAGCATAAAATACAATATAATTTAAATTTTAGGAAATTAATGGATATTATACTCGCTTATTGGTATTTTGGTATTTTGTCAGTCAAAAAGAAAATACATGATTACAGACATAGTTTCAAATGAGTGAGCAAAATTATTATTTTGTAATATTAGAACTCAGTTGATGTTTGACATTTTATTTTTAATTTTTCTTATTTTAAAGAATATAATACAAAAATAAAAAGAACAAAAGCAGAATACAAACAACACAGAGCAAGGACATTAGAAATGATACAGGGTTTCAAACCAAATGACAGGGATCAACAGTAGTTATATTACATATTATTATCTTCCATGAAGTTGCTCAGATTACCAGATGTAAAAATAGAATATTGATAAAATCATTAAAGAAAATAAGAAAATAATTCAGTTTTATGAAAGTAATAAGCGAAGTCCTGAGAATAGGACCGAATGCCAGGAGACAGACAAAGAAGGAAAAGGGAGAATGAAGATTTGTCATGGACGTTTTCACTGCTCACGGTGAAAGTAGTCATTTTGTGTTCCAAACACGTTCTGATCAATGAAAAGTATAAGAAAATTAGCAAATCTTATAACTGCTCTTAAAAATTCCAATGTGTTTAACCAAATTTCTTGATGCCCTAATTTTAAGTATGAGCAAATTTATCCTAGTGATTTAATTAGCTAAGGGAATGAATCTTTACTTTTTATGTTTCTAATTAAAAGTGCAATTTTTTTATGAGACAAGTATACCTAAACAATAAATATATAAAACCATAAATTAACCTTTGAGGAATTATCTTTGGGTTTGAGTAGCTTATAACAGACCAGTACTTTTATTTAGAATAACTAGAAAAGCTGGATGAAATACAAAATATATTTTTCAAGACACCAAGGACCTGCCAAGGTAGGCAAGACTTCAAGTGCAGAAATACTAGAGTGAAGGCTACCTCTGACAGGTAAGCTTAGACTCTGAGGTGTGTCTTTTGCTTATATGGCAATTTTGTGGCAAGAAATTCCTGATTCTTGGAGCTGTGCAGAGAGGCTACTGTCAAACAAAGGAAGCGCTAGCAAGGCTTTCAACAATCTCTGGTGGTTAGAAGACAAAGATTGGAGTTTTGGGCTGATGTTGCTGCCAGGAGTTCAGGGGCCCTTATCCTCAAGTGAAGCGAATCTTTAAGAAATGGGCCTGAATCTCAACTTTCAAATGAAGCATTTACTGAATTTATAAGCCACATACAATAATAGCAGCATAAGAATCCAAGCAAAACATACTGAAAAGCAGAAGCTTCTACAGTATTATGTTACAATGGAGAAAAACTTGGAGTTTAGAGACCCAAAATTTTCTAACAGCTCTTTGAAATATGTGGACTCTCAGTCTGTTCCTGTAAACCAGGGATAGCAGATCAAGGTGCACAGGCTTACAAAGAATAAAAATCACCAACAGACAGCCCATTACTAAGTGAATTAACATTGTTCGCTTTTCCTTCTGTAGCCTACTAGAGGGTGTATAGAATAAGATATCATCATCCGGGGATTTTATGTTTTTTGTACAAAATTTCCAGTGTTGAATTAAAAATCTACAGCAATGCTAGATTATGAAATTATTAATTGCCTCTAAATTCAGTAAAATTCCACTTTAATTTAGTAAAATTCCATTTTAAGTTATAAAAAATAACTTATTTGATTTTTATTTATCTGGGACTCAGCTACAACAGAGGTAATGATCGTGTCTGAAGTTTGCGTACAACAACTTTCCACCCATTCTAGAGCTTAAAATGAGGAATCATTACCTATTCCAAGAAAGTTCTTCTCACAGTAGGGGAGAAAGTTACTAGAGGATGAGGAGGAGTTGTAGGATGGCTTTAATAGGTTGTAGTAAAATCGCACAAGCAACTGTTTCCGCTAAGATATGTTTTGCTGGAGAAAGTTACATAGCAGACTTCATATCCACGGACAGGGAAGCTTAATCCACTTGTACGTTAGAGCATAGCATGAAATCAAGTGGTCAAGGACATAGAGTCAAGGTGAACAAACACTTTTCAAACAATGCCATCTCTTTCAGGCTAACACTTTGTTTCCAATATTTCCATACCTCCCACACTCAGAAGTACATTCCCTCTCATGCCATGACTTTCAAAAGTGTCATTCAAGCAATGTATGTTACTTAAAGGTTATAATGGATCTTCATTAAGTCCTATGAGGTTTCTCACTTTGGAGATTTAGAGTTATAAAGGCTAGTTTTGCTTTTGTAGTACACCTCCCCAAAGCAATTCTGTCATGGTACTCTAACTCGGATAAACATCTAATTTGAAAGATGAAAGAAAGGGAGGTATGGTATAGAGAACACGGATCAGTACAAAATTCTACATCTTTCTGGAAGGATATTTTTCTTGTTCCCTAATAGAAAAATAAGGAGTAGACCTTTTTTTAGCACCTCGTAAGCAGGTGCTCAGTTCACCATTTTCTCACCGATTTTATTTCTGTCAATTTTTTTTTCCTTTTTAACCATAATTGTTGACTCACAGAAGAATCTGTAGCTAAGCAAATTTCAGCATGCCTGCTGGCCTCCTGCAAAAAGTTGAGATTTCAGATATAAACTTACACCTCACACATGTGCAGTTTTTCTATCAAAATCATATTATAAAATTGGTATTTTGCTAATGTCTGAAATCCTGATTACCTTGATGTCAAAGCCACATACACTATCCTTCCTAAATTTTCTTTCGTTCTTAGATTTATTTGTAGATATCTTAGGCATAATATGGTTGTATGTGTACATGATTTTATCTCTTTAAAAATGTCTATTCAGTTAAAATTTCTGACTGACTTTCTTCTTTAAAGAAGGTTTAGGTGGTAATGGAGTATTTACTCATTTACTCTGAACATATCTTTTAATGATAGAGACCTAGATTCTCCAAATCCCAAGGCTCTCAGGACATCAGTCTGCTAAGAGGATAAACTTTCTAATGCAGTTTCTGGGCACTCTTTATTCTTTGTGAATGTGATTCACAAGCCAGCTGAGCTTTTTTAACCTTATATTTTCATGTAGTTCTTATCAAGTGTACTCAGCAAGAGTTAAATTAGGCACTTAACATTCTCCCCCAAAATCTCCTCAGTCCATTTGAAAAGTAAATTAGATATATTTGAGCTGGAGAGATAGCTCAATGGCATAAGTACCTGCCTGGCAAGTGCAAGGTCCTAAGTTCAGTTCCTCGTACCAAAAATAAATAAATAAATAAATCGTCTATTTTCTGCCTTTCTGAATACAAGTGTTGATAGTTTTCACAAATATGTGACACTTCATAATAAATATTATTATATATCCCAGCCACCTAAAAGAATATACATATAACATATAATTTGTCTAACTCTAAATCTACTTTCCTTATTATTTCCTTCAGGCCTTAAATTAAGAGATTTTTTAAAAATCTTTGAGCTACTCATTAAGTACAGGTAATAGCGTTTTGTTTCATTCTGTTATGGCTAGAGGAATATACTGAAATAACAGGCTTTAAATTTCTATAGCGAAATACAACACTTACTCTCATTTCTCTGTTCTTGAACTCTGGCTTAGTGATCTCCTCTAGACTGAGCTGTACTTGATTTTAAGTTGAGGATTGGGTTTGAAACATGCACCACGGGCCCTTATTTTCTTAGGGTGAGGACATATTCTTTCTGTAATTTATTTCAGATGTTCCTAAAATGTCAGATGGATAGGTACTGAGGTCTCAGTTCCTCAGCTCAGATTCCAGGCCCATGGATATCATGTTAGCCAAAGAAAACTACAAGTATAATGCATAACTTAATGGAATGAGGAGACATGTTGAGCATCTAATCAAAATAACTTCAGTTTCATAGACAAGAGGTTGCATACTGACAAGAAAGGACAGTATGGGACACTAAAGCAGTTCCAATCTTTGGAAATAAATTAAGATTTCATGCTAAGTGGTAAAAACATTAAATAGAAATAATAATATATTAAATGTATCATACACTTCATAAAATGGTAAATAATCTATGTGTTTAAAAGGGTATTCTATAGTACAGAATATGCTCCATAAATATTTTGGGATATATTTAAAACACTATTGAGGTGTTATACAAATATATATATACATGTTTTATATACAATTGCACGGGTTCAGAGATAAAATATATCCATGAAACCACCACCAGATTGCATGACATAAAGATACTTTTCACTTTTGAAAATTCATCCCAGTTCTTTTCCTTTTCTCTTTCTTTTTCTTTTTCCTTTCTTTTCTGTTTTTGGTACTGTGACCAGAAAATGACCTCATGCTTGCCAGGCAGGTGCTTTTCCACTGAGCTACATCCTCAGCCCTCAAGTTCTTTTACTATTATTATTAATTTTATAATGAGAACATTCAGGATAAAAATTAATATCACTAAAACATTTTTAAATACACAGCACAGTACTGTTAGCTATAGGCACTGCGATGGAAAAATCGCTCAAAGTTTACTCTTCTCACGTAACTGGAACTGTATGCTTGGACTGGCGACTTCGTGTTTCCTTCAGCTTCACCGCTATAGTCATCAAAATTCAACTGTGTCTTAAAAGTATGATAATTTATTTTTTAACTTGGTACATTAAAATGATGCATTAATGGGTATCTCATGATGTTTCAATACGTGTATATATTGTAAAATGTTAAGATGCAGTTAAACATACTTATTTCCTCACTTTTTTGTTTATAGTGAGCACAGCAAAATCCTTTTTCTCCAGGTTTTTAAAAACACACAATACATAATTGTTATGTGCATTTACCTCATGGTGCAATAACACATCAGAACTCTCTTTTTAATGGTAATTAAACACACACTGAGCAATGTCTTCCCTTGCTCCCGCCCCCCACCTTCTCCTCAGTGTCTGGTAAGCAGTTTTATTCTCAACTTGTATGAGATCAAGTTTTTCAAATGAATAATATTGTGTGGCATATGTCCATCTGTGTCTGGATTATTTTACCTAACACAATAATCTCCAGTTCCATCATGCTGCAAATAACAAGATTGCATCTTATTTTATGGCTGAATAGTGCATATTACCACATTTTTTATCCATTGTGACAGTTAAACTGAATTTTTAGCTTGACTGGTTTAGGAATATCTAAAATATTTCCTAAGCACCTGAAGTATTTTCCTGAACTGCTTTTCCCCACCATGGTCTTCCACCATGATATTTCTGACTTGGACTAAACCCATTATGAACTGAAATCAGGAGCCAAAAAGGACTTTTCCTCATTTGATTGGCATATGTGAAGCATTTTGGTCACAGTAACAGAAAATTTTACTAACACAGAAATTTGGTATCAGAAAATTGGGTTCATTGCTGTGACTATAACTGGCCATGTATTTCATCAAGATTTGCACCTATTGTGCAAAAAGAGTTTGGAAATTTTTGGAAAAGAAGACTGGAGAAAGAATAAAATATTGTAACTTGGGTCTTACGTGAGGTTCTGGTCAGAGCTCAGGAGACCTGAATCCTGATAGGACACAAAGAGCTGATTCAGGAGCTTCTGGGTTGGAACGAAGGCTGTTTTGGAAATCGGACTAGAGGCCACACATGCTATAATCTGAAGACAGAAGCCAAGTGGGCTGTAATTGACAAGGCTAAAACAGTGGGGCTGTGCCCACACTATGGTGGTTAACACCGCCATATGTCCTGGATGTTGGACACAGACCTACAGGAGACTTCAGTTCTGCTGTTCTTTTTTGTGTCCTCCATTTTTTCCCATTTTTGGGAAAGCGATGTTTTCATTTCTGTCATTGTAT
The DNA here is from genome assembly GCA_004027595.1 of Dinomys branickii. Classification (NCBI taxonomy): domain Eukaryota; kingdom Metazoa; phylum Chordata; class Mammalia; order Rodentia; family Dinomyidae; genus Dinomys; species Dinomys branickii. The sequence goes on along the minus strand of PVLD010000163.1, from coordinate 193,947 downwards.
TTTGAGATGAAGTAACTTGCTTTATGGATTTTATAGTTTCGTAGATAAGTTTTCTTTGAGTATCAGGAGAGACATGGTCTTGGACTTGTGAGCAATCCTGGAATTTCTGATACTTTGGGGAAGTGATTATTGGGTTTTTTTGTTGTATGTTATAAGAAAGAGTTATGGCATTATGTTTATTTGAGGATTAAATGTGGCTTAACAAGATGTCAAGTTGGGTGACATCTTGGGCGTCAAGTTGACAAGAGGTGGAATGTCATGGTCAAACTAGATTGTGACCTTGATTGTCTAGAGAGATGCCTAGAGGTTTAGTGAACACATTTCTGCATTTTTGTGTGCAGCTCACTCAAGTGTCACTTTAGGAACTATGTCCTCTCTACTTTGCTTCTGCTTCATTTTCTCTGTTGTGTTCCTAGCTAACACGCATGGGCACTTTTCTCCAGCAGGTCATTCTGTCGTGATGCTTCTGCCTTGTACACAGCCAACCAGGGAATGAAACATCTGAAGCCATGGGATATTTTGATCCATTTTCTCCTTTATCATGTCTGTGTTGGGCAGTTTGCCCCACCAATGTAAAAGTAAATACACTCATTGCCAAGTTGGATATTTTGTTTCCATCTCCTGGGTATTCCCAATAATGCTGCAATGAAGCTAGGAGGGCATGTGTGCTCTCCACTACTGATTTCAACCCTCTCCAAACAGATGCATTACTGTGACAGCTGGACCATATGGTAGCCCTATTTAAAATTCCATTTCTCTATTTTTCCTGTTGTTTCCTATGATTTTGAGGTTTTGGCCAAAATTCGTTGCTCACTCTAGTGTCCAGATGCACTTCTACTATATATTCTTCTAGTAGATATATCGATTCTGCTATTGCATTTAAATTTTGATCCATTTTGAGGTGAATTTTACAGTTGATAAGAGATAGGTATTGAGGGTCATTCTTCTTCTTCCAGATACCCAATTTTCCCAGTGCTCTTTGTTAAAGAAAAAATCCTGTCGCTTCTTTATTGTATATGGTTAGCAACTTTTTATAGAATCAGTTGGCTATAGATAATGTGGGTTTACTTGATCTCTGTTCTGTTTCATTAATTGTGTCTTTTTATGTTAATACCATGTTGTTTTAATGACTACAGTTTTATGTAATATTTTGAAATTTGACAATATAATAGTATAATGCCTCCTGCTTTGTTCTCTTGGCTCAGGAAAGGCTTGAAACTCTGTGTGTTCTATATGAATTTTAATTTTTTTTTTTTTGGAGAGGGGTTCTCACCGTGTAGTCTAGGCTGGCTGCAAACTCACTAAATTGCCCAGGCTGGCGTGAAACTTATGGCAGTCCTCTTGCCTCAGCCTCTCAAATGCTGGGATTAGAAGTGTTCACCACCACACAGGGCTGGTTGTTTTCATGATTGTTGGTGGTGGTCTGTGAGGACTGTTGTCGGTATTTTTGTAGGAAGTCCACTGAATCTGTATTTTTCTTTGAGTAGTATGGACATTTTAAAAATATTTATTTTCCCATCCATGTACATGAAATGCCTTTCCATGGGATATCTTCTTTAACCTCTTACAATATATTTTTTTAATTTTAATTGTCCATACCTCTAACCTCTTTGACTACTATTTTTATTATTTTGGTAACGACTATAATGTGATTGTTTTTTTCCATCTTTGTTTTCAAAGCAAAATTAAACCTAGGACTTCTTGAATGCTAGGCCGTTGCCTGACTTATTATATCCCTACTGTGCTTTTTTGATTTCTAGCTCAGAAGTTGTTTACAGAACACTACTAATTTGAGGGTGTTGATATTTTACCCAATGACTTTGTTTATTTTTCTATTACAGTATTTTGGGGAGCTGAATTTTGGAGAATTTTCTATAGATATATCATGTCATATGGAAAGAGCAAATATTTTCATTTCTTTTCTCCAGTTTAAATGCCCTTCACTTCTTTTTCTTGACTACTTCTTCTTTCCTGAACATCCAACCCTCCATTGAATAAAAGCATATGAACACATGTAGACAATCTGGCCTTTTTCAAGACTTTAAAGAGGTTTTCTGTTTTTCCCACTCAGTTTAAGGGAAGGTGTTTACCTATTATACAAAGTCATTATTATGTTTCTATACATTCCTTCAATGGCTAATTTGTTCATCATTCTTACTATGAAGAAATACTGATTTTTTCCAAATGTTTTTTTTTTTGGTAATCATGTGGTTTTCATTTTTCCTTTCTCTTCTCATGGTACATCATGTTTATGACTTAAGTGTTAAAATATTACTGAGAGATATATTTTAAAGTTTCATTAAATTAATCTTTGCCTCACTTACTAGTTATGGTATCCCAGAAGCATCAGTGAAGATAAAAATATAAACTGGAAAATACATATTAAAAGACAAATGAGGACAGACAGGGAAAGGACTTATATTTTAGCTAAGTACTTAGGCTTTAGAGGGAGTATGAAGTATGAAGCAGGAAATGACATTAAATAACTCAAGTTTCTCTTAAGTTTAAGATTTTAGGACTTGGAGTTACACAAAATGCCTTGAACTTACATCTGGGGTACTAATGATGGTTTCATTAAGAAAAATAATTTATTTCCTTACAAGAAATTCATAACTAAATAATCTTTTGCACTGTCAATGATACTAATTAAAGTCAATCACATGGAAGTGTGCTTGTCCAGATTTGTTTCAAGAGTTTCTAAGGAAAGCAAACATTTGAAATAAATACGTGTATTACATTTCAGATATGCCTCAAAGAAAAATAACTGAAAAAGGGTCAGCTGTAAAACCAGCCTTCAAACACTCGCATGTTATGAATTATAACTTCTGCTTTCTGTAGATGCAGGGGATGACTCCTTCAATATCTAAAAACATGTGCCTTGAAATTTTCAATTACTCTCAGGAAACCAAACCTGTCTTCTGAGAAATATTTGACAAGCCTGCTTGAAAAATGTAACTCTGCAGAAGGGAATGCCACTGGATCACTGGAGTGTGATCGAAAGAAAAGCAAAAAGTAAGGTTCTGGCTCCTCGCAGCTGAAAACAAGACTACACAAGGCAGTGAATCCCCTGGGGAGAAAGTCCTGAAGGTGGTATTCTGGTGTCAAACACCATCCGGTGCTAGAAAAGACATTATTATAAATTAGGAAAAACAAGGTATATTGTACTGCTTTTCACCTTAACTCAGAAATATAACAATATATCTAAGAACACTTTATGCAAAATTCTATCATGTGCTTTGTTAACTTTTTATTCCTATGTGGTTGCAGGACTCAATGGTTATATCCCCTGTGTGGAGTTGATGCACGGATGTAACATATCACAATTTTTTCACCACCTTTCCTCTCTTCCCTTCTCCTGCCTCCACCTCTTGATCTCCTTCCCATTTTTAGGAAGATCTATCTTCCCCTTTCCTATTATTGATCTCTTAGTTTTCTCTTTATTTAATATTTGCCTTCTTCATATAAGAAAAACTATGTGATACTGAAGCAGAGTGAAGAGACAACCTACAGAATGGGAAAAATAATTGCCAGCTATTCCTCAGAAAGAGGATTGATATGTGGAAAAATTAACCAGCTACAATAAAAAGTCCAATGAAAAAGTGAGTTAGCCTCTTCTCAGAGAAGGAGGACAAGTGGCCCATCAGTAGATGAAGAAATAAATATTCAACAGTGCTGGCCATTATATAAACACAAATTAAGACAGCACTGTGATATCAACTCACCTTGGAAAGCATGGCTCTTATCAAGAAAAAAATAATACCAAATGTTGGAGGACTGCAAGGAAAAAGGCACACCTCCACACTGTTGGTAGGAATATAACCTAGTCCAGCCACTGTGGAAGTCAATATGGAGATTATTCATCAAAACTAAAACTAGAAATTCCTTTTCACCTACTTAGTCCCCTTCTAGCAATCATCAAAAAGAATTAAAAACACCATATTACAATTATGCATGGATACTCTATTTACAGCAGCACAATTCATAATAGCTAAATCTTAGAAGAGGCCTCTATGTCCATGAATAGATGCATGGTTAAAGAAAATGTGGTATTTATATACAGTGGAGTATTACTCTGCCATAAAGAAGGATAGACCTGAGTCATTTGTAAGAAAATAGATACACCTATGACCACAATACCAACTGAAATAAATCAGACACACAAGGTTAAATATGGAGTGCTTTAATTGATGCTGTAATTGTGTGAGTCATGCATGTTCTGGTGTGAAGCTTTTCATTAGTTCACTTGCCTGGAGAGTTCCCATCACATTTATATATGGCAACTAAGGTATCCATTCTACTCTTGTTGGATATTTGAGTTTCTGAAAATTTGGTCCTATTTTAGGAAATTTTGTAATGAACTTAATCATGTTATTTATTGGTGAGATATGCCTGCAGTTCTGTTGGAAATATAGGCAGAGTTGGAATTGCTATGTCATGGTTATAGATGGATTCAATTTTAGAAGTAATCATCAGTGCTGGAAAAATAGCACAGTGGAGACTTCTTACATAGCATGCATGAAGCTCTGTGTCCAACCCTGAGTATAAAAAAAAGTTAAAAGGAAACAACTTCTACAATATTTCATAAATGTAGCTGGATTTTTGTCATTACATCTTTAATAAGACTATGTAGTCTCAGTCTTTCTAACTGTCCATATTCTGGCCTAAAGTTTTCTATGAGGTCAAGTTTTGTGTAATGCTAAATTTTGTATAACAAATCTTATTGTGGCTTTACTTTTTACTGTACCAGATTAAAACCTATCCAATTTTACTGAAGCTTTGACTATATAGCTATCTTTTTTTAATAAAGTGTCTCTTTAAATACACAGTATTGGTAAGTTTTCTTTTCTATTTCCTATTTCATTGGTTTGTCTTTCATGAATTAGTTTATGCATATGTATTCAGTTGCCTAAGGACTTTTAAGTTCCCTCCTATCCTTTTATTTCACTCTTTAGTAGAGTCAGTTGATGAATAAATGTATTTTGATACAGGACAATTAATCAATCTATAGTTACACTGTTTTGTTGCCAAAGATATTTAATTCAAGTGAATTATGATATCCTTCTGAATTATTTGACAGGAGAGTTAACGTTTATAGTCTAACAACTAGATCAACAAGTGGAACTTATTTGTGCATGTGATATGCAATGAGTTAATGTAATTTTTATGTGAACAAGGAATCGTCCCTGTAGTGACATTGAAAATAACTTTCTTGTAATACGCTGCTCCCAAAGACCAGGCTTTCTCACGTTCTTTGTAATACTAAATCCTTCGTTACTCAAACCATCAAACAGGAATTATTCCATGTCTAGCTTCTCTCATCTCCTTTTATCGCTCTGTTGGTTAGGACGCTGATAACGATAGCCTTTTCTCTCACGCACTCCTAGGAGTTTGGGGAAGGAAGTGGGTCGCGGCTAGGCGGTCCTGGATTAGCCTGCTGATGGGTTTACAGCTGGCGGTGGTGTTGGGAGGTGAAGCCTGGTGGGCACAGGTGGATCTCTGCAGGCATGGGGTCTGGGAGCGTGCACAGAGCCTTCCTCCTCCCCGGCACCTCTCTGCTTCCTGTCTAACATGCCACGGACGATTTCTTCTCTTCCATGCCCTTCTGCCATGCCGCTCTGCCTTGGATCCAGATCCACCCAACCAGGGACTGAAACCTCTGTAGCTGAGCAGAAAAAAAACCCCTTTTCTTCTTTAACTTGTTGGTCTTGGGTATTTTGTCCCAGCAATGAGAACATTACTAAGAGTCAGGTGTAGCAGTATACCCCTGTAATCCCAGCACTTGGGGGGCTGAACGGGACAATTGCTGTGAGTTCGAGGCCAGCATGGGCTACACAGTGAGTGCAAGGCCAGCTGAGAACACTGCGAGACTCTGTATTAAATAAACAAAAACAAACAATAAAATAAAAGTAAAAAGAAAAAGGAAATAACTAAGATTATTTGTTGGGCCAATACAGTCTTGATTATAATTCATAATAAATCTTCTAGCACTTCATTCTTCTTTATCAATTTTCTTTAATATTGTCTAAATTATCCTTTCTTCTTCACATTTCTATATAAACTGCAGAATTGGATCAAGAGAAAAAAAAATAATCCATAGCACAGAATACACAAATCAACTTGAATTTGGAGAAGCTAAATAATCAACAAGTATATGTCTGATCCAAGGACAAGACTTACATATTCTTGTCTTTTAAATTTCTTGAAAAATATGTTAAAAGTGTTTAAAGACACAATGCACAATGCTTAGAAATATAATACCTTATTACTTTGGGGATATTTTAATGTCATTAAAATAATATATTCAAAAACATTTTAAATTACTTGTTGTGTACAGTGTATCCTCACATAACATGGCATCTATGACACTATTCCCTTACATTTCTTCACCTAATTTTTGCTCACTTATCCCATTGAACAGGACCATTGGTACACTGTGTACTAAAACCGGGCAGTGTAGGCTTGCCTTTCTTGATCCTTCACTTAGAAAGAATGTTTTGGCATCTTGATATCATGTATGCTTACTATAGTTCATTATTTATATTTCGTACATGAAATCTGTTAGGTTATATAATTTGCCTCTTTTTCCTGCTCTATAATTAAACTTCAAAAAGATAGTTATGAAATAGAAATAATGAAGACTTTTTAAAACTCATGGGTATTGAATTAAATTATTTTTCTTTAACTATTAAAATAATTATATCATCACCTTTTCTAATTATCTTTAAGGGTCAAATTAATCTAGTTGAATTTTGCCTATTAAGTCATTTTTATATTTGTGATGTCAATGCCTGAAAAGCAATATCACCAGGAAGATAGCAATTTTTTAACAGTTTGGAAATTTAGATTCTTGCAACAAGCAAGTGATATTGTGGTTTGATTTGAAATTTCTCAATTAATAACAAAGTTGAAAATTATTTCATAGACCTACAGTCGTGCCTTATTTCTTTTAAGAATTATCTATTTAGGTTTTCACCCGAATATTTTTTATGGGGTGTATTTTTTGAGACAGGGTCTTGCTATGCCATTCAGGCTGGCCTTGAGCTCACTTTGTAGCCCAGGCTGGTCTTGAACTTGCTATAATCCTCCTGGCTCAACCTCTGGAGTGCTAGGATTACAGATGTACATCACCATGCCCAGCTCCTCTGCTTTAAATTGATTTGTTTTTATGCTATTGAGTTACCTGAGTTTCTTACATACTGGTTATCAGCCACTTCTCAGCAAATATTTTCTCATATTCTGTACATTGTCTCCTACTCCATTGATTCTTTCCCTTACTGGGAAGAAATATCTTGCTTTGTATAATCCCGCTGCTTGCTTTAATTTTGCTGCCTATTTATTTGGTATCTTATTTTAAAAGTCCTTGCCTAGTCTGATGTCCTAAAGCCTTTCTAATACATTTTATTCTAATAGCTTCATAGTTTTGGCTATTACGTCCAAGTCTCTAATCTACCTTGAGTTGATTTTTTTCTATAGAGTAAGAAATTGAGTCCTAGTTTCATTCTTCTGCTGGTGAGTGCCCAATTTCTGCAGTACCATTTATTGAAAAGCTATGCTGTCCTCTGATGTACACACTTGCCCCTTTGTTGAACACTAACTGGCTGTGGACTGACCTTTACCAAACCTATCTTTTAAAGTTTTGTACTAGCCTGGCTCTTCAAACCTGTTAGTAGCATGACAAAAATACATGGGATTCCACTAATTTCCTGGCAATTCACTTTGCTTTAGAATTTTTTCTTTTGTCTTCTGAAGACAAGCTTTCACTATGCAATTCCAGCTGGCCTCCAACTCACCGCAGTCTTCCTGCCTGAGCCTTCCCAGTACTGTGATTACAGGAATGCACCACCACCCTGGCCAATTCTTATTTTGACAGGAATAAAAATGCTATTTGATCTTAAAAACAAGATTTTTGGATATTTACGAGGAAGACTAATATGCTGCATATCTCAGCTAAATACTCATCATCAAAAGTATTTGCTTTTGAAATCAAGTGTTCGCACTGCTTCCTTGTGTGTGTGCATGCATGCTGAGGGAGGTTGCAGGTAACATGATCACTTTAAAAAATACAAGGTCATTTAACACAACAATTATGGCAGAGTAAAATAAAGTGACACACACACAAGTGACTGGTGGTAAAACTGGCGCCATCTCAGTGAAGTTGATGAATTATAACCGTGCCAGTCTACTGGTGAGCATAGTGCATTGTTATTATACAACCGAATGAAATACAGGCAGAGACTCTCTAGCTTCATGAGATCTGTTGGTATATTTTTAACAAGAGTTTGGGAATCAGCAATTTTTTTGAAGTAAAAGTTTGAATACAGTTTAGACTCAATGAATGAAATATGGTCTATGTAACTGAGAAAGATAAAATATAAAACTGTACAAAGACTTAGGTCAGTCATAATGGCTATGGTTTAGCATAATCTATAAAAACAGGAGTTTTTAATGTTATAGCTAATTTGAATAAAAATGTATGAATGACATAGATCCTACATTTTAAAATAATAGTATATTTCTCAAAATTATCAAGTTAATAACATGGAAGATGTGATTTTAAAACTTTTTAAAACTGTGCTCATGAAAATGTGACTTCTCAACGTTCTATTATTTTTCATTTGGTCAACTGCAATATTTAGCTGAACTTCACTAATATGTCTACTAGCTGTATATTAGTTAGCATGAGCTGTCTTCAAAAGACAAGATCAGGTACATTCGGGGTGTTATGGCCATAGACGCTGTCCACAAAACAATAGGAAATGCCAAGGTACATGTGGTCTTCAGGGCTCAAAATAAATGACAAATGTATATGTAATAAAATATGCCATTAATGTTTAAGGGCTGGAAAGCTTCCTCCAGCTACATTCAACCACTTTTTCACTGTGCATTAATTTAACAAAACTTATTTTATCATAATTCATAGAACAGTGTCATGGAAAATACGTTGATAGCAGTATAATGTGGTAGACAAGTATGTAAGAGTAAGGACAAGGAGAAAAGTTTGAAAAGAATCACTAAATAGACTTTACCATAAAGCCAGCTGTTACCACAGGACTATTCTGAATGACAAAATTTTACAATATAATGAAGTGGTGATCTTCAGTCGTTAAAATTTTAAGTTCTAATTAACTTTCAAATGACATGTAATTACCAATGTACTTTTGTGCAATAATTTTATTATATTTCTCCATACCAGCAATTGAACCCAGGGCCTCCTCAAAAGGCTGCATCTTTAGTCCTTTATTTTATACTTTAAAATTTTGAGACAGGGTCTCAGTAAATGGCTAAATTGCCCAGGTGGGTTTTAAATTTTGATGCCTCTGGCTCACATTCCAGAATCATGAGAGTTTGTTTCATCACATGGCATGCACCATAATTTTAATAATGAAAATATCTTACATAATACCTTTGGTAAGTTTCACTCCCTTTCCATTGTGTGGATTGTACAACAGGAAGGTTTACTTTTTGCTCCATAAAATTTTTATATATTTTTACTCACTTTTAAAAATAAATTTAGGGAAATTGTGACTTCCACAAGGTAAATTCATCCAAAGTTGAAAGAAACTGAGAAATAGTATTATACACAGGTTTGTGTATTTGAAATTTTAAAAGTTGGCTTTATTTTAGAAAATCTTACAGTGCTTCTCCATTACTTAAAGTCTTGTGTTTGTTTGTTATCATGTTAGTATTGCTGCTTAAAGCTTAAAATTTCAGCCTCATAGAAAACTTTATCTCCAGTAAAGTTGCTTCCAATGATTATTGGTTTTGTTTTTAGAAAAATTAGCAAAAACTATGTCTGTAGTTACCTTGAATGTCTGCTTATGGTGAGAGCCCTATACTGTACTGTACTAGTGTTTTGAAAGAGATAATCCATACATGTAAGAATAGAACTATATTACTGAAGAACACAAGAACTAGAGCAATTTAGGTTAGAGCACTGTTCCAAATTACTGCCAATCCACAGTTTCCAGCAGGTTTTCCTCGGCTGGGACACAGAGGCTCGTGATAAAATGCCAACCCCAGGAGCGGAGTTTTTCTCAGCAAACACATTATATCATTGGGAGCTACCTTTTAGAACAAGAAATATTTTGGGTGTGGAGTGGGAAAAGGATGAGTTTTTCAAAGGCAAGGAGCAAAGCTTTCACTCAGCCTTGAATGAAAGTAGTGAGAGAGAATTATAAAAAACTGAAACATTTCCAGACTGATAATGGCATTCCTGCTGAGAGTGTAAGTTCCTGGAGTGTGCAGCGGAGCTCTGAAGAGTGGTCTCACAGACAAGAAGATTGATTCTGTAATTCCACATCAGCACCACAGGTTGTCAGCATGATTGCACTTGTTTCTCTAAAAAGCATTACCAAGACAATTACTGATTATTTCACCACAGCATTTCCATGTTTGTGTCCATCTATTGCAGCAGCCTGGCAATCTCATAGTGCAGCACGTGACATGTTTGGTATTCTGTGGAAGGTATCAGACAGCCACAAACACACACACACACACACACACACACACACACACACACACATACACACATATCTGATGGCACTCAAGAAAATCAAATGTTTGCAAGCTTCTAAATTATGCACACAGAGAGAAAAACCATGAAATACGGTTATTGAAGTTTAGGACATCAGGGTGGGCAGTTTTTTGCTGTAGAACGAAATACTGTTTTGGGCAATAATCTTGTATTTCAGCCTTGTTAATGAACTACAACTAATTGCATGTACCTAAAACTTGAATTGTATGTGTAAGACACAGTGAACATGCCAAAAAATAAATAATTTGGCTACTTTTATATACAGTGTAGCATTGTTCACTTCTATGGTCAATCATTCAAACTTATCAGTAAAAATGCTCCAAGACTGACTTTCACATAATTAACCCGAGTCCAGGTTTGAAGATCACCAAAAATTAGTTTAACTCACAAATGGTCTTTAAGAAATTATGCCAGCAAAAACCAGGTTTGCACTTTAAAGAGAAAAGTTAAATAGGAAAAATCTATTTAAAATATTGAGTCATTTCTCTTGTCCACATATAGATAATAAAAAACTACTTCGGTAGGATGTCAACAATTTTCTTTGACTAATATGATGCTTGGCAGTGTCTAATGACTGAGTAGTGATCATATACTGAAAATCAATCATCCTGGAACCCACACTGTTGACTGACAAGAGGGCTCAGTGCTGTGATTGTACATGACCAGGTGATTTAAAAGCCTTTGGAAGGAGTTTGGAAGACAAGTTCAGAATGGTTTGGAGATGTGGGCTAGAGAAACCCTAGAGTGCTATAAGCAAAGCCTGACATTCTGGTTAGAGCTCCAAAAGCCAGAGTGCTGATAGGAATATGGACATTAAAGGCCAAGTTCAGAAGGTTTAAATTCTGATACCTCTGGCTACCTCTGGAACAAGCACTCCATTGCCAGTTAAATTATAGGCTATGTGTGTCACACTCTGACAGATTTTTTTTTTTTTTTTACATTTTATACATGTCTATAGGCTTTGCTGGAAACCAAGGTTAAGGGCAATGAACAATCTAATCTATCTGGAAGAAATGCAGAGCTGCCCAGTATTCAAATATGGCATGAGCACTTCTGGCTGTTCATAGTTTAATTTATAGTGAGGATTGTAGCAAAAGGCAGAGCAGAAAAATTTTAGAAACTTAAATTTTGGCCCAGAAAGAACATCTACTTGTAAAGCCGGGGCCAAAACGGTGTGACTGCTGAAGAGATTAGCACCATTTTAACAAATCATGTAGTTTACATAGATACCAGGAGAAATGTACCTTGAGGGCATTTCAGAAAGCAGCTAGACCTTATCCATGCAGCTTCAATAATGCAAAGTGTAAAGTTTTCACTTGAGAAGAAAAGCTCTGGGACCACTGTCTGTGGATAGTGTCCCCAGAAATCAGTTCTTCAGAATTTATTCCTCTGTGCCATGCGGGAATTCAGAGGTTGTGCACCACGGATTAAAATGCCCTGCCTGTGGTTCCCAGTGACAGCAAGCCTGATGTCATCCAGGAGGTGTTAGGTGTACTCGCTTGTAGTGTGCAGTAATTGTGGAAGGAAGTAGGATTCCATTTAGCGTCAACAGAAATCTTAAAGAGGGCAGGTATTTTAAGAAGGTGCATTTTTTTGTTTGTTTTATGGTGGAGGATATGACAACATTCTTGATAAGATAAAAATAATGCTGTGTGTTAGCCTGCTTCTTTGCTACACACAGTATTAAGGAAAATTAGATGATGAAAAGACAAAAATCAAATAATTTGGAGGAACAAGATAGGGCAGGCATGAAGTTGTGGGAATGAAGCTGAAAATTCAGTGCAGAACCTGCAAGTAGGACCGTCAGAATGTGGAAGTTCAGCTGAGGAAATCTGTAAGCTGCGAGTGTAGCCAGCTGAACAGAGAGGCTGTGTGTGGGTTGCAACCAGCAAAGACATAGGTTTGAGACCAAACAAGTCCTTCAGAGTGTACCTTTTATCACCACGTGCCCAGATGCCATGTACACAGCTGCAGGATTTAATATTTCCTCTGCTGGGTCTTAGTCTGACTTTGGTCCAATCACTTCTGTTCCTCTCTTCTTCCCTTTTGTTTAAGCCCTCGTACCTTGAGATTGTGTAACTTGTTTTTGATTTTTATAGCGATTCACCACTCAGAATTTGCCTTGAGTCTCATGGTGACATGACTTTTAAAGAAATGTTTCCAAAGATGAAACTTTGAAGAAGGGCTTGTTGAACTTCAACTGGTATCTAAGATACTTATATCATTATGAACATACTATTGTCTTTGTTTGGAGATTAAATACAGTAAAGACATGTGCTTGTGTATGATATTGATGAAGCGGGTAGAATGGATTCTAAATTGATTGACTTTGGATACACCCAGTAGATTGAAGAAACATGGTATGCCCTTCTGGTGTTTTGTTTTGCCTTGTTTTGTTTTTGTCCATAATCGACAAACTCAGGACCTTGTGCTTGCTAGACAGGTGCTTCTGCTGCTGAGCTATATCCCCCACCCACAATATGCCCTTCTTCCATGACACTTCTGACTTAGGTTCAGCTGAAGAACCTCAATCCTCTTAAAACTTGGGCTCAGTCAAGTCTCTATTTAAATTGTAGGTGTGAGGTATTATATTCAGCAATCAGAAAGCTAACATATTGACTACTAAACAACTTTCTGACCCCTCTATGACCATCAGATTATTTCCTACAGACTAGCCTTTCTCTGACTCTATCATATTTCTCAGAAAAATGCTTGGTTCTGCTTGTATTCACTTATACTTCCTTTCTGCATCCATCCTGTGTGCTGGAAGAAAAAATATCCCCCACTAATGTGAGACAATATTTTCTAACTTGATAAGAAATTGCCAATGCAAGGAAAACATAATATTTTACTTGAACAAACCTCAAAGATAATAATTAGCTGCACACATTTTTCTTTTTCTTCTATAGGGAACATGATTTTTTCCAGCCCCTAAAGCCGTCAACTTTAATCACATCATTGTTGCTGCTTCCACATAGTCAATATCTTGTTCCTCCAAATTATTCTGTTTTTCCTTTTCATCATCTAATTTGCTCTTACTACTGTGTGCAGCAAAGTAGCAGGCTGACACACTGTATTATTTTTATCTTATCAAGAATGTTGTCATATCCTCCATCACAAACAAACAAATCAAAAAACGTGCATGTGCTCAGAATACCCCATGACTTCTCTAGCATGTCAAAATTAAACTTCCCCAAAAAAGTTTCCATGATCTTTGTTTTCATTTCTACCTTGTTTCTGTTTTTGTTTCTGTATTAAAAATTAAAGCAGCAATGAGTTAGTTACATGTTTCAGTAAATTGCAAACAGAGAACATTTCTCCAGTTGGCCCTACTCTCTAGTTTTTCAGTCCCATTTTAAGTGGCTACCACTTATTAATCATGGTTATTTGTATGTCTTATTATTGTTTTCACAGTTGTGTGTTTTAAAAGGTGTCTTTGCAAAGCCATGTGTTTACAAGGACATTGAGTCACGGAGGAACAGCACACATCAGTGGGTTAGTTCCCCAGTGTGTTCAGAACTGATTTGCAAGTTGGAGCTGGAGCCCCCTTGGAGGAAAATCACTGAATGTACGACCCGGAAGAATATATTTCCCTCACTGGCTCCTGCTTCTTTCTCCACTTCCAAGCTGCTGTGATGTGAGTAGCTTCCCTCCACCAGACTTTTCCACCTTTCCTTTTCTGCCTGGGAGCCAGCCCGCCATGGGCTGTAAACACAAGCTCAGATAAACCTCCCTTCCGTTAAGGCATTGGTTACCGCATCCATCAGTGGGAAGGTGACGAGGAGAAGAAGGAAGTCCGTTTCTTTGATGTGTTTTGTTTGATATTAAAATCCAATATGTTGCTAAAATTTTAATGAGCATATTATAAATCTATAAAAGGACCACAGCTTTCCCTTTATTAATTAATAGAAATAAAATGTTATTAGAAAGTATCTTCAACAGGAAGGATAAAAGTCCCTACAGGAGGGTAATAACCTTGCTGTATTAATATGAACTTGACCTCAGGGTATGTATTGCCCAAACCTCCATAAACAATGTCCCAAAAATGTTATTATCTTTTTTTTTATATTGCTGATTTCTATAATTAATCAGAAGCAGTAAGTCTTACCAGTAGTAGTTAGGTTCTGAATTTCATGCTAGCCTGAAGACTCTACTATAAGCTCCCACCAAGAAATTACATCATCAGCAAAGCAGGAAAATTTCTGAGGGACTATATAGTTTTCTTAGCTACTGAAATTTTAGAGCTGCAGACTCATACACAGACCTGAAACACAGGAGTTTACTCTGCCACCTGTTAGATAACTCCCAGATGGTCAGTGCACTGATTCAAGATTTCCAGGGTTTGTGATACACAAGGGTTGCTTCATAAAAATCAGATTTTAGCCAGAGTTCATTGCATAGGATTGAATGAACCAATTATTGAAATACTGAATGTGTTTATTTGCTTTGAGTATTTTTATATTTTCAAAGATTCTATTTTGAGCCAGGTGTGGTGGCACATGGCTGTAATCCCAGCGCTTGGGATGCTGAGGCAGGAGAATAGCTGCAAGTTGAGCCCAACCTGGGCTACAAAGTGAGCTCAAGGCCAACCCGAACTGCATAGGGAGACCCTGTCTGAAAAGGAAAAAAATTTCTATTTTATGTGTATGGGAAACCATTTATCATTGTCCTTAACTTATCTTTAAAACTCAACTTAATAGGCTGTGTTTATTCATAATGTAATGGACTGTCCTTTGCATGTTAATCTATTCTGAATGACCCTTTACAATTCTTGAACAAGCATTTTGAGCTCTCCTTGCTTTCTACAGGAAAGTAGAGTTTTCATAGAGTCACTAAGAATCCTTCATTGTAGTTGGATCAACAGTTATGCTACATATATGTGGATATGTGTTTGTATATGTGTATGTATTTTTACATATATCCAACAAGTGGATTTATATGCACTTAGTTAAATGTATGAGCCTGATTGTATATCCATATCTACCTATCTGTCTATCCAGACATATATATTTGTCTTGGTTTGGGGCTTATTTTGCATGGTGAACAATATAGTACAGGACACATATTCTTATAAGATTATTTATAACAGTCACCCAAAGAATCATATACAAGAGAGTACAGGAAATCTGTCCACACACTACAGACCAAGAATCCAGCTGAGGGCCTGGATCCCATGATAATGTCCTGCGTGAGTTTGGCTGAAGATCTAGAGCTTATAAGAGTGCCTCTCACAAGTCCAACTGGAGGCCTAGAGCCCCTAATAATATCTCATGCAGGCCTGTTTCATGGATCTTTGCTAGGAAGGCCCAAAAGTCAGTGGTGGAATGTAGAATGTCTGTGCTAGCAGGCTGAGGTATCTACACTGGAGACAGGAAGTGACATGCAAAATAAGAACCAAAGATCCCCCACAAAGTAAAACAGCCATTCTCAGCAACTGTGAGGTCCTGAGCTCCCCTGATGGTGAAGACAGCTGAGTTCCCATCGGAAAAGCCAACACTGCAAGCTTCTCCGGGAGACCGGCAGTGTACAACCTTCCTCTCCGGAGCCAGGAAGTGATGTTCAAAGTGAGGACCAGAGCTCCCCCAAAGTGAACCGAAGCTATTCTCGGTGCCAACGAGGACCTGAGCTCCTGGGAGGATGAAAGCAGCCAAGTTCATCAGGACAGCCAGCGTGACGCGCTCCTCCCAAACAAGCAACAGCTCCTGACAGCTTCCACCAGCTCCCAACAGCCTCCCCTCTTCTCCAGCTCTGCCTCTTACGCTGCTGGCAACGATCCCCAGGCGGGCCTCCCGCACCCAGCACCACGCTTACTCAGTGCAGCTGGGGTTATAAGTTGACCACCAGTTGTCAGTCCACTACAATATTTATATGTCTTATGCATATATTTTAGTTGTATATTGTTTATATACAGTAAGTCCAAAACTTAAAATGAGTTCCATTCAGGGAGAAATTTTGTTAAATTGATTTGTTCGTAAGTCCAACACAGTGAGTCTTACACACCTTTGGCACAAACCTGCAATGTACA
The DNA here is from genome assembly GCA_004027595.1 of Dinomys branickii. Taxonomy (NCBI): domain Eukaryota; kingdom Metazoa; phylum Chordata; class Mammalia; order Rodentia; family Dinomyidae; genus Dinomys; species Dinomys branickii. Next base: position 177,388 of record PVLD010000163.1, on the reverse strand, counting down.
TCGCTTTGAACTTCCCAGCAGCCCCTTCACATCGCCTCTGCCCTTGTCCTTGCTTCTGGACAACCTGGGTTCCAACTGAGCACTGCATTACTGTGTGCTGTAACGCGTAAGCACACCGCAGCAGAACTGCGGCTATGTCTGGCGGACACGTGAGCTACTTCTGGGATTTATTCTTATCTGTGAATGTTCATAATGCGCAGCATGTCAATATATGTAAAAAGTCACAACTCAAATGTTTGTAAGTATATGTAAATGTATGTATGTATATATATACGCACATACTTAGAGTCAGCTTTATTTTTCTTGCTTAAAAAATTGTTGCTTTCTCCTAAAATTTTTGTGTGATACTCCATTTTAGAAGTTTTATAAAGTACATATTGAAAATATCTCTTCTGCATTCTGCCCACAGTTCTTAGGTCACAAATTTAAAAATAAAAAAACTTTATTTTCCCCTGTCAGTATGTGAACTATATGCACATAGCATTTTTCTACCATACCAGGAGATATATTTCATTTGTCCGGATGGAGCTGTTTTTCTGAAGCACTTTTACTCCTAGTTTAAATTGATTTCTGCCACGCGTCTGTCATTTTGAGCATGTTCCAGTCTTGCTGTATTTAGAGCCTTGTTATCTTTTACATTGATGGAGTATACCTTCCGGAGTTGTCTGAGGAAAAACTAAACAGGAAATGTTACTTCCATGCAAAATTAATGCAAGCAATCTTTCAAATTCTGCGTTGGTAGTTGTGCTTACTATAGAGCAATCATTTTTCTTTTATTTTAGATCACCTTCTTTCTAGAAGTTGTAATTAGAATCTATAATACTTATGACTCTTTACTGTAAAAATTAAAATTATTAATTCTCTCTAAATGTTTTATGCTATTTTTGTACTTAAAAATTTTTGAAATTTTAAACTGTAAAACATGAAATTCTGTGATCTCTGTATCTTATAGTGTGGATCTTTTAAAACTGGAAGGTAAGTACACAGGTATCATTATTATTTATAAACCACAAAGAATTTCCATAAAGCTTAACTTTTCACCAAATATTACACGTGAAATTTTGTAGTTAGGAATTGCTTCTAACATCCACTAGGGTAATGGTATTTCAAAGCAATGATTATTTTTAAACTGAACCCTCAAAACTTTGAAAATTGCATGGCATAACTACTTTATTTTAGAAAAGGAAAAAAGCAATATATACATTATAACATCTATTTAATTTTTCTGTTATAAATTATCTTGACACAATAACTTTTTATTCAATAGGATAGAAGGGAAACTGTTCATGGACTTAAGAACTCTTCCCAGCAATAGTCTGGAAGGAATGGATAAGAGCTTCTGTCAATTTTAATTATGCAAAGATATTTGTAGAAGCTTGGATGTTAATTATGACTTCCTCAACTTGTATAGGAAGTTCTTTTAAAGGGCTTTAATTTTAACAAACAATTATGTAATCTGGAAATAATTGTAATCTGATTTTTCAAAACAAAAGTTTTACTTACCCATTGTACCTAGTTTTATATTATAAGAGATCCTTGTTTTTAGAATAAGAAGATCCACTGCCTAAAAATAGTCTTCAGCTTTCTGGGCCTCTGGATGTATATCTGCCTTAGTTGCAGTTTTCCTGTTTGTTAATTGAGCAATGCTAATGTAGGGTTGGACAGTAATAAGCGAGGAGAAAAGAGGCAATAAAAGACCTATTACCAAACACGTCTCTACTGCGTATGGGGGAAAACGAGGCCCTCTGTGGAAATGTGTGAGTGATTATGGCTTTAATATCCCACTGTCATAATATTCAAGGTATGCAGTTAATTCTACATCCAGAGCAACAATTCCCAGACATTTGCAATCTGGAACAGAGCAGGTGTGGGGCAGGAGAGATCCCTCGGCAGTGTTGCAGATATTGCATTCCAGGGTAGGGTGGCATCTAGAGAGAAGTTCTCTGCTGAGCGGCTGTAATCTCTATTTGTTCTTCAGATTACCCTTGCCCCATGTGTCATTTAATAAATGTCCGGTGATCCAGTGCGTAAGAGCAAGCTGCCCTGTGCTTCAGTGTAATATCAGTAAGTGTCATTGCTCCATGAATAGGAAATTTTAGGTCATTTTTATGAGCCTAATCTTTTAGGCCATTTCTTGTAAATTCTGTGGAACGGCCACTGTGAATTTACCGGTTAGTAGTCCTTCCTTTGCCTTCATTCCACTTTAGACAGCTTTATACTTACACACTGCCACTCCTAATAAACTACAGCGTTCTTCCAAAGCCTTTATTATAGTACCTTTTCTAAGTGCAACATGTTCAGGATAATAATGCTTTCAGAAAAAGTGCTGGCACGCTCATCACAGAACTATCAGTGTTAACATTTGTTTGAAAGATCAAATGAATATGCATGTACTATTTTCTTGTTTTTGATACCCTCATAGTTTCTACTAGTTCTCTGTCCTTCTTCATAACTGAGCAATATTCCACTATATAAAAATGCCACTTTTTAAAATCCAGTCCTCTGTGGATGGACATTTGGGTTGCTTCCACAATTTAGCTATTACAAATTGCACTGCTATAAACATAGGTGCACATATATCATGGTGATATGATGCTTTCAGATCTTCTGGGAAAATACCCAGAAGAGGAATAGCTGGGTTGAATGGGACCTCTAGACCAATTTTGCTAAGGAATCTCCAAATCGATCTCCACAGTGGTTTCACCAGTCTGCATTCCCACCAACAGTGCAGTAGTCTTCCTATTTCTCCATAGCCTCACCAGCATTTGTTATTGGATGATTTCTTAATGCTGGCCAATCTTACTGGGCTGAGATGAAATATCAGTGTTGTCTTTACTTGCATTTCTTGAATGACTAAAGATGTAGAACGTTTTCTCATGTATTTATTTGCCATTTGTATTTCTTTATCTGAGAAGTGTGTATGCATCTCAGATGCCCATTTCTGGATTGGGTCTTTGAATATGGACAGGTTCATGCTTTTTGATTCATTGTATGTTCTAGATAGAAGACCTTTATCTGAGGAACAGCCAGCTAGGATTTTTTCCAATTTGTGGGTTTTCTTTTCACTTTGCTGGTGATTTCTTTAGATGTGAAAAAACGTTTCAGTAAGATGAGGTCCCAGTTATTGATTCTTTGAAGTATTTCCCTTGCAGTTTGATTTTTGTTCATGAACTCTCTGCCTACTCCTATGTCTTCAAGATTTTTACCTACTTTCTCTTCCAATAGATTTAGAGTTTCTGTTTTAATATTGAGATCTGTGATCCACTTTGACTTGAGTTTGGTGCATGGTGATAGACTTGGGTCTATTTTCATTTTTTGTCAAGAGGCAAGCCAGTTTTTCCAGCACTATTTATTATACAGGCTATCATTTTCCATTGAGTTTGTTTGTCCCCTTTGTCAAATATTAGGTGGCTGAGGGTGTTTGTGGTTATGGCTGTATCTTCCAGTCCATTCCATTGATCCTCAGGTCTGTTTTTTACCCAGTACCAGGTTGATTTTATTACAGTAGCTTGTACTATAATTTCAAGACAGGGATTGTGATTCCACCTGACTTGTCCTTGTTGCCCAGGATTGCTTTTGCTATTCTGGGTCTCTTCTGGTTCCAGATGAATTTAAGGCATATTTTCTCTAGATCTGTGAGGTATGCTAATGGTAGTTTAATGGGAATTGCATGAAATCTGTATTACAATTTTGGTAGTATGGCCATTTTCACAATGTTGGTTCTTCCTAACCATGAGCAGGGAATGATTTTCCATTTATTTAAATCCTCATCAATCTCTTTTTTCAGAGTACTATAGTTTTCATTGAATAAATCTTTTATATCCTTTGTTAGATTGATTCCTAAATATTTCAGTTTCTTGGATGCTATTGTAAAAGGTATGGTTTCCTTAATTTCTCTCTCAGACTGTTTGTTGTTTGTGTATAGGAATGCTGTTGATTTTTGAGTGTTGACTTTGTATCCAACTACTCTGATGAATTTGTCTATTAATTGAAGGAGTCCTCTTGTGGAGTTTTTGGGGTCTTCCATGTAAAGAATCATGTCATCTTCAAATAGTTTTACTTCTTCCCACCCTATCCTTATTACATTTGTTTCTCTCTCTTGTCTAATTGCTCTGGCTAATACTTCCAGAACTATTTTGAATAGGAGTGGTGACAGTGGACATCCTTGTCTTATTCCTGACTTTAAAGTGAAAGCTTTCAGTTTTTGCCTATTTAGTATGATGTTGACTGTTGGTTTGTCATGGATGGCTTTGATCAGATTGAGGTAAAGGCCATATATTCCTGTTTTTTCTAGGGTTTTTAACATGAATGCATGTTGGATTTTATTGAAAGCTTTTTCCGCATCCATTGAGATAATCATGAGATTTTTGTCTTTGAGTCTATTGAGATGATGTATTACTTTAATTGATTTGTGAACATTGAACCATCCCTGCATTCCTGGAATAAATCCAACCTGGTCATGGTGTATAATTTTCCTTACAATTTGCTGCAGTCTATTTGCTAGCATTTTATTGAGTATCTTTGCATCTATGTTCATTAAGGAGATTGGCCTATAGTTCTCTTTCTTGGTTGGGTCCATCTCTGGTTTTGGTATCAGAGTAATAGTTGCCTCCAGAAATGAGTTAGGGAGAATTGCTTTCTTTTCAATTTCATTGAAGAGTTTGAGGAGTGTTGGTATTAAATCTTTGCTGAATGTTTTATAGAATTCTGCTGTGAATCAATCAAGGCCTGGGCTTTTCTTTGTCAGTAAGTTTTTAATGACATTTTCAATCTTATTAATTGATATTGGGTAGTTCAGGATTTTTTTAACTTCCTGATTCAATTTTGGTAGTTTCTAGGAATCTGTCCATTTCTTCTGAGTTTTCTATGCTATGGGAGTAAAGATTTTCAAAGTAGTTATTAATGATCTTTTGAATTTCTGTAGGATCTGTAGTGATTTCATCCTTTTCATTCCTTATTGCATGAATTTGAATTCTTTCCTTTCTTTTTTTAATAAGGTTGGCTAGGGGCTTATGAATTTTATTTATTCTTTCAAAGAACCAACTCTTTGATTCATTTATTTTTTGTAGTGTTTTCTTCATCTCAATTGCATTAATTTCTGCCCTGAGTTTTAAAATCGCCTTCCTTCTTTGGGTCTTTGGTTTGACTTGCTCTTCTTTTTCTAGAAGTTTGAGGTGTAGCATTAGGCTATTTATTTGCTCTCTTTCTGTTTTCTTTTTATGTGAGTTCATTGCTATAAATTTCTTTCTGAGGACTGCTTTCTTTGCATAACACAGATTCCAGTAGGTTGTATTTGCATTTTCATTTGTTTGTAGGTATTTTTTAATTTCTTCCTTAATTTCTTATGTGACCCATTGGTTATTCATGAGGTTGTTGTCTAATTTCCAAGTGTTTATGGAGTTTTTGGATTTCTCTTTGTCATCAATTTCCAGTCTCGTTGCACTGTGGTCAGATAATATGCATGCTATAATATGAATTATTTTGCATTTAGGTAGGTATGCTGTATGTGCTAGAATGTGGTCTGTTTTAGAGAAAGACCCAGGTGCAGCTGAGCAAAATGTGTATTCTGATGTTGTGGGGTGGAATAATCTGTATACATCTACTAAGTCCATTTGTTCGCACCTTTGGCTCAGGTCAGTTATTTCTTTGCAGAGTTTTTGTCCAGTTGACCTGTCACTTTGTGTCAAAGGGGTGTATAGATCCCCTATTACAATAGTGTTATTAATTATTTATTCTTCATGTCTGTTAATATTTGACTTATAAAGTTTGGTGCTCCATTATTTGGTGCATAAATGTTTAGGATTGTTATCTCTTCCTCTTGCAGCTTTCCCCTAACTAGTATGTAGTGGCCTTCTTTATCCCTTTTGATTGTTTTTGGATTGAAGTCTACATTATCTGCAAACATAATAGCTACCCCTGCTTTTTTCTGGGAACCCATTTCATGGAGAATTGTTTTCCATCCTTTAACTTTCAGTCTGTGGATTTCTTTTTGAGTAAAATGTGTTTCCTATATACAGCATATTGTTGGATTTTGTTTCTTAATCCACTCTGCCAGTCTGTTTCTTTTGACTGATGAATTGAGGCCATTTACATTAATGGTTATGACTGTTTTATGTTGGCTTATTTTTGTCACGCTATTTATTTGTTGTTGCTTTCCTATTTTTGCTATCTGTTTACTTGTTCTGCTTAAAGCTTTCTTTCTGTTATTGTTCTTTAGATTGTGGTCTCTTTTTTCTCTGTCAAGAATTTCCTTTAGTGCTTTTTGTAATGCTGGTTTGGCACTCAGGAAGTTCTTCAGTTGTTCTTTGTCATGGAAATATTTTATTTCTCCACTGAATTGAAGGATAGTTTTTCAGGATACATCAGTCTGGGTTGGAAGCTGTTTTCTTTCAGAATCTGTAATACCTCACTCCAAGCTCTTCTTGATTTCATAGTTTCTGTTGAGAAGTCTGCTGTAATTCTGATGGGCTTTCCTTTATAGGTAATCTGTTTCTTTTCTCTAGCTGCTTTTAATATTGTATTCTTTTGCTGGATGCCTGTGATCTTGACTATTATATGTCTGGGTGTGTCTTTATTTGGGTTATGGCTTGTTGGGGTTCTATATGCTTCATTTACCTGCACTTCAGTATCTCTTACCATGTTTGGGAAATTTTCTGCTATTATTTCTGCAAACATTCCTCTTATATCATTTGTGTTGCCTCCTGCTGTTTCATTGATTCCTATTATTCAGGTATTATTTCTTTTTGCCTCATCTTGGAGCTCTTGGTTTAATTTTTCCTGGATCCTTAATGACTTTAAGAGATCCTTCCTTTCATGATCGCTAGCTGCTATGCTGTCTTCAAGATCTGAAACTCTACCTTCAGCTCATTGAAGCAGTTTTGCAAGCTTTCATTGCAAGTTTTCAATTCCTGGCAATCTCTTTGATTGTTTTATGCGTTCTAATTCATTTTCAAATTGTTCATGTAATGTTTCCATTTATTTCCTATGTTCTTCTATTCTTTTATCTGTTTCTTCTCTTTATGTGGGGGGCATTTCTTCCATTATCATTTTCAGTTCATTTTTTGCCTGAGAGATTATTTCTGCTTTAATCTCTTCTATGGCCTGATGGAGTTGTTTCTTTACTTCGATGTGATTGTTTCAGAAATTGCAGGTATGTGGCTTCCTAGTTCTCCTATATCATTGTTTCCTGGTCTTGTTCTGGGTGGGATTGAGTTATGTGCCTGATTTTTGCTCCTCTGTCTTGTCATTTTGGATGTCAGCTGAAAAGTGTAGAGCTACTACCCAGACAGCTCACAGATGACTCTAGCAATCCTAGTTTACCTGGATATCAAACTTATCCCCAGATGTTAGCTGACCGTGAAGCACTGGGCTCAGGAACCCCAGGGGATTGCTGAGGTGCCAGGCTCAGAGCCTACCTGCGATGATGGGGGAAAGTTGTTTGGCCGGGCAGAGCACTGGCGTGGGTCTTACCCGTGAAAGGTCCTGTGCAAATCCTGCTCTACTGTCACTGTGAAGCTGGGCTCCTGCTCTGCGGGAAACTTCGGAAAAGTCTGGAAGGCACTGCTGCTCTGGTGGAGTTTATTCACCTGGCTATAGTCTCATGGGAAAAGCTCCTCCCTCCCATAGCTCCACTGAGCTGGTCTCGCTCTCTGAGGGAAAGTGGCATGGGCCCAGGCGCTCTAATGGCTCCCAGGGCCAGGCAGAGCACATTGTACCTCCGAAATGCTGCTCCCGTAGCTCTGCCGAGCTGGTCTGGTGCTCTGCAGGAAAGCTTTGCAGGTAGGGTCACTGTAATGGCGCCCAGGCCCAGGCCGAGCACGGTGCACCTCAGAAATGCTGCTCCCTTAGCTCTCCCTTAGTGCTCTAAGGGAAAGTGGCATGGAGCGGGCGCTCTAATGGCTGATCCAATTTGATTTTAGTTTAGTGCATGATGAAAGATGTAGGTCTAGTTCTATTTTTTGCCATGTGAAAAGGCAATTTTTCTAGCATCATTTATTAAAGATGCTGTCCACTTTCCATTGGATGTGTTTGGCCTCTTTGTCAAAGATCAGATGGTTGAGTGCATTGGATGTGTTTGGCCTCTTTGTCAAAGATCAGATGGTTGAGTGCATTTCAAGCTGTTTCTGTATCTTCTATTCTGTTGCACTGATCCCCAGGTATGTTTTTTTCTAGTACCTTGTTGTTTTTATCATAGCATATCAGTCATATAACGTCAACTCAGGGATTGTGATGCCCCCTGCTTTGCTTTGGTTACCCAAAATTGTTTTTGCTGTTTTCATTCTCTTCTGGTTCCAAATGAATTTTAGGAATATTTTGTCTAGTTCTGTGAGGTATGCTATTAGTATTTTGATTGGGATTGCATTAAATCTGTTTAACAATTTTTGGAGTATGACTATTTTTACAATGTTGCTTCTTCTTACCCAAGAGCAAGGGATATCCTTCCATTTTCTGATATTTAATCTCCTTTTTCAGAGTACAGCAGTTTCCAATGTAGAGCTCTTTTACTTCCTTTGTTAGATTGACTCCCAAGTATTTCTCTTTTTTTGATGCTATTGTGAAGGGTGTTCTTTCCTTAATTTCTCTCTCAGTGAGTTTGTTATTTGTGTATAGTAATGCTATTGATTTTTGAGTGTTGACTTTATATCCAACTGCACCACTGAATCTAGATATTAAATCTGGCAGTCTTTTGATAGAGTTTTTCGTGTCTTCTATGTAGAGTAACATATCATTTTCAAATAATGATATTTTAAATTATTCCTTTCCTACTTTTTATTTATTTATCATGTGTAAATACTCTGGTCAATGTTTCAAAATTATATATAAACAAGTGGTGATAGTGAATAACTTTGTATTGTTCCTGATTTTAGGTTGAAAGCCTTTACTTTTTGATTATGTAGTATGATGTTGACTGTTGGTTTGTCATAGATGGGTTTTATCAGATTGAGATAAAGATCATCAATTCTCATTTTCTTTAGAGTTTTTATCATGAATGGGTGTTGGACTTTGTAAAATGCTTTTCCTGCATCTGTTAAGATACTCATGTGATTTTGTCCCTTTCTCTGTTGATACAGTGTATTACATTTATTGATTTTCATATGTTGAACCATCCCTGCATCCCTGGGATGAATCTCACTTAGTTATGGAGTGTAACTTTCCTGATGATTGGCTGCATTCTGTTTGTCAGTATCTTACTGAGGATTTTTGCATCTATGTTCTTTAGGGAAATTGGGCCATAGTTATCTTTCTTGGTTGTATCTTTCTCTGGTTTTGGTCAAGGTAATATTTGCTTTGAGGAGTGAATTTTGGAGTATTGTTTTGCCTTTCTATTTTATTAAAGTGTTTAAGGAGTGATGGAGTTAAGTCCTCCCTAAATTTCTTGTAGAATTTATCTGTGTATCCATAAGGACCTAGGGTTTTCTTTGTTGGTAGGTTTTTAAATTACATTTTCAGTCTCATTGACTGATATTAGGGTTTTTTGGAGAATTTTTATATTTCCTTGATTCAGCTCTGGAAGTTCGTATGTATCTAAGAATCTGTCTGCTTCATTTGTATTTTCCATTTTATAGCAATATTTTAATAGAATAAAGTTTCTCATGGTAGGTATTGCTGACTTCTGAATTTCTGCAGGATCTGTTGTGATTTCACCCTTTTAATTGCTAATTGTATGAATTTGAGTCTTTTTTATTTTAAAGAGAATAGTAAAAAATGAACCATAGCAGCATACCAACATCACAGACATAAACAAAACAAAGCAAGAATTTGAATCTTTCCTTTCCTTATTTGATAAGCTTGGCTAAGGGCTTATCAATTTTATTTAATCTTTCAAAAAACCAACTCTTTGATTCATTGATACTCTGTTTTTTCTTAGTCTCAGTTGCATTAATTTCTGCTCTGATCTTTATAATTTCTTCCCTCATATGAGCTCTAGGCTTCATTTATTCTTCATATTCTAGAAATTTGAGAGTCACCTTTAGCTTGTTTATTTGACCTCTTCCTGCCATCCTGAGGAGAACAGTCACTGCTAGGAATTTCCCTCAGAGGAAGCCTTTCATTATACCCCATGAGTGTTGGTATGTTTTATCAGTATTATCATCTAGTTGTAGATACTGTTTAATTTGTTCTTTAAGTTCATCTGTGAACTATTTATTGTTCAGTAGGGTGTTATTTAATTTTGACATATTTATGGAGTTTCTCTGCTTTTGCTGTATATTTACAATTTCATTGCACTATGGTCAAATAATATGCATGGAATAACTTAAATTCCTTTGCAATTACTCAACCCTGTTGTATGAGCTAGTACATGGTCTATTTTGGGGAACATCCCACTCACAGCTAAGAAACATGTGTACTCTAACGTGGTGGCATGAAACACTCTGAAGGCACTCAGTCAGTTTGTTCATGAGTTTGGTTCAGTTCTGATATTCTTTTATTGATTTTTTTTCTAGTTGATCCATCCATTTGTGATAGTATGATGTTAAGATCCCCCATTACAATTGTATTAGTGCCTATTTGATTTTCATGTTCCTTAGTATTTGTTTTATATAGGTGGATGCTCCTGTATTTGGTGCATATATATATATTCATGTTTGTCATCTCTTTTCCCTGATGTTTTCCCTCAGCCAGAATGTAGTGACTTTCTTTATCTCTTTTGATCTGTCTTTGTTTAAAGTTCACGTTGTCTTTAAATAGAAATAATCTTTTAAAAAATCATCTTTAAATGATTTTTGCTACCTTCTTGTCACATAGTGTATTGTTTTCCATCCTTTGACTTTCGGTCTATGAATTTCTTTCTGAGTTAAAGGTGTACCTTAAATGCAGCATATTGTTGAATCTTGCTTCTGGATCTATTCTGCCAGTCTATTTCTTTTGATTGGTGAATTGAGACCATTTACAGTGATGATTATAAATGTTATGTATTGACTTATCCTTGTTATAGTATTATTTGCTGTTGGTTCTTGTCTTTCCCCTCTGTTTAATTGCTTGCCCTGCTTGGTGGCTTCTTTCTATTGGTGGTGTTAGGCTTTTGTACATTGTTATTTCCCTCTACAATATCTTTCAGAACACATTATGCAGCTGGTTTGGTGTTAATGAATTTCCTCAGTTTATTTTTGTCGTGGAAGTATTTTATTTCTCCATTAATTCTGAAAGACAGTTTTGCAGCGTACGTAAGTCTGGGTTCAAATATATTTTCTTTCTGGATTTGGAACTCTTCACTCCAAGCTCTCCTTGATTTAAGGGTTTGTGTTGAGAAGTCTGCTATAATCCTGATGGGTTTTCTTTTATACGTGATTTATTTCTTTTCTCTAATAGTTTTTATATTCTTTTCTTGGGCTGAATTTCTGGAATCTTGATTATTATATGCCTTAATATAGATTTATTTTGGTTATGTGTAATTGAACTTCTATATTTTCACTTATCTATACGTCAAATTATTTTGCCATACTTGGGGAGTTTTCTACTATTACCTCTGGGAACAATTTTTTGTGTCATTTGTGCTGCCTCCTGCTTTTTTATTCACTCCAGTCAATCTTCTATTTTTCTTCTTTGTTTCATCTTGCATGTGCTGGATGGTTTTTTTCATGTTCCCTGGTTATTCTTAAGATATCTTTCTTTTTTGGGTCACTAGCTGCATGCACTACTGTCCTCTAATTCTGAAATTCTGTGTTCACTTTTGTTCATGTGACTTTGCAAACTTTCAATGGAATTTTTAATTTCCTGGATATCTGTTTGAAAGTGTTTCATGGATTCCTTTTTTTTTTTCCTATGGTGGACATCATGATTTCCTTCATTATTCCTGTTCCTCTATTTTCTTATTTGTGTCTGCTCTAGACTTGCTAAGTAATTCCTTCCATGTGAGCATCATCTCTTTTTAACCCGGGAAATTACTTTTACTTCATTTCCTCTATAGTCTCATGCAACTGTTTTTGAACTTCTCCAGTTATCATTTCAGAAATTTCAGACGGGTGGCCTCCGTTTTCCTCTACCACATTGCTGCTTGGACTTGGTAGGCTCTAGGTCTGGGCTGAGTTTTACTTCTAGATGCTGTCATTTTATTTTACTTCTTTATTTTCATTTCATTTTATTTTATTTTTTCTGTGTGGATGCCTGTAGATTTCTTATAATAGATAATCTTTATTACTAGTATTGAGGCCTTCCTAGGAAATATCTCTTCTTCAGAGGTGCCTTCTCTGTGTAGGAGGTTCTGGAGTTTTGTCTCTCCCAAGATCCTACCTTTTCAATTTACTAAGGATGAGATATTTCTATTTGTTTTAGTACCCAGTTCTTTGGCATTGGGCTATGGTGATAGCTATGACTTCTGACGGTCACAACGTTGTTATAGAAGGGAGAACAACTGATAACAACAAGTATGAAATCCTGGCTAAAGTATTCCATTTAGCAGTAACAGTAGCATCAAGCAGAGTCTGGTAATTCTTGATTTGGTACCTTTATCCATATAAGCAAGATATACAGTTATATAACAAAACCCAACACAAATTCAGGAAGTGGTATCCAAAGAGTTTCCCCCTAGTAGAATGATCTTGCCTTGTGGTGGGGAAGTTTAAGAGATATAGATTATAAAACAGAGATTGATGCGAGAAATATAACCAAAACAAAGGTGGAGGAAAAAAGATTATGGAGCAAACTTTGAGAAGCTGGAGAACAGGTCAAGAAAAAAAGAAAGAAGGAGAAAGCGAAAGGTTATTCAAGTGAATCAGAGAGGTTAGAGACAATATTTACTCACATAAGATATCATAAGATTAAGAGAGATAATTGAGGAAAGAAAGAAAATGAACAGAATAGAAAAAATATATATGTATAAACTTAAAATATAAAAAACACACAAAAACAGAAAAAAAAACACAAAAAACCCAATCAGAAAGCAAAAGGGAAACAATACACACAATGAAAAAATTAAATAAAATTCCTTTGGTGTCCACTATTCTGTAGAAGTGTCCAAATCAGAGCTCCACGAAGCCTGCTGTGGGATTAGTGATATATTGGATATGTGGCTGATCTTGGCCTCAAGATGTGGGAGCTGTGACCAGTCTTTAGCCAGCAGTATTCTGGATGGCCCTCCCATGTCTCTCTGTTGTTCTGGTTGTTGTGGTGTCCTCAGATAGAGAGAACCCGATACTGCTCCCAGTTTGCGTACAGCCGGACCTTCCCGATGTCTAGCCTCATCCATAGCACATCACTGGCTCCTCTCCAGCTCTTCTCTCCTTGCTCTGCATTGGTGGTTGCAAGTCAAAGGGAGCGCTGACTTCCCAGCCCAAGAGTGCTTGTGCTGCTGCTTGCTGGTCCCAGGGCAGGGAAGTGCTTGTTTCCCACTCTTTGTCCCTGCTGTCACGGGACAGTCTAGCTCTGTCACTTGTACCAGTGGTGGGGAAGGAGTTGTATGGCTTCACTAGCAATGCTCAGTGTCATGGTTGGCCCCTACTCTTATCGTCACTAGAGGTTCCAGTTACCAAAGCTGTAGTTTTACTTTATTTTGTTTGAGAAGCGCCAATGTGAGTCCACCATTATTCAGCCATGTTGATTCCCTTCTGGGTTTTTCACTGATGAGAGATTTTTTAACCAAATTTCATCACATTATTCTTATGGTTCTATTCCCGTTTTCTATTTCTTCTTGATTCATTGTTCATAAAGACTATGTGTCCAGGGATTCTTTAAATTCCTCTATGTTATTAAATTTGTTGGCACACAGTTGTTTATAATTGTTCTGATTTTCTTTTGCGTATCTGGACTCTCATTTGTTTGTATTCATACTTTTATTTATCTATGTTTCTTAGTCTAGCTAAGAATCTCTCAATATTTTTACCTTTTCAAAAGCATAGCTCTACATTTCACTGATCTTTTTGGATTATTTTTAGCCTTGATTTCATTTATTTCTGGTTTATTTCTTTCCTTCTACTAACTTTGTTTTTAATGTGTTCTCATTTTTCTCCTCCTTGAGTTTCAATAACTGAGTTTATACTTGAGATCTTTCTCCCTTTTTGATGTTGATGTTGAGTGCTAAAAGCTTTCCTCTTCTGATTGCCCTTAGTGCATTCCCTATGTCTTGAGAGGTTTTGTTTCTATTGTCTTTTCTTTCAATAAATTTTAAATATTCTTTTTAATTTATTCATCAATCCACTTGCTGTTCGGAAATCTTGTTTTGCATAGTTGCCAATATTTTTGTTAGTGAATTCTTGCTTTGAGATATTGTTGTAAAAATATTGAATACTGACATAACATTCACAAGTTTTTGAGACATTTATATGGCCCATTACGTATATAACTGGCACATATTTCATGAGCTTTTTATAAGAATGTGCATCATGTACGATTTTCACATAATGTTCTACAAATCTTTGTTAGGACCTTTTGTTCTCCTACAATTTAACTCCCTTGTTTCTGTGATGACTTTCTGAATTATCTGTCCATTACTAAAAGTAGACCACTGTGGTCCTTTATCACTATATAACAACTAATGACATTCCTGGTCTCATTTTACACTCCTGATTTAAAGTCTATTTTATCTAATATAATATGGATACTCTTTCTTTGTTTTGAATTTCAGGGAATAGATTACTTTATCCAGCCCTTCCAGTTTCATACTTTGTATGTTGTTAGAAGTAAAATCATTTTCCTATAAGCCACATAGATCTTTTAATTGTAGAATTAAATACATTTAAACTCAAAGTAATGCCAATTAATAAGTTCCTGCTACAGCCATTTTCTTATAGTTCTTCACTTTTTCCTCATTCTCTCTTTGTAGTTCAGTGTTTTATTTTGGTGCTATTTTGATATTTTTCTTATCATTTTTGGCTTATCTATTACACGTTTGTTTTCTGGTTTCTCTGAAGCTTTTGAAAATATGTTGTAATATAACATGAACTTTTTAACTATAAAAATGTAATCTTAATTGTAATGATTGGAAAAGAAACAGTATAGAACAATAGGAAAATGTTAATTAAATACTATACACTTGATCTTCATTTTTCCTTACTTTCATTCTTTTATATTGGCTATCTTATGTTATATAAAAATGTAGCACTTATTTTTAATTCTTTTATTGGTTGACTTCACAATAAATACATAAATATTTTACTCATAATGTCTACGATATTTGTATCAGTCAGGGTTTGCTAGAGAAACAGATATAACACAACATATGTAAATGTGAAAGAAATTGCAAGTTTGGATTACAATGGTCAACCACAGAGTCGGATGAGGTAGAGTGCAGAGGGCTTCTGCACACTGGAGACTGAAAAGCCAAGTCCAAGACCTGGAGCTCACTGCAGTGTCTGTGCAAGTCTGTATTGAGGTTGATGTGTCTATGACGAAGGTCGAAGAGTCTACACCAGAAGGCTAAAGAGTCCCAGGCAGAAGCTGAATAGTCTGCACTAGAAGCTAAGAGATGACCAAGCTGAAGGCGAAGACTAGAGCTCCTCCTGAACAAGCAATCAGTCCTTTCTCAATTCCCTTTTATTATATGCAGCCTATACACCCTTGAGGAGGGGTGGTCCTCTGTACACTATCTCCATGCCTTTCTCTTGCACAGGCTCAGGATGAATACAAAGTTAGGACCCTGGCTCCCTGCTGAGACATATAGATAACCTTCTAAACTTCTGAAATTGACACAGTGAACAACTTCCCAGAATGGTAAGGGTATGTCCTTTTCACCCCAAGATGCACAACTGCTGAGTCACTTAGCCAAACCTCTAGACAGCCCAAGTTGACATAATGCATCAACCATAACAACTCTTGTCAACTTGGCAACTAGACACACTTCTTTAAACCAGTTTCCAGATACAAATACATGCTTATGATTAACCCTAACATGTTATAACCATCTTGTGTACAAGCATAAACACACTAATTCCCCTACCAGAATAGAAGGTAAGTTTTCCTTGGGTGATAATTATTCTTATCATTCCACAACTTGAACATTATAACATAGATTAACAATCCTTAAGGGCCAGTATTAAGTCTATCAACATTATATTACATTAGAACCATATTAGGGGAGAAATAGTATAATTACAATCCTCTTTTCTGTAGCTGATCATGGAGTCATAGTTGGTATTTAGAACTACCTTCTTCCACTACCCGTTCTGTAGTCCCTTGGCCTTCAGCAAGCACCTCAGCAGGTCTTGGTTCTTTCCCTGGTAGAGTGAACCATACACCTTCCTTCCTGAAGGCTCTGGGCCATTTGTCATTGTACACATATTAGGTTGTTGTAGTTTCCCATTGATTTTAATAACGGAGCATGGTAACACCAAGAGGCACCCTAAAAGATCTCCTGCCCTCCACGTATATTCTTCCTTTACCCCACTGTGAAGTACTAGTCCAATTTCCCCCCATAGCCTGGGTCAATCACCCCTGACACCACTGTGACTCCCTTTTTAGCTTGTTTCCTCAGAGGCTTGAGCAGACCAAAATAACCAAGGGGAAATCTTAGCTTCCAGTTTAATGGTATCATTGTGCTTCCCGGTGTGAGCCTTTCCCCCTCTGGGACTAAGATGTCTAAGCCAGCAGAACATAAGGAATGTCATGGGGGCAGGAAGGAAAAATTTTGCTAATGGGTCACTAGGAGTAATGGTGAATGGTACCACCCCTACTTCCACCCCTTGATTCCTGGACCCATGAATCCTGGCTATGGGAACCACGGTGCCACATAATGGGTGCTGACTCAAAGCATATACAGCCTTTTGAAGTACTTTACCCCAGACCCACTATTGCCACCTAGCTGGCACCTTAACTGTGTCCTTAAAAGGCCATTCCACCTTTCTATCAATCCAGCCACTTCTTGATGGTAAAGAACATGATAAAACCAGTGAACACCATGAGCATACGCCCATTGCATTACTTCCTCGGCTGCAAAATGTGTTCCTTGGTCAGAGGCAATGCTTTGTGGAATTTCATGATGGTGGATAAGGCATTCTGTGAGTCTATGGAAGGTAGTTTTGGCAGAAGCAGTACATGCAGCAAAGGCAAATCCATATCCCAAATATGTGTCTATACCAGAGAGGACAAAACACAGTTCCTTCCATGACGGAAGTGGTCCAGTATAATCAACCTGCCACCAGGTCACAGCTTGATTACCCTAGGGAATTATGCCATATCAGGGACTCAGTGTTGGCCTCTGCTGCTGGCATTTTGGGCATTCAGCAGGGGCTGTAGCCAGGTCAGCCTTGATGAGTGGAAGTCCATATGTTGCTCATCCCATGCATAACCTCCATCTCTTTTAATTATTTTATTTATACACTTCACAATAAATACATAAATATTTTATTCAAAATATCTAGGATATTAAAGCCCTCAGAAACTGTATAATGTCTTTTATTAATGAGTTACAGTTTCTCTTGTTTTCTTTTTATTCATTAATGCCTTCTTCAATTTATAGAACTCCTTCTAGCATTTCTTGTAAGACAGGTGGGTGGTAACAAACTCTCTTAGCTTTTATTTTCCTGGGAATGTCTTCATCTCTCTTTTCCTAAAGAGTCACTTTGCTGAGTAAACTATTCCTAGTTGGCATTTTTTTTCTGTTTTTCTTGTTTTTTTCCTATACTACTATGGATCTCATTCCCATTGCTCCTAGCTTATATTTCTGCTGAGAATTCTACTGTCAGGCATTTTCAAACATTATGTGTTATTTACTTCTTTTCAAAGCTATTTTCAGAATCCTCTCTTTGTATTTAGTCTTTGAGAAGTTGATTAAAATATAACTTGGGGTAGTGTTATGGTTTGTGTCTAAATGTTCTCCCACAGCCTCATGTGGTCATAGGTGGGGTTTTTTGGAGGTGGCCGGATATGAGTGTGTGATGCTGGAATAAAAGTCATGTGATTGCTAAATTAGTCAACTGATTGGTTTGGCACAGTTCTGGCTAGAACTAAGGGTGCCCCATCCTGGTTGTGAATTCTATCTTCCCTAAGTGTAGGTGGGTTGGATAAATTATAAGGGACAGAAAGAGGGTCCTTCATTGCTTGTTGCTTATTGCTGCTGCTGCTTATCTTTTGATGCCTTCTGCCTACCATGAACTGCTTCTTCTCCGTGATGCCTCTCTGCCATGCCACCCTGCTTTGGAGCCAGCTGATTATGGACTGAAACCTCTAACAAACTGTGAGCCAAAATAAACTTTTCATCCTTTAAGTTTGGCTGCCAAATATTTTTGTCTTAGCAATGAGAAAAGTACCTAAAACAAGTAGACTTGGAAAGGTTGATTCTAACTGGCAAACTTCGACATTTCTATACCTTGATTTTGTATCCTTTTCCGTGTTTGGGAAGTTGGTTATCATCCTTTTGAATATGCTTTTTAACCTTTTAGCATTTTCATGTTCCTCTTGAAGTAGAAATATTTGTTCTTTTAGTACTGTTCCAGTGTTCCTGCTATACTTTTCTTATTCTCTTTTATTTTTCTCCTTCAACTGTATATTTTTACTCAGCCTATGTCAGAGCTCGCGATTTCCCGTGTTTGCTCTATTGTGCTACTGATACCTATCATATCTTCCACTTTAATGTACTTTCAATGCCAGAATTTGTCTTATTTTTAAGTGACTTTAGATTCTTTATTCTTTCTCTGATAGACAACTAATTTATTTCTCCTTATTTTGTAGTTCATGAGTTTTCTTAAAACAGATATTTAAAATTCTCTGCTCATGCATATTGGTTATTTTAGTTTCTGTCCCTTTGTTTTGCATATTAGCGAAGGTCTGAGCTCTTTAAAACTTTTGGTGGCTGTTTAAATATAATAGCATCTATAGGTGCTTATCTCAGCCTTTGTAATCTAGTTTTATTTTCCATCTCAGAAATTCTAAGTGAGTTTATTTCCTGTAAACCTGCTGCTCTCTCCTTAGGTGGCACTAGGTGGCATCTGAAGTCTAGTTTTCCCTCCAGTCTCATGGGATGTTTTCACCCTGTCAGATCTGAGGGCGCCCTACAGCCCACAGCTGCCGCTAATCTGCATTTGGTATTTTGTGCAACATGCAGTGTAGGAGCATGTGGAAAGGAAAGTCTATCCCTGAAAGCTTCTGCTTGAACCAGGAAAGGCCTATGAGCCCCACACCCAGTCACCACCCTACGGTCAGGCGCCATGGCATTTTCCCTGGCACTAGGTCAAACAGAGGATCTGGGGCTCCACTCCAAAACAGTAACACACATCTAACCCCTATTCTTCCCACAGATGGAAAATAACCCGGTGTAATTAGCTGCAGAGAGAAAAATGGGGGCGAAACGTGGGGACATAGACTAGGCAGTTCTGTCAACATCAGTGCTACAAAGCAGTGTCAACCAGAAACCATAGCTGAAGTGGCCAGTGTTGTTCAATGGAATAATGCTCCCGCTGCGGGGCTCAGCCTGCTACTGTGGTGGACTCATCACTACACCCAACTAGAGACGCTATTGCCTGGAATTCAAATCTGCTCCACCTGGCCTTCACGTCTCTTCAGTGCAAAAGGGAGAAGTGAAGGCTCCATCGTCACAGTGTCCTGGGAATAGACAGCGGCCTCTTCTGGGATCTGCCTAGTTCTGGGCTCTTTTGTCTGGACACTGAGTTCCAAGGTAAATTCCATGTTTCCTTTCCTGTCCCTCTTCTCATATCATTCAGTACATCTCCACATTCTGCTTCCCTAACTTGATGGAAGTGGCCCTTTAACAGGCAACCTAAGGTGAATCCAGAGTCTCTGTTGGAGAATCCAGGCCTTGTAAAGGGTTGCAGGGCTCTTCTTGGCCCTGGGTTTCACTGCGGCAAGACTGTTACTGGATTCCAAGTCTAATTTCCAGACTGAATTCCCTCTCCCACCATGAACATGAGTTGTCTCTTTACTAGGAGTGGGGAGAAGACTGACTCAGGTAAGTCTTTCTTGCCTTCTACATGACCTTTCTTATTATCAAGCTAAAACTAGGAAAATCTGTCACCTGATTCCTTAACTTTTGCAAAGTTATTTTGCTGAGTGAATCGCTATTCAAATCAGTGTCTATGTGGAGAGATAATTGATGTCTGCTGGCCATGTTGCTCTTTCTCCTCTAATGGTCTGTTCATAATGAAGAGTGAAATCAGAGACACAAAACACCAGAACATTGTAAAGGGCTCCTTCATCTCTGGTTTATAACCAATGTTTTTACAGGTTGAATTGTCCGGATAGATACATGTAGACTTTTCTTTTCACCTTTGCACTATTCTTATATGAATGTAATAGACAGTGTAGAGATCCTCTAAAAAGTAATTTTAAAGTAATCTTTGAATCTAATCAAGATAAATTGTAGTAAGATTCCACTTAAAATATACAAAAATACTAATTGCAAAAGTTCATTATAATTAAGATTCTTATAAAAGTAAACAAAAATGAATTATTTTGTAAGCACATATTTTACTCAGTCCAATAATATAAGAATTATCTACATATATGTTTTCTCAAGGAACAGCCACTACACATTAAAAGAAGCTTTACTTTGGTCTGAATATCTTCATATACTTGTTTTTTATGTGTTCCATATTAGGCTTTTTAATTTTATCTTTAAACTGCATGGCTATATTCATTAAAATATAATGTAGCAGATTTAACTGTATATGTAGGTTAGATTTCCAGTTGTCCTGGAGACATTTAATAATATATTCTGATTGAAAATAAACACTTTCACAAAAGCTCAAATATAGTATTTTTCTCTTAGCAAAATCAAGATTTTTTATCTTACTTTCTTATAAAAAATTTTTAATACTTTGTCTTTACTTTTCTAACCAAGGCTAACACAATATTCTAATTTGTTGTTCAGAAATCAGAACTTTTCATCTTATTTACCTAAGTGTTGACTATATTAGTGACTACTATGCTATTCAGATTTCTCTCTCTTTCTCTCTCTGGGATTTTGATAAATAGACAGCTAAATATAGGTATATAGGTAGATAACAAGTACTATTTTACACCCTTTCTTCCAGACACATTTAAATTATACTATTTTTCATAGTATTCTCACATTAAATGAGGATGTGTTCTATTGTATTGTTATTTGGCAGTCTGACTGGATGCTTTGTTTAGATAGAAAATACCATTATAAAATTATTTCACTGAGGCAGCATGTGAATGGCCGTGTGTTCATGAATTTTTGTGTTAGAAAAGGTGCTCACAAAGGAACGGGTTTAATCCCAGGGTAACATTAACTCACAGCTCAGTCAGTGTTGGCTGATAAAATGAAATGCCATCCAAGCAGTTTCAACAGCAGAAATGTATTTCCTGCAGTTCTGCAGAAGGAGAAACATAAGCCAAACACTCTCCATTGTTTAAGGAGAGCCGGGGTCCAGGCTGGTAGACATCTTCTTGCTGTTCTCTTCCCGGCTGGAGAGAAGAGTGGGAGTGGGTGGGCAGTTACGCCTTCTTGTATTTTTATAAGGGTGCTGATTCCGTTAGTGAGGGCTCCCGGCTCAGGACCTAGTTACCTCCCAATGGCCGTAGGTCTTAACACCAGCATGTCAGTGATTGGGATTTCAATATGTGAATTTCAGTGTAAACAAACTCTAAAAGGTTTATAATACCTTTTCATGTGGGATTTCAGTATTCCATCTCTGTTGAGTTCAATTAACGTTGTTCCTTTTCCTGTGCATCTTATTAAAATTGTCCTGATAAAGATAAATAACATGGCTCTGAATCATAATTGTGTTGTAACTGTGATGCCTATGTGTGTCTCTATAAACATGCACACACATAAACATTTTATATTTAAACATATGTGCCCCCTCTATTTAAACATGTTATATATTTAAACCTGTAATTAT
The DNA here is from genome assembly GCA_004027595.1 of Dinomys branickii. Classification (NCBI taxonomy): domain Eukaryota; kingdom Metazoa; phylum Chordata; class Mammalia; order Rodentia; family Dinomyidae; genus Dinomys; species Dinomys branickii. The sequence continues at coordinate 155,636 of PVLD010000163.1, read as the reverse complement.
AGACACACCCATACACACATTGAAAGAAATGTATGCAGAAAATAAAGCATTTGTGTGTATATACGTAGTCATCTTTTAGGAGATATTCTAAGATTTCATATTTCTTAATTCAGATTTTTCCTTTAACATCATTCAACCATAATTTGGTGTGGCCCATCATTTCTCCAGGCTTTTAAGAAGTTTTGACACCTAATCATACCAAACTGTGGCTCAAATTGGGACCACCATGAACACCTGTGCTCTTCATTACACAGGAGTTGCAAACTATTTTTGAGCATTGTTGTTTGTTCAGTAATATTATCACTGGCTTTTCACACTGTCTACTAAATATTAAACTAATGTGTCAATATCCTGGCCAAAAAATCATTGTTTTTCTTTTCTTCTGATATGACTTACGTGTTTGTTTTAGTGGAATATGCAATTAATATTAGATTTGATTTAAACTTTGTACCTTATTTCCATATAAATTTTACATACATATAAAAGCAAATACAAAACATATTTTCACGAAATGTCCTAAGTATATAGCTTTACTGTTTGAAATTCTTTTTTTTTTAATTTTAAAGATAGTAAAAAAGGAACAATAACAACATACCAACATCATAGACATAAACAAAACAAAGCAAGAACATTAAAAGTGATACAGGGTTTCAAAACAAATGATAGGAATTAACAGTGGTTGTTATATTACATACTGTTATCTTGAACTACATTGCTCAGATTATCACATGTAAGAATGGAAGATTGTTCAAACCATTAAAGAGAATAAAAAATTATTAAATAAAACATTGGAGATAATACAGAGTTTCACCAGACAAGATGGTAGGAATTCACCAATGGTTGTTCCACTGCATATTATATTGTCTTCAAATCAGTTGCTCAGATTCCCAGATATAAGCATGCAAAATTGGTCAAAGTATATAAAAAATTTTAAGCATTAACTGTTCCTTTCAATAAACCATCAGACGTCAGTGGTATAATTATCCCAGCTATATATATATTGCCTTTTTTCCCCTTATTTCCCTCATCCCAGTTGTTCCTTCCTTTGAATAATTTCTTTCCCTTTCATATCATCCATTGTGTTTTGAGTTTTACTTACTGTTTCAGGTTCCTGCACCAGGGAGACAATATGATGTTTACACATGTGGGTCCAATTTATCTCCTTATGAGTGTGGTCTCTAGTTGCATCCATTTTCCCACAAAAGCCTTGACTTTGTCTTTTCTTATAGTTGAGTCATACTCCATTGTATAAAAATACCACATCTTTTTTATCCATTCCTCAGTTGATGGGCATTTGGGTTGTTTCCAAGATTTAGCTAGAACAAATTATGCTGCTATCAACATGGGTACACATATATCACTGTGGTATTTTTTAATTATTTGGGGAAAATACCCAGAAGGAGAATAGCTGGGTTAAGTGGGACTTCTAGTTTTATGAGGAATCTCCAAAATGATTTCCACAGTGGTTTCAGCAATCTACACTTCGACCAACAGTGGAATAGGGTTCCCTTTTCCCTGCTCACAGCCTCTCCAGCATTTTTTTTTATTTAAAAAAAATAAAAGTGCAAAAACATATTAACAAACAGACACCAATTAGCATAAAAAAATAGTACAATCACAACTAATCTATAGAAAAGGTGACATGGTTTCAACAGTGGTTATTTCTTTATCCATTGATATCTTCGAAGTGTAAATATATGAACCCATATACAGACATGCAAAATAAGTCAGACAATTAATCCTCTCAACAACAGAAAAAACACAAATACCAAAAATCCAAAGACAAAAAAACAAAACAGGCAAACAACAACAATAACAACAACAACAACAAAAAAGCCACCAATAGTTGCTGCTTTGCATATTGATATCTTCGAAGTGTGTGTTCAGGATAACACATACAGACATACAAGATTGATCAAATAACCCGTCATCAATTATTCCTTGAAATTCTAGCCCAACTTTGTTGATGATATTTCATGGGCTCATGTGTAGGGTGTAGGTTCCTGAAGTTAGTTAAATGATCTCAATCTCGGGTACAAACCTTTGTAGGTGTGTGATAGCTACAGTCTCAGTGAGTCTCAGCATGCATAGCTATGATGTAACCAAGTCTTTCTCTCAAGCAGGCTTTGATCAATTTCACTGAAAGGAAAACGGGAGAGTATAAATCATTCTGAGTTGTCACTTTTGTCATTTAACACTCATTTTATGACTCGCTCTGTGAATTTATGTTTCTCAGAATATTTTATTTTGTTCACTGGAGTTTTCTAATCTACAATGGAAATAGCCCAGAAAATGGTGAATTGATTATACTTTTACAGTTTGTGAAAGATAGCTGAATTGCTATATTTTTCTTTTGCATGGCACTTGGATATAAGACTATCTTTCAAATATATTAAATAAAAACAGGAATTACAAAACAGTGTGCCAACATGTTTTCAAAAATATGTAGAAACTTGATAAGTGGATTGCCTGGCTGAGGTTTAGAAATCATATGAAGAAATCTGAAAAAGCAGAGTTTTGATATATTAAAATTTTAATTTTGTAACTTCTGGGAAGATTCTAATATGATTATTTATTTTAACCTATAAATTATTAAATTTTGATTAAGTTTTACAGTTCGCACAAATACATTGTCAATTACTAAATTACTCAAAATTTGCAATGCGGGACCAAAACTGTGCATCACTAGTAGAGTGCAAGCATGTGCAAAGATCAGAGTTTGATCCCCAGCATTAATAAAAGTCATGAAACCATACAATAACGTATAGAAAAAAGAGTTAATATCTAGAATGTATAAAAACTCCTAGAACTCAATCTCAAAGCCAAATAGTTCATTGAAATAGGCAATAGGCTCCAAATAAACATTTGCAAAGGATAAGAAACTCCTATAGACATTTTTTGAAAGAAAACATACAGATGCCCAAATTATATATGAAAATATACAAACAGCACTAATTGTGAGGGAAATGCAAATCCATACCACTGCGAGATATCACTTCACTCTTCTAAGTATGGTTATTATCCAAAGATGAGCCACAGCAAGTGTGAACGGGAATATTTACACACCATTGGTGGAAATGTAAGTTGGGAATGTCACTATGAAAAACATTATGGAGGTTCCTAAGGACCTAAAAATAGCCTTACTTACCAGGGTAAGGGGATATCTCACTGCAGTTTTCATGTTTGTTTCTCTCATGATTAATCACATGGAACAATTTACCATAAATATGCTGTGCATTTTGTGTCTTCTTTTGAGAAATTTCAAATTACTTTATGACCCAGCCTTCCACTCTTGAGTCTTTATCTGAAGCACATCGATATGCTGGAGAGACCTCTGCACTCCCATGTTTACCACAGCACTGCTCAGAGCAGTAAAGTGTGGATTCAAACGAAGTGTCTATCATAGGATGAGTGGAAGAAAATATCGCTCAGCCATAAAAACAGAATACAGTTCATCATTTGGAAAACCATGGGCAGAACTACAAAGCAGTATAGTAAGGGAAATAAATTAAACAAATACCGCATGCATCACTTATGTCTGGAATTTAAATCAACTGGACTCGGAGAGGCAGAGAGTGGGTCATGGCCAGAGAATGAGAGAAGGAGTAGGGAAGGGATAGAAGAATACGGAGACTGAAACAGGAAGAACTGGTGCAACGCTTGTGTCTGAGAACAATAGCACAGTGTGTGGAACAGAGCTAGTGATTACGACTACAGCATATCTGAATAGCACTAATGCAGTATACTATTGTTTCCTGCATCCCAAACTGTTAAATATCAGAAGTGATAGGTAAATATGTTAATTACCTTGATGTAATAATTACCTCTTCCATTAAAAATTATAGAACCACTTTGAACTATACAAATATTTACAACTATAATCTATTCACATATAACAAATTTAAAAAAATAAATAACTAGGTTATCACAACATATAGAATATATTATTCCATAAAAACATGTATTTCTTTAATATGTGACTATCTTTGTCTTCATAGAGGTAGAGCTTTTACTGTTGGAATACTCTCTGAAATACCATTTTTCCTTCCTACTCTACATGCGTTTTTATGGAAGCAGAATTTTATTTAGTAACATTTTGTAATTTCATTTAAATTCCAAGGAAGTAGACATACAAATTTTTTTCTTTCAGGAGAATTTTGTAGCACCATATAGGGTAGTATTAACCTAAAAATTTAACTTTAGTGTGATATATTTCAGCCTTTTTGAAGGCGCTAAAATCCATTTCTATATCTGACACCATGGGTATTGTACCCATAGCCATCACTCTATCAGACCCAGAAAGTTTAACATTTTTTCTGCCAGTGTTACCCAAGTATTATATAGTAGACTGATTAATATTGTTAAAATGTAGCTGAAGACAATATAACATACACAATGCACTTTCTAGTTCTACTTGAAAAGCCTTCAGCACTAATATAAAAAAGCGGAAGCCCTGGGAACAAATCATTTTAATTAGTGAAACACTGTGTTTTGATTTTTTTTTGTTACTAGGTGATTGTCAGCAGAAAGTAATCCTAAATTCAGAACAGGAGTACTGGGCAACCATGGACAAGAACGTAAGGTCCTAGAGAAAATTAAGCTACTGGCCAAATTCTGGAAGCAGGTTATGAGTTCAATTTCATGGACTTTATGGAGAAGCTTATCATTTTACTTGATAAGTAAATCAAATTCACTTGATAAATCAGATCACCAGAGTATGAACAGCAACTAAGATGAAGTGAATTATTTAAGAAAGTATGTTAAGAAACAGAGAACTTCTAAGATTAATGAAAGATTATGGGCTTATTTTAATAGATAAGTTGAGTTCTAGGCTTAGAATAATATTGGTTAGTACAATATTAATATTTTTGAATAACAGTATCTTGTTATGTGAAATTAGTATTTTAAATACTTGAGAAGTAATCAAATGTCTTTTAGTTCTTGCAGAAAGCTATGAATATATGGGAAGATTCTACTCTATTGATCAGAATTACATATTACCCTTAAAATACAACAATACAATCTCCTATAGATTGGTAGTACCTTTAAATGACAATTCCCTAAGAGAGTCTTAAAATATAGCCACTGTGGCTATAGGATGGTAGCATACCATTTATGAAATTTCTTTGCTGTGGAGTCTGTGACGTGTAGAAAACATTTTTGCCCTCAAAACAGAGAATAATGCATCTTTGACTGGGGAGTATGTCTCTCTTTGACAATAACATATATTAAACATGAAGACAATTAAATTTATCTTCATGAATATTATTTTTCTCTATACTTGAGGGAAGGTGATATTTCCTCAATAATGATATCTATGCATTTTTATGAAAAATTGTTTGCATTTTAAAAATGTTCTTCACAAACCTTGACAAAATATCTTGAAATCCACTCTTTGAGACAGAAGGACACATTGAAATCTACTCTAAATAAAATGACATTTTCCAATTATTTTATAGCACAGTGTCTAAAATTGGAAATTGTAATAATCATATATCAAATTGCAATTCTGAACAAACATAGATTATAAGTATATATTTTTGAACTGTGTGCATTTCAAACCTGAGTGCCTCAAGAAATATGGAAGGAAATATATTTCATATATGAAGAAAAATGCCCATAAATGATTATTTGGGAAAAGGTGCAAAATGATAGATTTAATAAGTGCTCAAATAAAGAGGCTACATATATTGCGTGTTTGCTCTTCAGTTGTTACTCTGATTTAAAGCGCACACGCGCGCGCGCGCGCACACACACACACACACACACACACACACACACACACCACATTCTCTGGAAAAGCATTCCAGACTAACTATAATTCTTCCTTTGACACAGAATGATGATAATCTTTGCAATTTCCATTCTACTATCTTAAACTTCTTTTTTCTTGGGGAAACCCTCTATTTGCTAGTTGAATTTTAGGTTAATTCTCCATGTATGCTTGTACTTTATCTTGTCTCTTGTGATCATTTCTTGCTTGCTAAAATAGATAACTCTTATCTTGCCCAAGCTCATTTATTTTATCTTTATTGCTATATACCAAAAGCTTTCAAGCTTTCTTAGACTTATTTTATTACAGTTTTCTTATTACTGGACTTTCCTCACTCGTGATGGATCGCCACTGGCCTTTTGTCTTCCAATTCTCTGCTACAATAAAAAGAAAATCACTCTTAAATAGTCACTTTGGAGATTGTTCAATAGTGAAGATTAAGCCAGTTTGTAATCTTGCACCTTTATTTCTCCGGGTGACAAAAATACCACAGACTCATTATATTTAGTACAATAAATTGCTGCAATGAGTTCTTACATGTGACTAATACATTATAAAGACAAAAGACAATTAAGTAATACAGTTGTAATTTGTTTTGAAATAGATCCATTATATGCTGATATATTTTCAACTGATATTTATAGTCAACTGTGAAATTTTATTCTGATGCCTCCAATCATTTTTAATATATTTCTCATCTATTTTCATTTTGCAGAGGCAAACCTTTAAACTGATAAAGTTAATTGAGATTGGGAAGCTGAGATATTACAGGCATATTTTTATCAGATAAATAAGAAAGAGTTAGGAGAAGATGAGACCAAACACTGGAGAAATATCATAGCTTCTCTTGCACCTGAAATGTGACAATTGCTGTGTATCTGAGGACAGAACTTCTTAAAATTATTCTCATAAAAGTTATCAGCCGCATCACTAATCATCAGATTAGTAAGTTAAAAGCATGTGCGATATCACCTCAAGCCTACTAAGGTGCTTGTTGTAAAACTTAGTAATGATTGTCAATTGATTGCCCTAAGAGAGTAGTGGGGCATAGTCCTAGGTATGCCTGGGGGGTCATGGAGACAGGACCATGGGTGCTTTCTCTGGCCCCTGGCCGTTCTCTCTTCACTTGGCCCTCTCCCCCTGTGCTCTGCTGCCCAGCTGCAGGAAGGGAGCAGCTTTGCTCTGCCGCGCTCTTCTGCCATGATATGTCTGTCTTAGAACCAGCTGACTATGGCATAAGACCTCTGAATCTGTGATCAAAGCTAAACCACTTTTCCTCTAAGTTAAGGCCATCAGATATTCTTTCCCAGCAATAAAAAGCTGTCCAACACACCTGTTATCAAAAACCCAAGAAGTCATAAATATTCGTACTATTTGTGCAAACATACACTGGTATAGGTATTATGTAAATCAACATGGCGTTTCCTAGAAAACAAAAAAAGAACCAGCATGTAACCCAATAATCCCTCTTCCGTTCATACACGGAGAGGTAATGAAATCAGCACACCGTAGGACCACACGTTCTCCTGTGTTCATGGCACATGTTTCAAATGGCCAAGATGTAGAAATAACCTCAGAGAAGTTTATTGATAAATGAATGGATAAAGAAATTTTGAGGTACACACAATGCGTAGTGTTCTGTCTTTTACAGGGAGACCCCACCCTTTGTGAGCAACAGAGATGAACGTAGAGGACAGCATGCCGCGTGAAACCATTCCAACACAGAAAGAGCAACACTGTGCTCCTCACTTGTATGCGGCGCCTAACAAAGTCACACTGATACAAAATGAAAGTAGAGTAGGAGTTATGAGGGTGAAGTAGGGAAGTGAAACAGAGGGAGGGAGGTCAAAGTGCACAGATTTTGTTTTATTAGGTAGATAAGACTAGAGATCTAATGTACAGTAGGAGGACTGTAGTTAATAATATTGTATCATATATTGGAAATGTGCTAATAGCATACATTGTAGTTGATCTTATCAAACACAAAAGGTACTACATGAAATGATGGGTATGTTAATGTACTTGACTACAATAATCATTTCACTAGAAATATGTGTAAAAAAAGATGACATCATATACCTCTGATATGTACAAATTCTCCTTACTTTATGGAGTTATGTCTTACCGAATATCACAATTTAGTAATACACATAGTCACAGTATTGACTGGAACCAGTGCTTCACCACCATTTCCCAGCACCATGAGAGAGGGACAATGTGTATCACTCTTCTCAGATAAAGCTTAAAAATTTAAAATACAGTTTTTTGACTATCTGTATCATTATAAAGTGAACACTTGTAGCACAACCCATCATAAGTCAAAAGCCACCACAACAACAACAAAACCAGATAACTAAAATGTCTGCTACAACTAAAATGTATCTGCTACTTCTACAAGGTAATACCATGAGACTCTACAGATATTTTCACCGTAACATCTATATAGTGAAAATTTTATTCATTTTTACACATAATGAAAAATTTACTAAAAGTGTGCTAAAAGCAAAAACTATTATATATCAACATATACAAGAATATGTAAGCTGGGCATAGTGGTGCAAGCCTGTAATCCTAGCACTCAGGAGGCTGAGGCAGGAGGATGGTCACAAGTCCGAGTCCAGCCTGAGCTACAAAGTGAGCTCAAGGCCAACCTAAACTGCAGAGTGACACCCTGTCTCAAAAAGACAAAAAAAAAAAAAAAAAAAATAAGAACGTGTAAGTATGTATTTCTGCTTTCTATTACTACTTTTTACAAATCACCACAAATGTAGCATCTTAAAAAGGACTTGAACGTGTTATCCCACGACCTGGCAGAAGTCCCCTCAGGGTTTTCATCAATCTAAAATGCAGAAGTTGGCAGTGTCATACTCTTTTTAAAATCTTGGAGGAGAAATTTGCTTCTGTGGCTGTGAGTATGGTTAGTAAAATTCAGTTCCCTGTTGTTGTACAACTAAGGAGGGAGTCTCAGTTTCTAGACACAGCTCACATTCCTCAGACTCAAAATTCCACAGACCATCCCCCACACTCAGAATGAGCCAAGATGCCAGAGTCTCTCATATCTTGAACGATTTGTATTACAAATTCCATTTCACATATTTTCTGCCACAGTATTTTCTGTTATAAGTGTCCAGGTGCCCATCAACAGCTGAGTGGATAAAGAAAATGTGGTAATTATACACAGTGGAGTACTACTTTGCTGTAAAGAAAGACAAACATGTCATTTTTAGGCAAGGAGATGCACCTCAACACTATCATTTTAAGTGAGTAAATCATGCACACCACACACAAGTTTACATTTTGTTTTGTTTCTCTTGCAGGAGAAACCTGAAGGGCAAACGAGGAGCAAAGCAGAAGACAGATATTAGGAAGAAGGAAGAACTTGTCCAAAGGGAAAGGGAGATACGGGAGAGGGAGGAAGGAAGGAAGGAAGGGGAAGGGGATTTTTAAAAGAGCATGAAAAGAAAAAAATGGAAACAAAACTTTTTTAAGTGAGCAAGGAGAGAAAGGTTGAAGGGAGGGGAGAGGCTTGGGGGAAAGAAGACTGAGCTAGATCATGTATAGGTACAGATTTCCTGTGATGAATGTGACCGGCACGCATGGCAAAGGTGTACAAATAAAAAGTTAGAGTCCCCATGATTATAGTGAGACCAATTGATAGTCCAAAAACATCTTCCTGCCTTCAGTCACACCCTTACCTATATCTGCAAACTTCCTTCAGTCCTGTAACAGACTTCCTGACCCCCGGGATTTGGATGTAGCCATTTTGGGAGCCATTGGTCTGTGAGGTGCAGCCCGTTGCCATCTGACCCTGGAAGACTCCCATCCATAGCATGTGCAAAACCCACGTCTCAGCCCTTCCTATGACACCATCCACAAAGGACTGCCATCTGATTCAAATCTCAACCCCAAATGTCCTCCTCTAAACTCTGTCAGTCAGATGCAGGTGAGGCTGCAGGTAACAACTGCTCTGAGCATAATTCACCTCTTAATCTGTGAAACGAAAGAAGTTGGTTGTCTCTTCCCAACATAAAAAGCTGAACACGAGCATGGAGTAAAAGATACAGCTACTCTGCTTCAACATACGAGAAGGAGCCACTAGCCCCAAGAAACTTAGAAACACTGCAGTAAATATGTGTTCATTTTAAAGACATGAGAATAATTCTCTGCCTTTCTTTGTGCCACCCTCCAAGAACTTTTCTCTGTACTCCAAGCCATACATTATTTCTTCCCTGAGGTAGAAGGGATTTGAAGTGCAGTGGATTTATCAGTGTGTTTGTGTGGGGAGAACTGACAGGGTCTGTGGACCTCCCTTTGTTTTTCTAGTGTCTCTGTGCCTTTAAGTTTAGCTGTCAGAGTTTCTGTGGTTCTGCCATCCTCAGTGGCTTTCTTTATCTTTCAGATTGTCATGAGGGATTCATAACGTCAAAGGAAGCGTCCTGTGGGATCCAACTGCTCTTTTGGCTTTTGTGGAGATGATTGAGGGCTAATGCTCCTAAGATTCCTTAGGCCACTGGCTAGACTGGAGAATGAGAAGAATTACAAAGTTAGCCTCGAAAAGAACCTTTTAATACCTAAATACTCTGCACTTTTGACTTTTCTGGGGGACTGTGGAAAGGTCAGATAGTCACATTCTTCGATTTGTCCCCTAGAACAGCTTTTGCTGACTATCATCTCTTAATATTCATTGGGCTAAACAGGTTATCTGAATATCACTGAATGGTAACTACTTTTCGTTTGAAGTTATTTTTGTTGTAATCTTTGATCATCTGTAGCATTTTATGACCAAGAATCACTTGTTTTTGTGTAGTAGAATTAAATAGGAATCCTATTCCTGCATTGAAACAACTGAAAATCACAAGGAAATTATCAATGCATGTGTGTGTGTGTGTGTGTGTGTGTGTGTGTGTGTATGGTGCTGCCTATCAAACCCAGGACCTGATGCATGCTAGGAAAGTGTTTACCATGGAACTGCATCCCCAATACCATGCACTCTTCTTTTTTATCACTGTGAAAGTTTATATAGAGAAGGAATTTTATGAATGAGTATACCTTCAGCAGTGCCTGAACCACTATAAGCTTTGCATGAAAATTAACCTATTGTTATTTTAAATTCCTTAACCACTTACTATTCCAATGGTTTTTAACATAAAATGACAAAAAATTGCATCATTTTGTTAATTTTATAAGAAATATAAAAATGACAATTTTATCAAACTTAAATCAATCCAAGCATCAACTAGTTGAAGTGACACCAGCCCAAATGATGTTTGGGGTAAATCACTAGGTAAATACATATATTTGCTGCCCCAGTAAACTCTTCAGTGATTAATTTTTGAGATTAATTCATGCTATGATATACTGTAGCCTATGCTGCCAATAAGATAAATAATTTTAATACATGTCTGTTGATTGACAATGTGTTGTAAAGACAAAGGGAATGTTCAGAAATTATCATTACAAGTGTATCCACAAAGAAAGCACAGACCAGTGTAACTAGGCCAAGCAAAGGCTACCTAAATACTGGGTGATTTTGATACTATTAAGATGAATCATAGAATCAGATAAACTGATTCTTCAATAAAGTTACAATAATTTATGGGTCAAGATTGTTGTGAATTAAAAGATGTTGGAATTAAAGAGAAGAATGATTTGCTTTAAGGAGAAGTGGAAATGAATTAGGCTACAAAACATGAATTTTCATGTCTAGGTTGTGCCAATGTATATGGGCAAAGAGGCCCAATTTTTCAATTTTCATGGAGTCTAGGATGAGAATGGCACAAATACCACATGCATTATTTTCCTGTGTCTTCATAGTCTTACTTTGATCCTTTTTCAGAACATAATGTGAAAGCAACATTAACCAGGACAGAAATAAAAAAGCAAATTGTTCTGCAACAACTTTATCTCAGTGTCTGAGACTTCAGGGGGCAGTGAGAGTGAAGAGAGGCGGACAGATCCAAGATGCAGAACACAATTTACTGGGGACTTTGTGACAGACACGTGGTCCTCCTGAGCAACAAGACCACCTGGATGCCCAAGATATGACTAAGGACAGAAGCTTATACAGCAGCCAAGCAAAAGTACTTCCTTGAAGCCAAAATGTACCTAGTTCACCTCAAGCTAGCATCAAAGACTTCAGGAGAATTCCTGGAGCTGGTGGTGCCAAGTCCAGCGGTAGAGATCCATTTACCACTCTGCTGGTGTCATTGATTTTTGATATGCTGAGAAACTGCAAAGAAAACCAGCCAGCTACTTATGGGCAGTCATGGTGGCTATTACTCAAACTTGCTGCAGTAAGGTCAAACTGAATTCACAGTCATAGAATTAAAGGCCTTGATTTTTAGATAAACTCTTCACACATATTTCAATGAAAATTAAAATTGTACTTCACGGAATGAATTGGTTATGTTATGTACACTTCTTAAGGTGTATATTAACTGGTCATAGTCATATAAAACAGTGTTAAAAGACAGCTTTGGAAATCCTATACATTTAGTATAAAGTTTTAAAATTAGTCTTCAATTAGGAATGTTGACTATTAATATCCCTCTGTTTTTACAGATGGTTACAGAACACACTGTGTTGTATTTACTGGGCAATCAACACAAAAATATCTAGTATAGTGAAGTTTAGAATTGTTTATGGGAAGAGCTGGGCCTCCAGGGACAGCAGTAATTGAATCAAAAGTAGCTCCTTGTTTTGTATTTCATAGTTCATTTTCCTCTAATCACTGAAACCTAATATGTCCTTCTATTTCTAACCACTGAAAAAGCATCATTTTTATACTTGCTTGTTACATTCTTTTTCTAACTTTACAAGCCTCAAGGAATCCTAATTAAAAGTGTGGATTGTTACAAAGTGATTTCTCTTCATTTAACTGTGTAATTTTCCCAGTGTTTTGAATGTGCAAGACTGTAGTGAAAACACAAACACAATTCTGCAATTTGCTTTAATTTTCATTCGTTCCTCCTTTACTGTCAAGCACTTTAAAAATCAAGATTATTCTAAATTATTTTCTCCTATATTCCTAGCTTGGATGAGGTAGAACTGCACAGGTGGATATTCTGTGTAATACTCAATATTCTATGTAAATTTTTTTGATTCATTTTTGCTACCTCAATGACATAGATGTAACATTCAATTTTGACAGCCCCAGAAAACCAGCCTTGGCGTCATTCATAGGAAACTAATGGAATAGTTTTAGCACTTTAATATCATTACATATTAAATAATGTTGTAGATAAAAAAGAGGTAAGTCTGACTAAAAGAGTTATTAAGTAACACAGCCACTAAGCAGAACAGGAAATTGTAACTTTTAAAATAGCATCCCAACTATTCACTAAATATTTGCTGTGTGTGAAGAATTTCACGGAGGCCTTCCCACAGATTTACTCTTGCTGCTCTCATAATTCTGAAGATTTGAGTTCACACGGGAGGAATTTCGGCGCTGCGCACTGGATGATCCTACAAGGTAACATTGTTAAGAACTGACAAGACTTAACTTTACCCCTAAGCATGCCTGCACCTGAATTTCTTGCTCTAGGAGTTGCAGAATTACTTATACCATCGGTGTTCTCAGCTATCACTGTGCATCAAAACCACGTGGAGCTTTCAGGCCAGTCTACGATAGTGTCCATGGTTTAGGATTCCGGTGATTTCCCAGTTGAGGATTCTGCTGCTGTATGGATCCTTCTTTAGAACCCAATGGATGCCAGAAACAATTTTAATTTGTGTTATTACTCTCAACCATGAGCAAATTCTTGGATTATTTTCAATGAGCTCTTATAAAAGTAAAGGAAATATTAATAGCTTAAAAACAAGGAAACATTAATAACAGCTTACATTAACATATATCCTATTCTAGGGAATACATTTAGTTACATGGAAAGTTTTCTTAACTACAAGAACTCTTTAAACTTGTGTAAAATATTGCTGCTCATCTTGAGCACGTCCTGTTCTGACATTTGCCATGGTATTAAGTCGTGCACAGTACGATTATGTCAGAACCACCCTGAGTGATTCTAATGATGCATGTCAATTCAAATACAAATCTTGGCACCATGGAAAATGGAATCAAGATTTTGTTGAGTCAGTGTGTCTTCTCAGATAAATGGTGGTCCTTGTTCGAAACTTTTCAGGGCCCTTACGCATACAGTATCTTTGTTTGTCTTTGGGCTGATCATATTTATTCTTTTGTAGTGGCACAAATTAGCTTTTAGTCAAGCAGCGACTTCTAATTAATTTTGGGGTAGCTCTCTACTGAAAACAAGATTTTTTTCTTTCTGATACAAGTCTTCATTCCTAACTAGATCCATCAAGCTGTCACTTCTTCAAGAAATTAGTGTAAGTGTCACAGAACTTCTTGAAAGTGTCAAAGTAATTGTTCAGCATGGGGTAAAAATGGTGATTACTATGCCGCAATAATATTGTGGGCATTTTCTTATGTCAGTGAAAACAGTGGGGTCATGAACAATAACAGCTATGTGACCATTGTCAGAGCACTCTTAATACAATGCACAACCTGCTAAGGTGTTCATTGGATATGTATACGTAACTGAATGCCACTTCTCATGGAAGGAACCTATCTTCACTAGCACACTGTCGTGGAGAGGTTAATACAGTAACTGTTTCAGTGGACCAATGTGAGATTCACTAGAGGTAAGGTAGCCCAGCTATTACCAAAACCCTTTAAAATTCTCCTGTGAATTAACACAAGTATTACCTCCAATTCAGAGCCAGAATCAAATAATATACAAACGTTCTGAGATGTTTTCATTTTCAGAGTTCACGTTAATGTTAACAAGTAGGTGCTTGAGTTGGGGAATCTAGTCACCATTTTGGTCCAGCTTCACAGTGAAATTTAAAGGAGATTAAGCAATATATGGAACCTAGGAGAGGTATTTCACTCACTCACTTCTAAGGCTGCCCACATGTAGTACAGCCCATGTCTGTGGGACACGCTGTCTAATCAATTCGACCTGTTGGTGAGAGATGATAGACAGATAGGCAGATGGATAGTGACAGAAATAGTAAGTTTCAGGTACAAATGCAGATGTATGTGTAAATGTATAAAGTAGAATTCACCAATTCTATGTCTATAATATCACTGAATTAGCAGCTAAAGCTATCCCAGTAAGTAGACTGGACTGAAACGTGTAATTATCATTGATTGAAGGGATACTTACTAATATTATCAAAAGTATTTAGTAGGCTACATATTAACTATTGATTCTTTGAGTGAGGTTTTTTTTAGCAAAACCACTGAATGACACTGCTTCTGGAAATAGTGCCATCAAAGGGAGAAACGGCAAGGCCGTTTCAGACACTGTGCAGCAGCACTATGAGAAGAAATCCCAAATCCAAACATCCCTACCTCTCAGGGAAAACGATAGCATCGTTATGCAACTCCTTAACTGCCACTTATTACACAGTGTTGCCTTAATGTTAAATTTTTAAAAAATGTTAGTAAAATTTACCACTCAATTCATTTTATTGACATAAATTTTGAGTGAATTAATGTAAAAGGATATCAAATAGATACTTTTGACACAATAGAATAGGAAGGACCAGAGTAAATGTTATTTATTACCCATT
Source organism: Dinomys branickii (assembly GCA_004027595.1). Taxonomy (NCBI): domain Eukaryota; kingdom Metazoa; phylum Chordata; class Mammalia; order Rodentia; family Dinomyidae; genus Dinomys; species Dinomys branickii. The sequence continues at coordinate 140,269 of PVLD010000163.1, read as the reverse complement.
TTAATCTTATTTTGCACTTAATTGGGACAGCTTCATTGAGGAACAGGGATCTGACATTAATCTTATTTTCTGAATATAGATGAAATATGAGCTTAATAAAGATTTTGTAACTTATCATCTTTAATTCAAAAATGATTTCTTACTCTTTATGGTCTTTGCTTTCCCCCAGCTGCATGGTAATGTCAGTTATCATTTGTCTCTGTAAAGAAATTTGAAGAGATAAGAATCTCTTCTTTTAACATAAAGCTCTGTTTGAAAAATATCATCTATTTTCTGGCATAGCCAGAGAGTTTCTCATAAAGTATTCCATACGAGATTTTTAAATGTATTATGTATTCACATGAAAGATATTGTGAAATTATTTTAATTTTATGGGCAAGCAGATAGACCATAAAGAGAAGTATGTGACTTTGGACTTGACTTTTAAAATGATTTTATTAAATTGATTTTTCTAAATTACTTAAACATTTTCATATTTTGTACAGCTACTTAGCCTTCTGCAGATGGGTTATCTGTTCATAGATGCTGGTTGTGGAGCTTTAATTCCATTTCCCTCAAATATTATTTCTCATAAGAAATGATTAAATGGATTCAAGGAGACAAAAGAATGATCAATTTCACTTATTGAAATCACAAATATGTGCCTTTTTCAAACTGGCATATTCTTGAAAAAAATTTAATGTGAAGTACAAGTTTCTGGAGTGTATTAATGATCAGAAATCCAAATCATTTCTTATGATAATATCTCTTTCTTTTTATGTACCACTTGCCAAGACCTTTCAAAATATTTTAAATAAAACTTTAGCTTATTTCTGAGTCCATTAATTGTTTTTAATGTATTTATTGCTAGTAACACCACTTTTGTTTCGACTTACCAAAAGAAAATTTTCTGTTTTCTTGGCCAAGAAACACAGATTGAAAAAAGATGGTTGCAGCATATTTTTATTCCAAATAAAAATACGGTGTTGTGTTTGATCCTAGATATTCAAAAATTATGCTCAAATATAAGTACATACATTAGATATTGAAAAATTAAACTCGACAGTCAGTGAGTTGAATTGTTTTTTATAACTATTGGGCATTGTGTATTATTTTTAAAACATCTATGTAGTTCTATTATCCTTTTTAAAATCAGAATATTTGTTTATATTCTATTGAATTTTTTGAGTTTTCAATATACTGCTGATATTAACCCCTTGTCAAAGGTATAATATATTATTGACTTTAAACCCTTGAAAATGTCCAATTTTCAAGTATTTTCTCCTGTTCCATGGGTTTTTTTTTTTCTTCACTGTGCTATTTCCTTTCCTAGGCAGGTTTTTGGTTGTCCCTCTGATCTATGTTTGTGGATTTCCTTCACACTGCCTAAACACCATCACTTTTTGAACTATAATATCTCATGTATAGTATTTATCTCATACAAAATATAATTGCGATAAATTTCTATAATCTCAAGAGTTTTCAAATGAGTTAATTTATGGTATTAACTTATTAAACCCAAAAGAACACGAATTGTATAACCAGAATGCCTATTTACTATATATTTTACCTACCTGTTAAAATAATGATAATAGTTAAAAATTAGACTTGTAAACATTCAATTTGAAACTCAACCAAATATTACAAATTCACTAATTCACATTTTTAACCACTGAGATAGTATTCCTTAAATTTTTAAAAAATTTTCATCTGTTTGGAGTTCAAAATTGCAGAAGTGATTGGCAGGATATGTGTTTAATTATTCTTTATAAACAGTAGTAATAAAGGGACAAATGAAATATAGGAATAGCTAAAATATATCCTCAGTGAAAAAAAATTTACTTATCAAGCTAACAAATAAATCTTTTTAGTTATTTGAGAAGAATGTTTTATATTCTTAAAAGTTTTAGTGAACATTTTTATGTAACATTTTTCCATTCATTATTAATTCTCTTCTCTAAAGACAAAATGATTTTTAATAGTTCTGAATGTAAACAAATAGCTTCTGTCACAGTCCTATCCTCATAAAGTCAAGTGTTCTACAAACAGACATAGTTATTATACAACTAGAAGTGAGATTTCTTACATGTAATTAATCTTGCTATCTAATCAACTACAACCTGAGAAAATGAACAATTTCTTCACGTGAAAGAGCAGAGAAAAGCAGAAAAACAAAACATAATTATCACTTAATTTCAGAACTAAAATGAGTACGAAGCAGACTGATTAACAAGTACCACCAAGACCACATGTGTGTAACACTGATGAGTCTCCAGTGTCAGTACAATTGGTTTTTGTGCATGAACTTATTGAAAAGAAAAACTAATAGTTGAAGATATGTAATGGTTTTGAGATTTCCTGTACTTCTGATGTGGGAAACAGAGCTCAGAAGAAGTACATAAAAATTGTTAGTAGAGGGTAATAGGAAGAATAGTGTCCTGGTAACATACTCATTTCAGAATTATTAACCAATCATGGCCTAATTGTCAGGGACAGGTACAGCAGATCTGGAGAGATAAACATTGGTGCTGCCTTCCATTCAGTATGAGATAAATATGTCAAGAAGTATTACAATTTAATGTTATAAAAGTTATAAAATGACTAAAAGTTTTTAAATTAGAGTAGATGATATTAGCATTTGGACAAAAAAATTTGAGATTCTCAACAGTAATACAAGAATGTGCTGGTTCCATTTCCTAAGGTTTGGATGTCGTTTTTCTAACATAACAAAAGGCTCTCACCAGTAATTTAAAAGATTAGTTTCTCTACAACATGATGTTGAGGAAGAGAAGGACCTGTGGAAGATGACAGGATTTCTCAAAGTGACCCTGACCCCTGAGGGGAGGGGAGAATGTTCTAGCAAAGAGTGCTACATGCAGAACAGGCAGCTAGATAGGATTCAATGAAGGACACATGGACCAGAGGCTCTGCAAACAAAGGCTTCATTAGATTGGCAGGATTTTTTTGCCCAGAGAAGATATTCATTCATAACTCTCTAAAGAATATCTTGTTCTGCTCAAAGTTACAATTAATGATGCTTCCAAAAGTATGCCTGCTACATATCTCAAGGTCCTCTGGGCCCACTTCTAAGTCAAACTTTCCTGCTTATAATTCCATAGGTTGATCTCAAGTTGGCTGAGGTAGTCTCTTTTGTGTATACAGACTCCTACACAAGAATCCCTTTGGCAACCCATCAGCCCTTGGGGTTCATTTGCTTGGGTCCCCTTTGCTCTTGTTTCACACTGAATGCTGCCTTCTGCTTTCCCTCTACAGTACAAACTTACACTCAGACCTCTTTTCCTTCTCTACATTGCGATTCTCTGCAAATTGAGAGAATAATTCACCAGCTGTACAGTAACAGGGATATGTATGAAAAACAAGTGAAATCAAGATTTTAAAGATATTGCTGCTCTTCTAAATTCATTGCAGCATTATTCACAATATCCCAGGCATTGGACAAACCCAAATATCCATAGGTAAATGGGTAAGTGGTATGCAGTAATTGCTAGCGGCTGAAATCTAGAGAAATGTGGAGCTGTTCAAAGGGCATAAAGTTTCCACTATGGTGGATTAATAGGTTTTAGATATATGTACAATGTGGTATCTATAGTTAACAATATGCTATTGTGCACTTCAAATTTGTTAAGAAAATAGATCTTGTGTTAATAGTCTTACCACAAAAAGTTATAACACAGAACTAAGCAGAAAAAGACCTAAGGAAACTTTGGGAGGCAATGGTTATTTTTATCATCTTGATTGTTGTGATGGTATGCCCAAATTTATCAAATTTTATACAAAATGAATATGGTATAGCAATTATACTTTTATAAAGCTATTTAAAAATATATAGATGTTATTATTGCAATTCAATTTTAGGGTTTTTTTTTCTTTCAATTTTGAGGTGCTGGGCTGCAACCTCAAACCTCAGGCATGCTGTGCAAGCTCTCCACCACTGAACTACAGGTCCAGCCCCATTTCTTTGGGTTCTGTGAGTTCTCAGAAGGAATGAAAAGAATAATCATTTCCTCTATATTCTTCAGTAGGTGTGCCACCTTTACCATCAGCAATTTATGTGAAAATAAATACTATGAATGTCAAAGTGAGCGGTAACAATCATTAAGATGAACTGAAACAGCAGTCAGATCATGTTGCTAGTCCTGCAAATTCCAACATTTTCCCCCTAGAAATCTAAAAAAGGTTGGAATTTTGTTTTGAGTATTATAAATATGTTGCACATTATAATTTCACATCTCAGTATTGGAGCAAGAGGATGATCAGCAGATCTGTGGTAGCCAATATCTTTTAAAACAAATCTTTGTACTAAAGACAGATTTTATTTTGCATTTCATTGCTACTTCTGGGAGTCTCTTATCACCATTTAAGATGACCAACTCTTTATAAAATGCAGCTTTCTCCCTGAGTGCCTTCAATTTTAACTTTATCAGAATGCTCTTTGTGGAGTAGATGTGGCTGATTTCTTAAATGTCTTGATTACTTCAAGTTAATTGTCTTTGATTTTTTCACACCATAGAAAGTTAGGTTTCTAAAGCTTTACCCAAGTTATAGTGGAATAATTTATATAGTTCAAGGTACAGAATCATTTTTGACCTGTATTTAAATTTCCTCCTATCTATGAATGCATAAATCTCAAGTATACAAAATGAAATGGTCCTGGACTCCATCATATTGATTTATCCATAATATTATTCTGGACTGAGAAAAAAAGCTGATTAAGGACAATCAAGTAACACTCAACCATGTAAGTGCTCTGCCACTGAGCTGTACCTTCAGCCTTACATCTTTAAATTTTTATTTCAAAGGTTAAATATATAAACAAAATATTTCATCTTATTTATTCATTTTGAACTATTTCATTTTGTGATAAAAATTTTGACAAATTCTTCAGTAAAAGGTTTATGGAAAGCTTGTTATGCTCAGCAATTTTCATGTACATTTATACTATAAAATGTTGTTTATATCTTCACTTGATTTGTCTTAGAAATAATATTTAGTAAGCCTAACTGGACATGTTGCATGACATGACACATGTTGCTTCACATGAAAATCCTACTCTATTATGTATTCAAAAATATATTTCATATCTACTTAATAAAAATTCAAGAAATGTATGCAAACTATTACAAAATATGAAGTATTCTTAGAGGGCGAATGAATTAATTCAGTACAAATAGTCCTTTGAACAATGGCTTTGTTTCCTATATACATTATCTCAATTTAAAGCTATTTTTGTTTCGGGAGGTATGACAGTTATATTTGTGTCTTTATTCTTAAGCCACCTTTGTCAGGTCCCACCTGAATTATACCACATTTTATTGTTGCAGCACTGATTCTCACACTCTGTACATAGTCATGATAAATAGTTTCTTGAGGAAAATTAAGAGCATGCAGCAATTTCCCATAACTGGGCCAACCTAATTCCTTTAAAATTTATATATGAGGGGCATTTATAATGACCTCAGAAAATTAGGTCACTTACAAATGAAGAAAAAGGCAGTGTGAATTCCATTTAAATGCATATTAGCTAATGTCACTTTATTTCTAAGAAACAAACTTCAGATATACAAAATATGATGGATTAAAGATGTCAGTTTCTTTGTCTGGATGACCTGTGAGTGGGATATTGATGCCCTGCACCCGCATGACTGTACTGGTATCTGTCCTTTCTGGCCCAGTAACATTGTGTTGTGAAATTCAGTGCACAGCCGTTATCTCTTCCTAGACCAGTATGCAGTGGCCGTCTCTGACCCTTCTGATCAGTTCTGCTTGAAGTCTGCCGTGTCTGGAAATAAGACAGCTACTCCTACTTGTTTGGGGGCTCTGGGTGAATGAAGGGTCATTTCTCATTCTTCCTTTTTTGTCTTTTTGAGACAGTTTCACTATGCAGTTCAGGCTGGCCTTCAAATTACTGTGTAGCCCAGGCCGGTCTGGAAGTGCTAGTGACCCTTCTGCCTCAGCCTCCTTGAGTGTTGGGATTACAGGCGTGCAATCACCATGCCTGGCTTCATCTTCCACTCTTTCACATTCAATCTGTACACTTCCTTTTGGGTGAGGTGTGCCTCCTACAGGTAATACATGACAGAATTTTAAAAAGTCTAGTCTGCCAGTCTGTCTTTTGACTGGGGAGTGGAGAGACCATTGACACTGAGCATTATTATGCTAAGGTGTTTATTGAGTCATGCGATTGCATTCTTTTTCTGGTGCTAATTCTATTTTTTCCCTTTTGTTTAACTGCTCTCTCAGCTAGCTGTATGCTTTTCTTTGGGTTCCTTGATGCTGATAGGCTCCTTAACCATCTAAGGTTCCCTTGAGTATGCTCTGCAATGCTGATTTAGTGGTCATGTAAAGTCTTTACTTTTCCATCAATTCCAAAGGCTAATTTTAAATTTGCAGTGTATAAAAGTTGGGGTTACAAACAAAGTTGAGGCTGAGAATTCTTTTCTTTAAGAGTTTGAAAAACTTTCCTCCGAACTCTCCTGGCCTTTGAGGTTTGTGCTGAGAAATCTGCATTTACTCTGATGTGCTTGCCGTTTCTTTCTTGGTACTAGGGATTAAACTCAGGGCCTCACACTTGCCAGGCAGGCACTGTGCTGCTGAACTATATCCCCAGCCGTGTGCTTGCTTTTATAGGTTACTTGCTGTTTTTCCCTAATAACCTTTAGTATTCTCTCCTTTTGTTAAATTTCTAGAACTTTATGGTGTGTCATGAAGAGGTGCTTTCGTGGTCAATGATTTAAGTGCATAAATCTTTTATACTTGAGTCATCTTCTAATTTTTCCTTTATTCCTATAATCTTGGAGTTTTTTGTTTACTTTCTGATAGTCTAGCATCTGTTGGAACCAGCTTGCATGGCATCTTGTCTTTTCAGGGTATCCTGAGTTTGCGGAGTACTGCACCCACTTTGCCTTCCACTTTTCCCACTGTGCACACACTGGTGGGCTCTGCTGCCTGTGCTCCCCAGATTGTTCACGGCGCCCATCTATGCTGCTTTCTTCTCGTACTTTTTACTTCTTTTCCAAAGCAGTGCTTTTCCATGTGCTGTGTTCTATTGCTTAGTTCAATTAGTTTATTGTTTGTTTCTTCTTTAAGTTTGTAGAACATTTTATTGGTAAAATTCTTTCTCTTTTCAATTAAATCCTCTTTGAGCTCACTAAACATCTTATGCATTTACTTAGATTTCTTCTTTATCTCTTAGAGCATTTGTTTTTGAGTTCTTTGTCAATAGCTTCCTCTGCTTCAGTGTCTGAGATGTCAGGTTTGGGGAGCGAGGAGTTTTGGAGGCACCTTGTTGCCTCGCTTTCTCATCTTTCTACTGATTTTGCAGTTAGGGTGGTGGTGTAACACACCACTGAACAAATGGATCCACAGTGCTTCACCCAGCAACAGAATATGCATTATTCTCAACACCACACAGAACTTTTTCCAAACTATCTTAGGACATAAAGCATGCTTAAATAAATACAAAAGAATTGAAATAACTCCTTGCATACTATCAGATCATAATGAGATGAGTTAGAAACAACACCAAGAGAAGCCACAGAAACTACAGAAACTCATGGCGATTAAGTAACACATTGGTGAATAATCTGTATATGGAGAGAGAAATAAAAACTTTGTAGAATCAAATAACGGTGGAAGCACAACTTACCAAACCAAGGGGACATATGAAAGCAGTTCTAAGAGGACAGGTTATAGCTGTAAATGCTCATATAAAGAGAAGTGATCTCAGTAACAGTACATCTGGAGGTCAGAGACAAGAACAATCCAAATCTAAAACTAATACGAGAGGAATTATAAAGACCAGAGCAGAAATTAATTAAATTGAGACTAGTAAAATACAAAGGATCAGTGAATCACAAAGTTGGTTCACTGAAAGGATAGGAAAGGCATTTAGGGGCAGTGGAGAGGACCAGAAGGGAGAGGAAAGGACAGTAAAATGGACCAAGATGCAATGCATTAAAGAGAACATATGTGTCAGCCTTTTCTTCTCCTGCACTTTCTGTTATGTGGACAATAGAAGTTCTTAATGAAGTATTTAGTCCTGCAGTATTTTTCTTGTTTCATTTTCCTGCATTAGTTAAAAGAGCGCATGCTGCACATAAAATGTTCTTATTAACCTAGCTAGTAATTTGTATTTTATTTAATTCTTAAAGCTTCTCTTTGTGGCCTTGAGCATATTCTTAAATCATTACTCAATTTATAGGCATTCATTTGAACTGTAGGTATCCTGTACTCCTTTTCAAGTTATTTGGGTAAAAGAAAGATAAAACTTACATTTTTATCATTTTGGGTTCTTGAAACATTCCACCAATGCTGGGGATGTAGCTTAGTGGTGGAGCACTTGCTAGCATGCACAAGGCCCTGGGTCCAGTGCCCAGCTCACCTCAAAAAAAAGTTTGTCTTTGGGCCATTTGAAGTTATTTTATTCAAAATAATGGTAGTTTTTTGTTTTGCTTTACATGTGGGAAACATTGGAACTATTTATGGTAAAAGTTTTTAATCATGTATCAAAGCACTATCAAATGGGTTGGGGTCATATTTCACAAACAGCAGATATTTTCAGGAGTAATTTTGAGTAGTGCTCATTCCGTAGTTATTTTTATTATTTTTGTGGTATGTGATGTGATAGTGTTGATAGAATTACCAAATCTTACATTTCTGAAGGAACCTTGAAAATCCCTCACTCTGGAGAAAGTCTGTCACTCAAAAGGAGTACACTGTGTGCAGGCCTTTGACCCAATTAGTCTAAGACACAAACTAGCAACCTAAAGGAGGAATAATAAAAGAGTGTTTATGGTTAATGGTTAAATCTTGGTGTTGCAATAGTAGGATTAGTCTTATTATATTTCTAACTGAAAAATCATATGTATTTATTACCATCTCTGATGATGGTTGAAAAGCAAAAATGGTCATGTGATGAACTAAATGTAAAGTTGCTGTTCTGAAATGTTAAAATCATGGCAAACACATCATGTCTGTGCCAGCCATGGTTTATTGTTAATAATTTATTGAGCACTTGGATTGGAATAAAGGGCTTTTGTACTATGCAATTTTTATTAATGAATAAATAAAAAAGTTAGTTAAAAAAAGATGTCGATTATCTTCTCCAGATTTTTCCCTCCCTCTCTTTTTACCTTACATTTCAATTTTCAGTGAAGCCATAGACACACTCTACTGGGTAAAATAAAAGCAATCATCTGAAAAATTCACTCATAAGCAATGTTATAGGACTGAAATCATCCAGGTAATGCATTCCAAAGAGAATGGATCTAGAAAAGTGAACACTAATGAGTGCAAAATTAATTCCTTCCATTAAAAATAAATACACTGCAGGAAAACTTAATAACATGAATGCTGGATAAATTATTTTACCATCCACTTAAATCTCAACAAGATATGCTGAGGCTATGATGGTGTTATTAAATTACCTTTGAAGCTGTTATGTAAATCAGTATTACACCTGAATACATATGAAAATTGTGAGCCATATCTACCTAAAACATTTGTAATACTCTAATAAAACTGAATTAAACTTTGGTCACTGGTAGGCATGAATGCTACATTGTGCAAAAATTCATTTGATTATTAAGGCTAATTAATCAAGTACTTTATGTATGAATAAGAGCTTCTTTAGCATAGAAACCTACATATGCACTAGATATTTCCTTTCATGTCAAATTCTATTTAAGCAAATCAACAATTAAAAATATGAGTAATATGCACAGTGTGACAAAATTCCACTGACAGTCTAAATAGAAGTTTGAGTTTATATCAGTATATTCATTCATGGGAACACACATACACACACACACACACACACACACACACACACATACACACACACCAGCCATTAATATGATTTAGTACTTGAAATTTTAGTGGCCTTTGACTTTTATAGTCATTCCTGACAAAGTCCATAAAGAGGATGAGTAGCTATTTAGCAATGGAATGTAGATCTAAAAAAAGAGATGTGAAAGTTCTGAAGATCTGTTTGGTTCTCTTTGTTTTCAGATTCAGATATAATTCTTACTTCAGTATCCTATGTCATAAAAAACACTTTTATTAGTCACCAGAAAGTACTAAATTCCTTTCATTTTAGTCTTAACCATCTGCAGTTGAGGTCACCGAGATGATCTGTTAATCCTACTGTGTTTTATGTTATTATTGCTACTAGAAGGCTGCTTTAGTCTAAGAAGCAAGGGGGAAATGCTACATCTCTCAAATAATTATTCAAGATCTTGGACTTTCATACAGACTCAAATTTATTGGTAGTTTTCATTATACTTTAGTAAGTTTAGTAAGTTTTAATGTGTATACAGAGAGATCGAATATGAGGAGATCCATATAGATAGTAAAATGGTTATTCTGGGAAAACATAGTAAAATATCCATCATCTCATATAGTTACTTTCCATGTGTGGACAAGAACAACAATATTCTATTCTTTTAATGAAAGTAGCACATATGTTGAGTGAGCTGGTCAGAGATCTATGGAACAACATGAAGACTCAGTTACTAACAGTTTGTTGCTCTTGAGAAGCAAACAGTAAACTGTCTACTAACCCAGAGCTTTGTGCTATATGTAAGTCATTCAGCTTTGTATACAGATCTGAGATAATAAACGTATAAGAAGCAAAAAGTATTTGGCTCACTGTCTTAGAGGTTCTGGTCCATGGTCTTCTAATATCCCCAGTTTGAGCCTGTGATGAGGAAGCACATAATGGTGGGGAAAATAGTGCAGTAAAACTGCTGTTGTAGTTAAGTTGATATCTGTTTGGTTGGCTTAGTGACCCACCCGGGGGACAGGTGAAACACATTACTGGATATATCTGTGTGGTACTAGAAGTGTGGCTTGGATCCTGGATCTGGCCCCCTTGCACCTTCCTGTCTGACACTTTTCATCTTTTCTGCTTTATGGCTGCCATGAAATAATCAGTTTTATCTACCACTCTTATACCATGATGTTTTTGCCTTGGAGCCAGCCAAGGATGTACTGAATCCTTTTAAATTTGAACCAGATTAAATGTCTCCTCTACTAAGTTTTGGAGGTCAGGGTTTGTGTCCAACAATAGGACAGCTAACTAATACAACTCCTCACCTTATAACTCTGAAACAAAACAAAACAAAGCAAAACAAAACAAAATAGCAGGAAAGGTTGTGGGGGACTAACACAATCCCATTCAAGTGCATGATCCTAAGGACCTAAGGCCTCCTACTAGGATATACACCCTATAGTTTCATCAGCTCCTAAAGCTCCCAGACTGGAGACTCTGCTCTTTGACAAATGGGCCATGCCAGTGAGGAATATTCAACAGTAAAACTATATCATGGCTTTGTAATTGTATTTCTTTAAAACAAATAGTAAAAAAGAACAAAAATACTTTGTATACTCATAACATGTGCAATACCTAATATCAACATTGAGAAATGTGAGAGAAAAGTAAAGGAATTAAATGTTTAGTGTTTTATGTTGTCCATGAGATAGTGTATTTCAAGAGTAGTTGAGAGCAATTAAATGGTCATAGTATATTCACCACAACAATCACTAAAATAATAAAAATGGCTCCAGCCCCACCACCATCATGAGAAGGTCTTTCAGACCCAGGAAGCCTCAATGAGCTATCTGTGAGCCTGAGACCCCTCACTCTGCCTCCTACCATCATCACAGGAAGGACTCTGGGAAGGGTCCTGGGCAGACTCAGCTAGCTGCCAGAAAACCTGAGACTCCATGCTCCAGCTTCTACCACCATCACGGGAAGGACCTTGGGTTGTAGAAAGCCTTGGTTTGCTTTCTGGGAGCCCCAAACCCCACAGTCCACCTCCTGCAGCCATTGTAAAAATGACCCTGAATCCTAGAAAACTTAGGGAGATTTGAAAATGACAAAAAGAAGGAGGAAAATGCAGTCTAGACCTTGATCTCACCCAGAACAAGTCCAGGAAACATCAACACAGAAGAACACGAAGTCACACACCTGAAATTTCTGAAATGATAGCAACTGAAGTAAAGAACCAACTATATCAAGCTACAGAGGAAATTAGAGCAGAAATAATTGCTCAGGTAAAAAAAAGAAATGACTATCATAATGAAAGAATTACTCAGCATATCAAAAGAAGACATAGATTTTTAAAAAATAAAGATGCAAAGAAAAATGATGGAAACCTTCAATGAACAGTACAGGAAATAATTAAGATGCATGAAACAGAATTGACATATTCAGGAAATTAGAAATTCCACTGAAAGTTGGCAAATCCACTTGAATGACACAGAAGATAGACTTTTAGATTTTGAAGACAGCATTTCAGCTAGTGATCATGAAAGGAAAGATCTCCTAAAAATGACAAGGAGCCAGGAAATAACAATTCAACAACTAAGAGATGAGGCAAAGAAAAACAATATACGACTGATAGCCCCACAGCCAGAAGCCAGCCCCTTTCCCTAGGACACAGGATATCTTTCTACTCCCTCACAATCGCTTCTACAGCAACCATGGCCAACTTCCTGGAGCTCAGCACCAAAGCCAAGACGCCCATTGTGGGCTTGGGTACTTGGAAGTCTCCCCCAGGAAAAGTCAAAGAAGCCGTGAAGGTGGCCATCCATGCAGGATATCACCACATCAACTGTGCCTACACCTACCAGAATGAAAGCAAGTTGGGAGAAGCCATCCAAGAGAAGATTCAGGAGAAGCTTGTGAAGCAGGAGGACCTCTTCACTGTTAGCAAGTTGTGGTCCATGTTCTTTGAGAGAAGCCTGGTCAAGGAGGCCAGCCAGAAGCCCCTGAAGTACCTAAAACTGGACTACCTGGATGTCTACCTCATTCACTTCCACAGGCTGGGAAGAAACTCATCCCCAGAGACGATAAAGGGAATATCTTCCCCAGTAAAGTAACATTCCTAGATGCATGGGAGGTCATGGAGGAGCTGGTCAATGAGGGGTTCGTAAAAGCCCTTGGTGTCTCCAACTTCAACCACTTGCAAATTGAAAAGCTGTTGAACAGGCCTGGTCTGAAATATAAACCAGTGACTAATCAGGTGGAGTGTCACGCATACCTCACCCAGGAGAAACTGATCCAGTACTGCCACTCCAAGGGCATCACAGTCACTGTCTACAGCCTGCTGGGCTCTCCAGATAGACCTTGGGCCAAGCCAGAGGACCCTTCACTACTGGAGGATGCCAAGATTAAGGAGATTGCTGCAAAGCACAAAAAAACCACAGCCCAGGTTCTGATCCAGTTCCATACTCAGAGGAATGTGGCAGTGATCCCCAAGTCTGTGACGCCAACTCCCATCACTGAGAACTTTCAGGTCTTTGACTTCAAATTGAGTGATGAGGAGATGGTGGCCATCCTCAGCTTTCACAGAAACTGGAGGTCCTGTATTATACCTGGCATGGAGTGTTTGGAGGAGTATCCTTTTGATGCTGAATATTGAAGCTAGATGACGTGACTCGATGACCAGAAGGATACTGTCTCCTCACTGTGTGAAACTCACTCCCAGTGAGACCTGTTTCAGCCACACTTTTCAGAACCCATGTTGTCCCTGAGCTCACTGCAGGCAGATGATAGGCGGTGCTGTATGGAGAGAGCCTGTGTTTGATCAGGAGCAGACATCACTGCAAAGTGTGATTCATGACCATTTATTTTTCGCTTATTTGATCTGTCCAAATGTTTGTCAAATGCCAGGAACTCTGCTAACATTGAGACTACAGTAATAAAAATGATAAAAAATACTAATAGTTAAAAAATAGTGATTGGTGTCAGTGAAAGAGCAGGGGGCAATATGAATGACAATTCTTCTCAAACTCTTTAATGAAATAGAAAGTGAAGTAATTCACCCCAACTCTTCCTGGAGGCAAGTATTACCCTGATACTAAAAGCAGAAAAAGGCCTAACCAAAAAAGAGAACTATAGGCCAATATCCCTAATGAACATGTAAAAATTCTCAATAAAATGCTAGCTAATAGAATGCATCAAACCATCAAGAAGATAATATACCATGACCAAGTGGGATTTATCCCATGAATGCAGAGATGGTTCAACATATGCAAGTCAATAAATATAATACATCATATCAACAGATCCAAGGATCAGAATCATATGATAACCTCGGTAGATGCAAAACAAGTTTTAGATAAAGTACGAAAAAACCCTAGAGAAAATTGGAATAGATGGACTTTACCTAAATCTGGTCAAAGCCATTTATGACAAACCCACAGACAACATCATGCTAAGTGGAAAAAAACTTAGAGCTTTCACTTTAAAATCAGGAACAAGACAAGGATGTCCACTGTCACCACTCCTATTCAACATTGTTCTGGAAACACCAGGCAGAGCAATTAGATAAGAGAGAGAAATGAAAGGATTAAGGATAGCAAAGTTAAGTTATCATTATTCTCATATGACATGATAGACCTCAAAATTGAAGACCTCATTGAAGACCTCAAAAATTCCACCAAGGACTTCTAAAATTAATAAACATATTCTGAAGCATAGCTGGATAGAAAGTCAACACACAAAACTCAGTAGCATTTCTATACAAAAATAACAAACACACACATAGGGAAATTAGGGAAAATATAACTTTCACCATATTGTCCAAAAAATTGAAACACTTAGGAATCAATCTTAGAAAAGAAGTAAAAGATCTATTCAGTGAAAATACACTACTCTGAAGGAAGAGATCAGAGGGGATTTCAGAAGGTGGAAAAATATTCCTTGATCATGGATGGGAAGAATCAACATTGTGAAAATGGCCATACTCCCCGAATTTTTATTCAGATTCAAGGCAATCGAGTCAAAATACCATTAATATATCTCACAGATCTATAGAAAACATTCCTAAAATTCATCTGGAACCAGAAGTGACCTAGAATAGCAAAAGCAATCCTGGGTAACAAAGACAAGACCAGAAGTCACACAATCCCTGACTTGAAATTATACTACAGAGCTACTGTGAAAATATCAGCATGGTATTGGCAAAAACACAGACCCAAAGATGAATGGAACAGACTAGAAGATGCATCCAGAGCCACAAAGATACTCAGCCATCTTACTTTGACAAAGGGGCCAAACATTTTCACTGGAAGAAAGATAGCCTCCTTAATTAATGGTGCTGGATACACTGGCTTTCCACATGCTGAGGACTGAAACTAGGCCCATATCTATCACCATGCACCTAACTAAAGTCAAAATGGCTTAAAGATCTAAATATTAAAGCAGAAACACTAAATATATTGGAAGAGAAAGTGGGTAAAAATCTTGAAGACATAGGAGTAGGCAGAGAGTTCATGAACAAAAACCAAACTGCACAGGGAATACTTCAAAGAGTCAACAAATGGGATTGCATCTTATGGAAAAGCTTTTGCACATCAAAAGAGATCACCAATAGTGTAAACAGAAAACCAACCTATTGGTTAGAAAAAATTTTAGCCAGCTGTCAGACAAAGGACTCCTATGTAGAACTTATAAGTATTTTAAAAAATTAGGCCCCCAAAATTCAAGTACCCAATCCAAAAATGGGCACCTGAAATGAATGTACACCTCCTACATGAATAAATACATGAGAAAATGTTCAGAAATGCAAATTAAAGCAACACTGAGATTCTATCTCACCCCAGGAAGAACGGCTACCATCAAGAAATCAACCAATAACAAATTCTGGAGAGACTGTGGGTAAAAAGGAGCTCTTCTCCACTGTTGGTGGGAGTTTAGACTGGTGAAACCACTGTGGAAATCAATCAGGAGGTTCCTTAGTAAACTAGGATTAGAGGTCCCATTCAACCCAGCTATTCCCCATAGGGTAGTTTGCTAGAAGAACTCAAATCATCATATGATATATGTGCTCCCATGTTTATAGCAGTGAAATGTGTAATATCTAAATCTTGGCAACAACTCAAATGCCAATCAACTGAGAAATAGATAAAAAGGTGTGGTATTTTTATATAATGGGGTATTATTCAGCTATAAAGAGAGATAAATTAGAGGCTTTTATAATGAAATGGAAGCAGCTTGAAACCATATTCATAAGTGAAATAAGTCAGATTCACATGTGTAAACATAGTTTTGCCTCTCTGGTATAAGAACCTGAAAGAGTAAATAAAATCTGAAAGTTATAACAAATATTGTGAAAGGGAAAGCAATTGCTCAAATAGGATATAACAATTGGGATCAGGGAAAAGAGAAAAAAAAGAAAAGGGAAAAAAATATATATATACATACAAGATAGCTAATTGTACTACTAATTTCTATTGCTTTATTGAAAGGAACAGTTAATGTGTAATTGTTTGATCAATCTTGAATGCCTATATCTGATTATCTGAGTAACAACTTTAAAGACAACAATATGTAATATAACAACCATTGTTAATTTCCTAGCACTTTGTTTTGAAATTCTATAAAACTTTTGTTTCTATGTTGTTTCGTTTATGTCTTTGCATTTGCTATTTTGTTTTTGTTCTTTTCTCTTTAAAAGAAAAACGAAAAATATATGGTTAAATTTGAGAAGTGATAAACTAAGAAATATATAGCATAATGAACATGTTTATTAATATTTCATGAATATTATAGGTACACATTCTTGACATACATTTGTAAATATATGTAATGAATTCACTCAATGTATATATAAGTATACATTCAATTATATATGTTTTGAATTCACTGAAAATAAGTCAAAAAAGTTATACAAATAAGATGATCACTTTGGTTAAAGATATATTTTCATAATGTTTAAAAATATTTAAAATCAGCCAATCTAATAGCAAAAAAGCAATGATAACTATTCAGAGATAGATAATTTTTAATGACATATAAACATTATACAATTATATATGTATTGAAGTACCACACAACATCCCATGGATATGTATTTTTCAGACTTTTAGTGTACTAGTTTATATATATATATATATATATATATATATATATAAATTTCATACATATATGAATTTGACATACACTATATACATACTATATATATTTTGTATAAATAATGCCAAAGTTTAATTATGTGCACAGGGCTTACAGTACAAGATTATTTACCATCACACTGTGTCCAAATAGAAGACAAATTTTATTGGAAACACACAGGGTTCTGAAACCATAAGAAGGGTCGCACTCAATCCAGACAAAACAACAAATGTCAAGTGAGTGCTGGCTGTAGCTGAAGGTTTCTGAGGGGATAAATAACAAAAACTTTCTCCTTTAGTATTTTGCTTAAGCTTCGTATTGGTAGAACTCTCGTGGAAAATAGTCCACAGTGGTTGTTACGGTTTAGATCTAAGATGTTCTAGAAAACTCTCATGTCTTCAGAGGTGGAGCTTCAGGAATGTGTTTGGATCATGGAGCTATTATAGTACCAACAGAGCCATGCAATGATTATTCATTTTGTTGGTAGATGTGACCTGATTAAAGGTCAGTCATTGGGGTTATGAACTAGATGAGTGTCTCCTTGTAACGGGCACCTCTCTTCCTTTCTACCTCCTGGATATCATGAGTTAAGCTGCTTTCCTCTACTATGCTCTTCTGCTATTCTGATTCAGCCTTGGCGACAACCATGGACTGAACTTAAGCACTCTTAAGTCAAGCCTGTCTTCTTTTACTGGGAGTGTCAGGTGTTTTCTTCCAGTAATAAATAAGTGACTAATAAAGGGGCTACATCATGAGTCACAAGTAAGAAAGGACAAAGATGGAGAATGGACCTAGAGAAACCTAGAAAGTATGCAGCATATGTTCTTACTTACACCCAAGGATAAATTTAGTATTGATAGTGTTGATTTCCATTTCTAGTGTCATTTTCTTATCCAGTGCTGTCTGTGTTTTTTCCATACAACAGATCAGTGAAGAACAGTGACTGAGGGCTGCTGAATTCTAAGTCCTATATGTAACCTTTAAATATGTTCTTTCTTATATTGTGTTGCAGTCACTGGACTCTTACAAACACAAGAATAAGTACAGGTGGAAAAATCCCTTTTTTGCCCAAATTGTGTTACTGTTCTAAGTCTTTTTTCATTCCAAGTGAATGTTAGAAATTTTTCACTACTTCTGTGAGGTATGCTAATGGGATTTTGATTGAGACTGCATTAAATATGAATAACAATTTTGGGAGTATGACCATTTTTACTATATTCATTCCTTCTACCAATAAGAAAGGAATATCTTTCCATTTTCTGATGTCCTCTTCAATCTCCTTTTTCAGAGTACAGTAGTTTTCACTGTAGAGATTTTTACTTCCTTTGTTAGATGGATTTCCCAAGTATGTCTGTTTTTCCCATTGTTTTCAATGCTATTGTGAAGATGTAGTTTCCCTAATTTTGCTCTCAATAAGTTTGTTATTTGTTTACAGCAATGCTATTGATTTTTGAGTGTTGACTTTATATTCAGCTGTGCACGTGGTTATGAATCGTAGAAGTCTTTTGGTGGAGATTTTGAGATACTTTCATGTAGAGTATCATGTCATCTGCAAATAAGATTAATTTAACTTCTTCCTTTCCTACTTTAATTCCTTTTATATTTTTACTCTTGTCTAATGCCTTTAGTTAATGTTTCCAGAATTACATTGAATAAGAGTAGTGGCAGTGGACATCCTGTCTTCTTCTTAATTTTAGACACTAAGCTTTTAGTGCTTGATGACATAGTGTGACACTGGCTGTTGGTTTGTCATAGATGGCTTTTATCACATTGAGATAAAGGTCATCTATTCTAATTACATGCAGGGTTTTTATCATGAAAGTACGTTAGACTTTGTCAAATGCTTTTCTTGCATCTATTGAGTTGATCCTGTCATTTTTGTCCTTGGCTCTGTTAATGTAGTGTATTACATTTATTGATTTGCATATGTTGAACCATTACTGCATCTGTGGGATGAATTCTACTTGGCCATGGTGCATAATCTTATTAGTGACTTGCTGCATTCAGTTTGCCAGTGTCCTGTTGAGGATTTTTGCACCTATGTTCATTAGGGAGATTGGGCTATAGTTCTCTTTTTTGAATGGACTTTCTCTAGGTTCGTTATCAGGATAATACTTTCTTCCAGGAATGACTTCAGAAGTATTGTTTCCCTTTCAAGTTTATTAAAGAGTTTGACAAATAATGGCCTTAGATCTCTGAATTTCTTGTAGAATTAAACAGTAAATGGATCAGAAGTGTAGTTGTGCAATCACTGTTGAAATCAGTGCGTAAATTCCTCAAATAATAAATCTGGACTAGCAGTTCCATTCAACCCAGTTGTTTTCCAAGGCATCTTCCCTAAAGAATTAAAAACATCCTACAACAGCAATATATGTGTGCTCATGTTTATAGCAGCATAGTGTGTAATAGCTAAACCTTGGAAACAATCCAAATGCCCATCAACCAATGAAGAGAGAAAATAGATACGAGGTGTTTTGTTCAATGGAACACTACTCAGCCATAAAGAAGGATAAACTTGAGAAATGTATAGCTGCATGGATAGTCCTTGAGATCATAATCATAAGTGAAGTAACTCAGACACATATGTATAAATAACATATAGGCTGTTTGATGTGAGAAACTGTATAAATAAGAACTAAAATATATAACGGATATTGTGAAGTAAGAACTAATTATTCAAAGAAAAAGGGGAATGGGGACAGTGGAAAGGAAAATTTAGAAATAAGAAAAAAAATCTTTGTAAATAAGGACTGGAAGAGGGGTTGAAGAGAGGGGCGATGAATGGGCAAAAAAGGAAGAATGAAGATTTATTTTTCCTCTTAATATAAAGGTACAAATTTCCTATAATGGTCATTATGTATATGTAACTTGTACCAATAAACTTAATTATTTAAAAAATAACTAATCAGAAATCAAAACAAATTTCAACCTTTCTTATTGAAAGATGTATTGGAGTGAGGAATTATGGAATTTCTAACATTACAGAACATGGAGGTCTCCAGTAAACGATGGTAAAGGAGTCAATTTATTTGTTAATGTGCACTTCTCACCCGTACCTGCTTCCTGTGTACTTTAAACTTTTGATGTCTGTTACATTTTACATAATAAAATAAGTCTTGCTAGATGTCTTTATATGCTTAGGCAAGTCACTTGACTAAGTCCCACCTTCTTTGTCTATGCACTGTGATAAAAATGATCCAATCAGCACATGTCTGTGATCTTAGCACTTTGAAGGCAGAAGCAGAAGGATTGCTGTGTCTTCCAGCCCTACGTGGGCTACATAATTAGTTCAAGACCAGCCTGGACAACATGGTGGGACCCTGTCCAAAAACTAGTAAAATAAAATACTAAAAAAAAGACCTTAACACAGTAAGCTTGTGTTAATAATAATATAATAGTAAATGTTCAGACATAATATTGTCAAATTTTTGCTCACACTGATAAAATATCTGTGATTTCATATGACTAAACTTAATTCAATATCAATCTCATTTTTCAACTCTAATGTGAAAAACTTAAGGGCTACAAAAATTAATAGGGCCTTTTTCATGCTCCCACAGTTCAAATAAATGTATGTAATAGGATTTCAGGAGCTAAAACACATGCCATACATTTTCCTTTCCACTTTTTCTTCTTCATAAAACTTATGTCATCAATATTAAATGACTATTATGCATGTATTAATCCAATACTAGGATATTTTTGGTTTTTTTCTCATGATACAGGAAATTGAATTTGTAGAAGAATGTTTTCCTTACAAATCAATAAGGTATTTTTCAGATGAGTAGGAAAATATCACAGTATCTAAATATTTTCCTCTTAATGTCTTGCAAGAAAACTTGTTCAATATGTTCATTAACCATCTCTTTTTTCATAATTTTAGCTCTTCTAATGGAGTAAATTTCAATTGATTAGAATTTACTCACTGGACTATAATTGCATTATTCTCATGTTTTCCTAAGAGTATAATTTAACTGATACTTAGTAATTTTTGAACTATGCAACTGCAACTTTAAAGGAACATTTAAATTTAGTCTCATGGAAAAATATACACACCATCCATGAACAGATCAATACATTAAGCATTAAGACAGAGTTCTTATTTGAGATGGAGTTCTTACTTTCTAAGTGTTTTCAGGAATCTTTTTTTTATTATTGCCCTGATACAAAAGAGTAAAGGGCTTTGAGGACAATATACACAGCCACTAATATTTTGTTGTTTATGAAAGAATGTGATCTGGCAATGTTTGCATAAGTGTACTCTATGGAGAAAAGAAGATGACTTATTTCCTGCTATTTGGATAATTTTTATTAAGATATTTTAAACATCATTATTTCTATTTTGTAGAATTAGGACAACCAAAAAGACTTCATAAAACTTTTTTCATTATGAATCATAAAATTCACATATATTGGAATACTATAAACCAAAAGGCAGGTAGGTTCTGTGACTCCCTATTTTGTAAATTAATTTTTATCAACATGCAGCCACATCCATTTATTTGTGTGCTATTACCTATTTTACATTCACACTACAATGGCAGGGTTGAATAGCTGTGACTTACAATCTGTTATGACTTAGAAAGCCAGGTACTTAGGCATCAAAAGAGTCACCAAGGCCTTGTGGAATTTATGGGTGTACAGAGAGAGGGAGAGGGTGAATATGCTGACAGTTCCAAACCACCTTAGGAGCTTTCTTTCATACCTTGTTCACATTCAGAATTGTGGTCCCAATTTTGAACAGTGACTGTATTACTCCTGACCCACAAAAGCCGTGATGCAGTGAGGCCTCTGTGTAATTGATATGACTCCTCTTGGTAAGAAGAATTAGTAAACAATGATTTATTAAGCATAGTAATGTGTCATCTATATAGTATGTTTACTTATAGTTTATTTTCAGTCTCTTATTGGAGTATGTATATGAAATTTAAATATGTAGATGAAATATGCAGATCACAGATAGCCCCAGTGCTAATATAGTCATTGCCTTCATGGAGAGATAGAAAGATAAATATCACAAAATGTCATTATCACCAAGATAAACATAATTATGAAGGGTTAAATGAGCTCATAAAAAGGGAATTTATCTCACTTTGTAATGCAGTCTTAGATATCTTTCATTCTTTCTTCCATTTGTAAGTTTTATATAATTCATATGGCGTCTTGGGCACTTTTCTCTTGTTGCTGAGA
The DNA here is from genome assembly GCA_004027595.1 of Dinomys branickii. Lineage (NCBI taxonomy): Eukaryota > Metazoa > Chordata > Mammalia > Rodentia > Dinomyidae > Dinomys > Dinomys branickii. The sequence continues at coordinate 118,179 of PVLD010000163.1, read as the reverse complement.
CAAAATACCTGACACCTAGAACTAGGAAAGAAAGGGTTTATTTAGCTCACAGTCTGTGGAGGTTTCAGTCCATACTTGGCTGGCTCCAAGGCAGGAGACAGGGTGGCACATGGCAGGGTGCAGCTACTCATGGTGGCAGAAGACAGCAAAATCAGCACAGCACAAGGAGGAGCGGCAGCAAGCAGCCTCTTTCCCTCCCTTACACTGTATGCAAATTACCTGCCCCAGGGCAGGTGTAACACTCACACCCTTACTTCCAACATTGGACCATGGATCAGTCATAAACTCTAGAAGCCCAGTCTATGACTGCATGAGGCTTTGGGGAGACACATCCAGACACAAACCATTACAGATTGGTAGGGCTCATTATATTAGACCTCTTATATCTGTGTATCCTAATATTCTGCTCCTAGTATCCTAATACCATGTTGTCCTTATCCATGTTTGATTTTTGGGGAATGTCATGAGTAATTTTACATGTTAACTTGACTAGATCATGATCATATCTGCGAAAAGCTTGTGTTTTACAGTGTATTCTGTTAAGGCTTTTGAGATGGGATTGACATTTAAATCAGCAGACTAAGCAAAACAAAGTGTCCAGCAAAATAAGAATGAGCCTCCTTTAATCAAGGGAAGGGCTGAGTAGAACAAAAACTGATCCTATTTGAAGTAACAGAATTCTCCTCCTTGATGGTCTCCAAAGGACAGCATCAGCATTTCCTCAAAGGGGGTCTTGGAATTAGACAATAGGTTCTTGTTATTTATAAAGATGTTCCAGTTATTTGAATTTGAATTGAGACATTTACTCTGTTCTGTTTGAACTTGATAGCCTCTATAATCATGAGTCAATATTTTACAATAAATTTCCTATCATCTATCTATCTAATCTACCTGTGTATGTATCTGTATACATGTGTGTATCTATCTATAGATGTTTATCTATTATCTATCAATTTATATATAGATACATCCATGTATACAGTATATGTGTGTCGATTCACATATACTTCTAGAGAGATAGGCTCATAGATGCATAAACAGTAATTTTACGTTATTGGTGCTCTGGAGAACACTGACTAATAGAGACAGTTACAAATTATATATTTCTTTTCAAAATACTTAGAGTGCAATCACAAAAGACGGTAAATATCTATATTAAAAATTATGACAGTACAAGACACAGAGCCAATAAGCATTTCCAAAATAATCCCTCTCAATTCAAACTTACTGATCCCATCATTTTCACTTCTTTCTGAAGCAGTTGTGAAAGCCTCTTTCATGAATATCTTTAGCTGTGCTGTTATGGCTGCCTCAGTGTCCTGAATATACTCAGAATTTTTAACTTTCATGATAATTTTGATTTCACGGAGGAACCGGAAGTCTCATGGTGCCATGTGCAGTGAGTAAGGTGAATGAAGGGAAGTTCTAAGTCTTGCACAAGCATGCCTTTCTGTTGGATGGCATGAAGCAGCAGAATTCACTAAATTGTTTATCAGAACTCATAAGGAACCCCAGTAAAGAGGACTTCCAGAACTGGTTGTGAAAGAACAAGGGTATAAGTGTGTTCAACGGGAAGGGCAGTACTTCAAGAAATAATGACCAAGTGTCTTTATTACAATAAATTGTTTTTATTTTAAAATATCTTATTATTTGATTGGCCCTTATATTTATTCTTACTAGTAATGTCTGTTGTGAATTATTATGAATGTGGTGCAGAAAAGAGGAGAAAGTTGAGAATTAAGTTGCTTTGAAAAATCTTACAAGGCCTTATAAGAGAAATCTACATTAAGAACATGGAGATAATATGGTATTTCATGTAACCAAAGTAAAACATAAATAAAGAAAACAATGGTCTGGTTGTAACTGACTCCTTCTATGAGTATTAAAGAATTTGTCAAGGAATTCAGTATTTTCTTTAAGAATAGTTAGAAAGAATAATTTAATTTATTGAAAGTTATCATTCAGGATCACATCAACCATGTAAATATTATATAATACTCCAAAATTAAAATATCAATTTTATACTTGTTCACATTGATAGGAAAAGAAGAGGCAGCCAGGAAACTAGGTCAGTGGAACAAGTGCCTGCCTGGCAAGCTTAAGGTGCTGAGTTCAATTCCTAGCACACACAAAAAAAAAAAAAAAGAAAAAGAAACGAGATAGTGGAAGTGACAGTTAATGAATTTCATCATAATAATTTCCCTGTGATAATAAAATTCATATCCTATACTACTCAGGGCAGACATTTACTCATGAAAAATTCCAAAATATTCATAATTCTTTTTGAACATGTAAAGATAAAGGTAGAAATAACTTATGAATATGGGCAGACTGTATTTGTGAAGGATCCCATTTCTGGCCAATTCTTACCTCCACATAACAGAGTCCATTTGATTTCACTATAAATATTGAAATTGTTGAAATTGGTTCAATATGAAAAGTGACAAATGGAATGTTGTATTTTGCTTTAGCAGTTTATAATTTTGTATAACTTATATCTCTAAGGTCATCAGACTCACTTGTCTAGTATTTCAGTATTTGATGGACAACTTGGTTTCTTTTCTCTTTGTGTTCTTTTCCAAGACATTAAACAATCTGTTTAAAATTTCTGGTTCTAGTTTCTCATTTATTGAGGTAGATTAGCTTCCCTCTAGATTTTTATCCAGTTCTAACTGTATGCTGTTGTAACTTAGAATACTTATGTCAGTTTGTTGAACTTTTCCCTGCATTAATAAAATGTTTCACTTGAGGATCAGATCTTGTTATCCTTTTGAACTTAATGTAAATATACTTTTATGCATTCTAATAATTCAATATAGAGAGGTTTCAACTGAAGATGTCTTTGAAAGCAGTATTCTCTCATGTATGTGCTTTATTTCTTAGTATTGCTTTAAGTAGCTAAAGCTTAAAATTTATATTGTGTTGGTCTCTCATGTGAACATTGCTATACAACAAGAGGAAATGATTGCTACATATATTATATTAGCCCTATCTACACGTAAGTAATTATTCCTTTTAGTTGTAAAGGTGCTATAAATCATTTTCCCAGCTGTACTTTTTACATTACTAGTTTACCATACTAGTTTATCATTCTCCTTCATTTGTTATCATTATACTTAGTTGTTTACAACTAATTTCAAAAAGAAACTATGTATTTCTTTATCTTGAATTTCTGCCAGAATAAGAAGGAAACAAATAACCAGCATAAGTGAAATATGAATAATCTATGTTATTTGATTTCACAATTGTTTTTGCACATACATTTAAATAGCAACTTCGGCCTCTGCCTGTATAAGCCATTGGATCATGGTGGATTTCTATTTTTGGTTATCAGTGAACTCCATTTTGGTTATCAGTGAACTCCATTTGGTTATCAGTGAACTCCATTCAGGCAATGTGCTCTCTTGCAGACTAGCTCAATAATTATTTATTGACTAAATAAAGGAATGCATGCCCTCAATGACATAGTTCAATAAAGAACAATTTAGAATTGAAATGGCACACATACTCCATCCATACAAAACATTTTTACATGATTTATATATGTCAAAGAAAATATAATGCATAGCTTCAACATAAAAGTCTTTTGAGAATGAGTTCATACAATGGTTGGAATGTCGTTTGAGGTAGCTGCTAAACTTGCTTCAAGATTAGCAGTATGCTCTACCAAAGCACATATTCATAAAGAACGACTTATGAACTTGATATGGCAGAGTTCCCATAGTTTACATTATTTCCACTTAAGTACTTTTGAAGATATTTTCATATTTTCTCAGTTATTTTTATTTTGAAGACTTTGGAAATGTTAAAAAATTGTAGATGCCTTTCTTTATCTTTAACTTCAATATGAACACCTGTGTCCACTTCAACTTGTAATATGAAAAAGAAATGTTCGTGGGAACTAAACATGGTGTGAGCTTTTAGAAGGTAAGAGCAAATTGTTTACCAGACACACAACCTTGAATACCATATGGTATCTCTCATTTGAGTAAGGCAAAGTACAAAGAGAATAGTAAAGGAAGGCTAGAGGGAGAAAAGGGAAGGATCACTTGCAGGTGGGAGGGTTCCAGAGAATGAGGGTGCGGGGAGAGGGATGAAGGGGAAAAGCGAGAACAAAGATAGGCCATGAACAGGAGCCTCAGACATGACAAGGCAGGCTTGTGACAAACTTAGAACGTGTCCTCATCCACCTTATTGACTGGATTTGGCACCAGATGATTTCCAGTTCTTGCCCAAAGATCAAAATTATCATGAAAGTTCAAAATTTTGAATGAATTCAGGACACTGAGGCAGCTGCAACAGTAGACCTAAAGATACTCAGGAAGGAAGACTTCTACAACTTCTCCACTTCCTGTGCTGCCCGGTACAGGAACCTACTAACACAGCCTATAAACAGAGGCCACGGGCATGAGTTAGATTGACAACACCCCTAAGAGTGAAAATGGGGACAGGGGAATTAAAGGAAGTTGGAAGAAGGAGTGAGGAAAAGGAACTAAAGAAGAAAGCAGGTGTATCATGCTCACACACCCACTCCCCGAGATGACTGTAAACCACTCCCACTGCAAATGGGTGCTGGTAAGAAAAGAAAAAAAAATAATTGTATAATAAAGTGTTATTTTAATATGTACACATATTCATTAAATTAGAATCACATTTAATTGGCATTTTTGTCATTATTTGAGATAAGTGAATACCAGTACAAATTCAGGGACATGATTAGGACTATAAAATTCAGTTCTGAATCTGAAACTCATAGACTACAAAATGCTCAGATCATCTATCATTGAGACAAAAGCAATAATACACTCAACCAATTAGATTAGTGAAAACTCAAATCAGGATGCAAGAAAATGTACATAGTCTCCTAAGATTATTCAATATATTATGGTTTCAATAAGAAGATTCTCATTTTTTTAAATTAACAGTTTTCATGCACTGAAACAACAATATTGAAGTCGTAAGTATCGGTCATCTTTCTTTTCTCCTAATTTTAGACTGACATGCACTGCACATTTTCTCAAGACTGGAAAGGAGCGGAGGTCAACTTCTGTGTTATTTCTTCGATCTCATCATCATAAAATTAGCTGAATTTCTGGCTGCTCTAGAGTGGGGAGGGAATGGCAGGAATTTCTAACTTGCTGGGAAAATTAGTGATCTTACACTGATTCCTTGTAGTTACGCAAACACTACTGGTCATTGTTTCTCAAGGAAGTCCTCAGTCTCCTCAGAGAGTGCTCTTTCTAGGAAGTTATCATCCTGCGATTCTCTGCAGGGACATGGAGGATTTGGTTGCTGTGTGTTCTCCACCTAAGCCCTGGAGCTGGGCGGCTGTGTATTTGGCTACAGGACTCACTCCTAGGGATCGCTTTGTGAATGACCCATAATCAGCACTTGTGCCCTGTGACAGGGGAAACTGCGCTCATTCCCAAAGCAGCTCTTCTTCCCCTCTCTCGGGGACATGGGGGAACTTCTAACCAGCTTTAGCATTAAGTTTTGGAGTTGGAAGACAGCAATTCTCTTCTTCCCTGCATGGCATAGGAAGCATGGTGAATTTTCCAAGAAAACTTTTGATGATCCTTTCACTACACGTACTTTGGATGGAAAGAAAATATCCCTTTGCTTTATTTTCCATAGTTCTGAAAAAATTTTCACCAATAAGATTTAAAACATTGTCTGTTGTATTTTTAAAGCATGTGCTAAGCTATGGACTCCAAGGGTAATATGAACAGGGGAAGGCGAAGGGAAATAGGTATAGTACTCTGGAAGATTTGAATTGTTAAATGAAGTGAAACTTCAATAAAATTCATACTACTTTTTAAACCTATTTTTTTTTTGAGTGAGGGTCTTGCTATGTAGTTCATGCTGGCCTAAAACTTGCAGCAATCATTCTGCCTCAGCCTCCCGAGTGCTGTTATTAAAGGCAGGTGCAACCACTCCGGGCTTCATACTTTTTTTAGTACTATCACACTAAACCTACAGTTGGGCTTGGTGGTGCTTACCTGTAATACCAGAACTGCAGAAGTCTGAGGCAGAAGGATTACAAGTTACAGTCCAGCATGGCAATTTACCAAATTAGTGAGGTCCTGTCTCAAAAATCTATAGAAATATTTAAATACCATATTGGGCATACACCTATCTGTATGAAAGCCCAGGGTTCATATTGCAAGAAAATCAACCAATCCACCAATCCTGTAACTGACTCATGAAGGAAAATGTTAGAAAAGTCCATGACATTTGGAATCTGTTTCAAATAATTGTTTGTAGATTAATAATGTTTAAAGACTAAGTTAAATTATGGATGAAAGTCACAAGCAACAGTTTGGTTCAGGGTGACCTTAAAATTTTCTTGTACATTTGGGTATATTTCATGGTGAACAGGAATAATGACTAGGATTTCAAACGATAAATTTGATAAAGAATCTCATAGGTAATATATATAATGGTCTCTCAAGTGAGAAAATTGTTAGTCACAAGGAAGATGGCACTAAAATTGGCCCAAACTCTAAAGAAATATATCACAGTAAATAGGAGAAAGTGAAATATATCATCAGTTTTGGTTTTGGTTGACTAAACAGTTTTATTAAGAAATTAGTTTTTGTTTTTTTTTCATTTGTCCCCTAGGAACTCTTAATTTCCAGCCCATTTTAAGGGATTCACCCTTTCTGTTAGAAATTTGGTTGGGACAGTTCAAGTCATAAATCTCAGATGAAACAGAAACCAGAGGTAGAAAAGTCTCTGTTTTGGGAGCAAGTTAATTTGTAAAAGTTTCTTACTAACCTTCTGTCACTTTTACAGACCATCAGTATGTCATTGCTGCTCCCATCGCCACCAAGGGAAATGGGATTTACCTTTGAAGTAGGGCTACGGGAAACACTGTGGATCCTCTTCAGAGAGAGGAAATATGGCGCTGGGTGAGTGGCAACTAGCCCCGTATGCTACATCTCAGTCCGCTCCTCACGTCCTTAGTTCTTTTCTGAAATAACTTCTCAATAAAATGAATATTGAAATGGATCTTCTTGTTTGTGAAGCTCTTCTCCTCAAAGTTATCTATACTTTTTAAAATAATTTTCTGGGGAAAAATCTTTATGTACTTTATTACAGAAAATATAATCATAGTTCATAATTATTCCCCCAAAGTGATTTTCGTTTTAATAAAGCTTTTAAAACACAAGTAATCAGTGCATAACACGATTTTCTTGGATTTTTCAGTTGTGGATCTATTGGCTATTTATACATTGAATATCTGGGGCTTATTTATATTTTGAAACAATAACTCTCAATATAATTGTATTTGGAGATGAAGTACTTAGGAAAGTACTAAGTTAAACGTCTTCAGAAAGGTAGGGCTATGCGCAGATGCGATTACACAGAAAAGACCAAAGAGCTCACTCTCTCCCTCCACCCCACTCTGTGCTTCACTCTCACACACACACCCACTGAAAAATACAAGGAAGGGTGCCACGTAAATGCCTGGCAGCTGAAGCTAAAGCTTCCCTCCCACAGCGCTCACCTCAAACTGACTGCGCTGATACCACTCTCCTGCTCCCTGCCCCAGAGCCGGGAGCAAAGAATTTCTGGTGTGTGAGCCACCCAGTCTATGGCGTGCGGCCTGGCCATCCAGAAAAGCTTAGTGCAGGATTCTTTCCCAATGGTCTGAGTTTTAATAACTTCAATCCATTTCTTTTTGCAACATCTGCTTTAGGGAAGACACCTGCTTCATTCTGCTCCGATACCTTAAAAATATGTTTTTTCTTCCTTTTCAGTCCACCAATTTCCCTTAAGGTGATTTTTATATTAACCTTCCTTTACTAAGTATATCAGGAGCAATTTATTTTCAGATTATCCCTTGCCAGCTGCTCTTAAAAATACGTCCAGAATTGTATTGTTCAAATCTGGATTTAAATCAACAAGTACAAAGAAGACATTTTGAGACCCTAACATTTCTGACTATTAATTTGATAGTTGATACTATTAAGTATTTAACTGATAATGCTTTGATTAAAAATGTAAGTGTATTTGTTAGTACTTGTACATGGATTATATGACACACTTTGGTTTAAAATTATCCCATGGAAGGTAAGACTGGAGAACTGGATAATGCAAATTAAAACAAGATGTGGGTAATTACAGAAGCTGAGAATTGGACGTATGGAGCTCATTACTCTCTTATGCGTACATTTTTGCATGTTTGGAAATTTACATAGTATCATTTACTCGTTTTTGTGCATATACATATAAATGCATATATGTGTAGCCAGTGAAGACATTACACGCATACAGAAATACAAAACCTAACGTCTTACTTTCTCCACTGCTACTACTTTTTATCTCTGTTTTGCTACTGACTGATTTTCCACCCAATTTTTCTCTTGCCCCTCTAGGATTTCTTTTCAATATAGGGGTCAGAATGATTTTTAAAAAGTCCAATCTTTCTCAATTGAAAACCTTTTGTATTAGTAGTATATTCAGAGTGAAAATAGTACATCCAACATGGCGCTCTGTGTGGTCTAACTCCAGCTCCTTGTCACGTTTAACTCTCTGCCTTCCTATCCTGTCCTCTGTCCACCTTTCCCCTACTCCAGCCACATCAAGCTCCCTGCTGTTTGTTAAATACACCTATGCTGTTAACTCTTCTTGGAACACATTTCTGAGATATCTATTTGGATTCTTCCATTCTGCATTTCTTCAGTGGCTATTATATATAAACTCAAACTTATAAATCTATTGCTTTCAAGGAACTTTGCCTCATTTTATTATTTTTTTAAATTTTTTTTCTGTTTTGGTTTCTGAGGCAGGGTGTCACTATGAATTTCAGGCTAGTCTTGAACTCACTTTGTAGCTCTGGCTGGCCTCAAACTCACAACAATCCTCCTGCCTCAGCCTCCCCCAAATGATGGGATTGCAGGGGTGTGGCAGCATGCCCGGGTAAAAATAATATTATAATACATCACAATAGTATGAGTTCAGAAAGAGGTTTTGGATACAGAAAACTCACTCTTTATAGCCTCTGTCTCAAATTAGAAGATAAGAATCGTCAGGCACTTTGGGTGATGATACCCGACTTTTCTCAAGAATCCAGTGGTCTTTGAGTCCTTGAATATCCTTCGGAGGATGCTACGCATAAAGAGATCTGCAAATTCCTGGAATCTCAGGAGCACTCCTGCCTGTACTGGGGATTGCAGGATAGAACTGGAGCAGTGATGCATTTCCACAAAGTGCTAGAGGACAGCAGTGGTTATGGCTTTAAATATGAAGAGGACCACCTGTTGTTCTTTCATATAAGACTGCTCATCTGTGACAATAGGTAGTTAGGAAAACCCAAAAAATTTCTAATTGTTCTTAATGCTGGAGAAGGCAGTTGCCAGTTAGTCATGTAAACCTGTAGCCCTGTTATATCTGAAGGGTGCTGACATCTCCAGAATTCTTCATTAGCAGGACCACAAATAACCAGCTTCAAATCACTCATCATCTTTTGATGCTATAACTGAAAATGATACCTGACTTAATAACATGTGCTCCGCTCACCATAGGAGGCAAGGTTTGTCATACTTAATATGTCCTAAGAACTTTATATTTTGGTTAATTGTTGTTTTTTGTCTCTTTTCCTTACATATAACATAATGACTATGAATATAGGTTTTTCTATTTTGTTCACTGTTCTGCCCTACAAATTTAATATGGTGCCTGGCACACTGAAAGTGCTGACAAATATTTTTGGCAAGTCATTGAGATTCTGGAATTTATTCTGCACTTGCCATCTCTGCAACTGACCTCATCATTCTGATGACATTGCTTTCTAATATACTTTTTTTTTCTCTCGAAAGTCCTAAAAGTCATATTCAAAATGAAAATAGAATCCTAATAGGGGCTACTTTTGAAATTTAGTCCATCACCTTCTTCATTTGAAGCATTTCAGTCTTTCAAGGTCTCAGCAGTGCAACAACAGTTTATGTTTTATTCCATGATTCATTTATTGCAATGTGGTAAACAGTAAGTGCAAACTTTCAGAAAGGAACACATTCTAAGGGCACAGTGTATCAATTTATGAGCTTTGAATATTGCCTTTAAGTGTATTTTGCTATTGTGTAAAAGCTAGTGGTTGTGGATTCAAATTAAATTTGTGTCCTAGAAATGAAATCTTACTAAATAAAATGTGTCCCTGCAGAAGTGAAACAAATACAAAAAGCTTCTAAGATATTCAGTCACTGTTACTGAAGCTGTACAAATACATCCTTGTTTCATGTAATGGATGGCTGCAGACTCCTTATGCTGAACTTGCAATAACAAAGTAGGATCAATTGTAAGAGTTTCACCTCTGCAAGAGGTAGAACCAGAAAAACAAACAAACAAACAAAAGAAGAAACTAGAGCAGTGATTGTTAAGAAAAAGACCTTTTGAACTGAATTAAAGATTAAATAAAAATGTCTCAACTGCATGAATCTTTTGTCTTCCCTTCTAGAACTCAATATTTTAGTTTGGAGACGAATATGTGTGAAAGACTCCTAAAACCAAAGACCTCATCTTACTTCTACTTCTCTGGGAATGTGGAAAAGCCACGGATTGGGACACTTCAGGCCTGTCATCTGTTTAACAAAAGCAGAAATAAATTTCCCTGGGTCTTTGGTTGTACTAAGGTCTGGTTATCAAAACCCTGAGAAAGGAAATAAATGAAGTTCCTCAGGAAAACTTTAGGATTTAAATTTACACAGTATTTAATGTTTAAGACTTGTTACTATTTACCCCAGCCCATCAAGTATGTTATGCATCCACATAAACTTAGCAAGTTGGCACAGCTGAACAGCCCTGCTGCCTTCCTTGAGAGCAGATAGAAGGCAAGTGTCCCTTTCATGAAAGCATCCTTGAATTCCCATTGTTATCTACATTTCTGTAAAAGTATGTTTTTTGGTTTCTTCAATAGTTTATACTATAATTTATAGACCTGTAGAGCACCTATCTTCCATTCACAAGAGTTGTACAGTCTCAAAATTTTCTGGTTTTAGGTGAAATGAGTGAAATAAAACTTTTTTTTATGTTGATACTTGGAATACGAAGCTTTTTCTACTGCAGATGAAATCACCAGGATTTATTTTTTTTCCTCACAAACTTGCAGTTACAGTCTATACTTCATTAGATAACAATAAGTGTAGGACTGGTGGATTTGAAAAAACCAAATTCAGTTTGGTGTCTTGCTTCATCTCTTGAATCACTCTGCAACCCTCAGAAGGTCCTGAAGAAAACCAAGCAACTTAATGCAAAACTCATCTTCACACCATTAATTCTACAATATGAAACCCATCTCTTGTATAATGTTCTGCTATTTCACTGTTCTTTGAGAAATCCCCTTCTGTTGTGGTGCAAGTCCAGTTCTTTGGCGGATTTTCTTCCTCTTGACTTCAACAACTGCATCTATTTAATTTTTCAGGAGTCTCTCTTATGAAGAATCTCCTTGATTTTTGTTTCAGTTTATTGCAAGTTTAGTGGCTTTTGCTTCAAGAGAAATAAGATTTTGAATCTTTTATTTATAATTCTTCATTCTCATGGCTTCTTATTCTCAGCTGAATGAGTGAGACACAAAGGGAGGACATATCTCTGGCACTCAAGTCAGGTTTATTTGTCAAACAGAAACCTCAGAGGGATATTGGTGCAATACCTTCTGCCACTCAGGATTCATAAATACTGCAGCATGCCTTGCAGTTGTCTGTGTCTAGAACTGGTGCATGATAAAATCTCTAACTGGACTTGAGAACATCTTTCTCCAGATTTAAGAATGTATGTCTGGTGCTACAGCTAGTGCTAACTATGTTCCAATTTATTAACTGAAACCTTGGCAAAACAGAAAAGCTCTTCCTGCTTCCATAGCTAGTTTTGTCTGAACTGAGGACTCCCAGAATGGTGACTGCCATCAACAACCTCTTCAGTATGTCCGTCACACTGATATGATCTCTTCTCCTCTCACAGCATTATCTGGAAAGCAGACATAGACCTATTTATGAAATATAGCTGCAAAAATAAAAAAACCTTTCATGAATGAAGTCTTTATTTGAAATAATCTGTTTAAAATACTTCATGTTAATAGGTACAAATTTGAGTTGATAATTTTCCAACAATTAATTGTTCTTATCATTTTATTTTGTTTACAGTTTATTATGGTAAAATATAAACACACAGAGGTTATGGCTATTGCTGAAATTGTTTTCTCCTGTAATAAATTTTAATAGCTAAATTTGTCCAAATTATAATACATATTCCACATGCTTTATTTCCTTAAAATGTATCCATTTTTCAGTTCATGTTCTTCATAAACATGTTATGAATTGTTATACAGCAAGCAACTATCAACCAACAAAGTATCAACTGTCTATATCAGAAGCATCACTGGCTTTGAACTCAGTATGTCGCCCAGCTTGGCCTTGAATTTGTGGCAGTCTTCCTACCCTAGCCTCACAACTGTCATCTGAAAGTTAACACTATTTTGACTTCTAGCCTAACAGGTAAGTTTGACACACATATAATAACTTCTATAGTATATATTTAAGGAGATTGTTGTGTAGTAGTTACATATATGTTAAACATTACTATGTATTGTCAAAAATTCTACCAATGTAAACTGGTGATTGTAACAAATTATATGGAAATCAGTAGTATATAGAAAAGCTCAGTTTTCAAGAAATCAGTTGAAATTAGTAGTACAATTATCTTAGCTATTGTGTGTATGTGTGTGTGTGTGTGTGTGTGTGTATATTTCCATTTTTTTTTTTGCTTTCTTGAAAGGAACAGTTCATATTTTGTTTGATCATTCTTACATGCCTATATTTGCTTATCTGAGTAACCAGTTTGAAGATAACTATGTAAGACAACAACCTTTGTTAATTTCCTATCACCTTGTCTGAAATTCTGTATAGATTTTATGTGTTTTGTATATGTCTATGTGCTTGCTAATATGTTTTGGTTCTTTTACCTTTAAAATTGAAAAAAAAAAGAAAATGAAAAATGTGTATAGATAAGGAAGGGTAGCTGAGATAAGTATATTGCTGATGTCTTTTGGCTCATTCAAAGGGACAATTAATGCTTGAACTTTTTTCCCTCTTGATAAATGTTGCATGTTTATATCTAGTAATCAGAACAACTAATTTCAAGATAACAATATGTGATATAATGATCATTGCTGAGTTCCTACCATCTTGTTTAAAGAAGCTTTGTGTCATTTCTAATATTTTATTATTATTGTCTTTAGTTGTTTGATAAATCTTTCATACTTACATCTGGTAATGTAAGCAACTTCATTGAAGATAACAATATGTAATATAACAATCATTAATTCCTATCGTCTTGTTTTGGAATCCTGTATTTTTTTATTGTTTTTGTCTTCATTGTTGTTATTTTGTAATTGTTTTTTCTTTTTCTTTAAAATAAAAAATCTCAATCTTTCCATAGGATTGATAATACTTATATTTTTACCACTCAACATTTTTTCTTATTCTTACGGGTATATAACGTTATAGCACTGGGGAAAATTTTCATTTCTCTGATTGGCAATGAAGTTAGCCCATTGGATATACTTTTTGCCTGCTCAAGGCTTTTGTGTGTTTGTTTCTGTGAGGTTTTTGTTAGCTGCATGTATTAAACACATCTTCCACTTTGTAATTTGTGTTTTCATACTTACAAAGTTTATTTAATTAATAAAAGTGTGGGTTCTTAAAATTAATTATGCAACTTTAAATTATAAAATCCTGTACATAGCTGAATGTGTTCTTGTTGTAAAGAAATAATTACTACAGTAAAAAATTAACATTCAAATGTTCACTGTGGAGTGTTGGGCCAAGGTACTGTCTACCCCTTCAGGACATTTCCGGTGTGAAGTGCATGGCCAGCTAAGTCCTCCTGGTATAACTTTAGCTCTCTAGATTTATTTGCTCAAAATGCCTGCAACTTGGTTCTATTTGAGCTGGATTTCTACATTGTTTCACTTATGCATCTACTTTCTGGGTGCTCTGTTTTATTCTCTATTTTTATGCATCGAATATTATTGACATTTCTTAGCTTCCACAAATAAAAGAATTTATACATTATGTTAATTTCTGTGTCTGACTTATGTTACTTAATATAATGTCTTTCAGTATCACCCATGTTGGAGAAAATAACAGTATCAAAATCTTTTTCAAGATCAAATAATATTCAGTTGTATATATATACAACAGTTTCTTTATTCATTTATCTGTTCATGAACACTTGGGTTTTCCCATATCTTGGTTTCTATGAATGCTGCAATGGACATGGGAATGCAATCACTATAAAATGCTGATTTAATTTTCTTTGGGTATATACAAAGAGAAAATCTTAAGTCTTCCAGTTGTACTATTTTTAATTTTTAAGGAAACTCCATTCTGCTTTCCACAATAGCTTGGCAATACATTTCCACTGACAATGAATGAAGGTATCCTTTGCTACACATTCTCACCTAATCTTATTATTTCCTATAATAGCCAACCAGATAGACTTGAGGAGATTTCATGTTGTGATTTTGACCTGCATTTCCCTGATTAATTGTGATCTTGAGCACCTTTCATTTATTGGCTTGACCTTATTATAATTTAATGAAATTTAATTTATTGATCATTAATTTTATGGATATTAAAATTTGAGTCACATTTGCAATATATTTCCTTAGTTCAAGTGATAGGAAATTTTAAAAATATATTTTCTGGAAGCTTGTTTTATTATAATATTTAAAGGATCATCTGGAGTGGATACTTAAATATCTTACAAGGGGAGAATTGAGCTTCATTTCATCTGTCTAGTTATCCAATTCCATCACAAACATTGACAGGAAAAGCTTTCTCCAACTGCTTTGTAGTATTGGCTGATTTTCAAGCTAGTTGACCATACATTTGTATTTATTTTAGGACTATTCATTTGTAAAATTTGGCCTTTCTATGGATGCTTTCCCTACTACAGCATTTAATTTTACAATACTGCTAGATTCCTGACATGGTTGTCCAAATTTATTCAATGACTCCTCTGTGATCTCTATATTTCTATACAAATATTAAAATTATTTTGACAATTTCAATAAAAGTATAATTACCAAAAACAAAAAGCTTGTGGGCTTATACTGAATCTCTAGGTCAATAACAGAAGTGGCAATCTCTAGGAATGCAATATAACATGAAAAACTTATTTATGCAATATATTTGCTGAATGGGTTTAAATTGGCTTATGCTGGATCTAGTCTAGCTTGTTCATTAAATCTTTATGTTGTAATTAAGTTGTCTCCATAATACCAATCAGTCTTATCAACTGCTTAGTTACCAAATGGACAAGTGTTGAAAGAATAACAGAACACAGACTTCATCATCTTTTTATTACTAGTTATTTTAGAATAAAGGTTTTCAGCAATCATTCAGTGAGATTAATGAGTGCGCATTCACATGTGGGTGTATTATTATAAAATTACAAATTTAGAATGTTTTATGTATTTAACCTATTTCCATAAGTAATCTTCTTTTTACATTCAGTTGTTTCAAACTGTCTAACAGCACATTTTTAGAACGTTTTAAGCACAACTAAAGTAGTTTTTGTTAGTGTCTCTTTCACCCACCAAAATAAAATGTATCAGACACAGCTTGAAAATTTTCTTCTTTCAACTTAGTTTTAGCCAGTACTATTAGATATTTTTAAAGATTTCAACATATGTGAATATATTTAAATAAATATGAAACATATTTTTAATTTTCAAAGTATAATATATGGAACATTTCAAACTCCCCATTTGGCAAATTTTATATGTATGCATCTTCTTCCAAAAATATTATAATTCTTTCTTAGATATCTATCTTTCAAGTTTTTCTTACAACCTACAACTGTCATTCTTACAACAGTCATTCATACTGAAAAATACCCTGGCAGGAGCATAAGTGTACACGGTCAGGTAGGTTATGAGTATGCAGTTGAAGACATGACTTTAGGTAATGTCATTCATTAATTACTATCATTCATGTAACATTTTTGTGTGTGGTGTGGGGACTCAACTTAGGAACTTGCTGATCAAGTGGACTACCACAGAGCAACATCACCAGCCCAGCCTACATATTCTTAATCATGCTCTCATATATATACAGTAGTGTGCTGGAGTGTAGAATATTTAGTAAGCATTCTCTATTCTAATAAGAAGTAATCTATGGATGAGAAAAAGTGTAGTCAAGTCTCTACTGAATAAATTGAATGTTCATTTTTCTGTTGCATTGAGGTAGTACAAAAGGAAAAATTCAATCTTCCCTAAAGTCGATTACATTAAAGTAGAAAAATCAAGCATGTAAGTGATTTAGTGTGCACAAAACAGATCACCAGGATATAACCATGGCAGACTTGAGATGTGAAATAATCTATGCAAGGGACCAATATGAAATATACTTTGATAAATTATAGAAGAGAAATGCACACAAGAGCTTTGAAATTGCTTTAAATCTTAAAACTTTTCATTAATTGCCCTCCTTGTCAGCTTGATGGATTAAACTGAGTGCTTTAAAAGTCCTGTAAATAATGTAAGACTGAAAACTATGAATCAGGAGAAACACTTCAGGACAATGGAACAGGTAAGTTTTTTTTATATAAAACTCAAAAAACATAGGAAATTAAAGAAAAATGGACAGGGCATTACAACAAAATAAAACTTAGGCACTGCAAAGGGAAACACAAAGTGAAGAGAAAAATGGTAGAAATTACTTACAAATTATGCATCAGACAAATGGTTAATACCCAGAATAGATATGAAATTCAAAAAGTCACTATCATAAATCAAATAACCCTTGCATCAATGAGCAATAGAACTACATTTATATTTCTCAGAAGTTAGTTCTAAATGGACTTAAAAATCACTCAACATCACTAAAGATCAGGAAAATGCAAAGAGAGTCAGTTTAGAAAACAATGTATTTTCCTCAAAAATTTCAAAATTGAAATGTCACATGATCCAAAAACCCTTTGTACTGGTTCTATATCAAAAGGGAATAAAATCACTATGTCAAAGAGATACTTGCATTTCCATGTTCATGTAATTCCAGCATGCTGGGAGCGCGAGGCAGAAGGTTCACAAGTTTGAGAACAGCCAAGTCAACAATACTCACAATATCCAAGAAATGGAAAGAACTTAAATGTCCATGAACTGATGAACAGATGTAGACAATGTGGTGCATGTGTCCAATAGGACACTATTCAACCATAAAAAGAAAGAAATTCTGTCATCTGTGGCAGTGTAACTGTAGGAGCATTATGTGAAACAAGCTGGATATGGAAAACCAGATACCACAAGACTGCACCATTCATGAACTCTAACGACGTTAAGTACAGCAAAATCACAAATACTGATCTTACAGAGTTGAGAACAGAATTCTGTTTACCAGGGTTTGGATAGAATAAAGAGGTAGAAGGGATAGAACAGAAATGGAAAACAGAATTTTCACTCTTCTATTTCATATTAGAATGACTTACGGATCATGACATTATACTATGATTCAAAAAGTTAAAAAAAATCTTTAAATATTTTTGTCACAAAGAAATGATAAATGTTTGAGGGGGCGAATGTGCTTGTCCTGATTTAACATTATAAAATATATGCATATTCCAAAACTTCACGATATCTTAAAAGATATATGATTTTGTGTGAATTAAAAAGATAAAGAGTTCTCTGTTACTTTAGAAAATTGATAAATCTTCCCAATCCCTTTTCTGCATTTGATATGTGATCTTATTTTCCTGGAAAACCTTTTAAATGAGTTTTTTCAGTTCTACCCCCTTCTGGTTGCTATCACATTAATTGTTTTCACTTTGATTAATAACGTCCACGGCTCTATTGATGTTTCATTTTCTCCTTCAGTCATTTCCTCCTCTGTATCTTGACATTGTTTATGTTGAAATCATGAGATGGCTTTGTCTTCTGTTAATTCTCCTCCTTTTATTCTTTCAACCTCTCTCCCTTCTTCTCTCATCTTTTAAAAGAAGAATCTACATTTCCTATAGTATTATTTTATTCTGTTATTCATTTACCAGTTATTTAAATGTCATATGACTTAATTATTGCTTAATTAACACTATACCTAGGTGATCTTCATTTTTATACCGTTCAAATTTTACCATCAATCCTTATTTTCTTTACTTTTTATTGCATCAGTCATTTATCTATGCTTTAATGAAATTGATTTATGATCGTAAGTACCCAGCTCACTTTCTGCATTGAAAAATGATTATTCTATATAGAAATGAATTTGATGCATCATTTAAATCACAAATACTTATTGTATATAAATAATCCATCAATGAATAATTATATTGCAAACCTGAATATATATTGAGGAAGTAATGGAAAAACATATAAATACTGCTCTTGGCTAAGCTCTCACAGTTTAAACCATACATAGGTTGTTATAAATGATTTGTATTTGCCTTCTTTATAATTATTTTGGAACATTTTGGATCTAATGCTGATTTATGTTTTAAATGGTTGTGTGTAAGTGAAGACTTCCTTTGTGTGTTACCAATGCAATTAACATGAATTCCGATCCTTCTATTTTAAAAATAAGTACAGCAAAATTTCTGGATGTAAAATAAACATACAAAAATGCAAATGAAAATTGCATTGACATGTCCTTGTATTCCAGTCAGAATGGCTCTCATTAAACATGGAAAAATCATAACACACGCTGGAGGCAATGCGTGGGGAAAAGGAACCTTCACACGCTGCAGCTAATTGGGTGTGCATGAAGACAGCCACTATGGAATGCAGTACGGCACCTCTCCGAAAAAGTAAAACTGGACACTCCTGGTGGTCCAACTGTACCAGGTATTACTGTATGCCCAAAGGAATCAGAGTCAGCCTTCTATAGCTTACCTGCCTGTCCATGATTATTATAGCACTATGTATAATTCCAAATTATGAAATAATCATTAAGTGATGAATGCACAAAGGACATATATTTATAAATCATGGAATATCATTCAGCAATAAAGGATGAAACCATATAATTTGCAGGACAACAGATGGCACGGAGGTCATTATGGAAGTGAAATAAGCAAGAGCGAGAAAGTAAAGCATTGCATGTTTAGGCCCATGTGTGAAACGCGGAGGAAACCCCATGTCATGAGAGCTGAAGAGAGTCCATGAAAGAACAGGCAGCAGCTAAGGGAGGATTAGAAGGAGGACAGCTGAGTATGATCAGAGTGTGTTATGTGCATTTACCAGCCTAAAACTGACGAGAATCCAATATAGAGATTGGTCTACACCACGGCTGAGGTACTAATATATTACCCGAGGAGCCAGTCACATTTTCTAGCAAGTGCTTTGGAACCAAAGAAAATTCCCTATTAGCAAGAAGAAAGAATTCAGAAAATACTAAGTGAGAAGCAAAGACAGGAAACACATTGGAGAACTTCATTTTGTTCAAGATTTTTATCTTTGGGAAAATATCCAGTATTTTGGGACCATATAGAAATTCCTTCAGTGAAATTTAATCTTTCTTGTTAGATTGCATGGTATTCTGTTACTTCCAGATAAAAGGCTGTCAATTCATTAGAAACATGACTCTGTTACCTTTTGAATTGTATATCATTATGAATACCATTTAGTATTATATGGATTTTTCTTGAAAGAGAGAGGGAATAGCTAAATTGCAAACTTTTTCAGGATGGCTTCAAGCTTTCCTTTCCTTCTTCTGCCTCAGTTTCCTGAGTAACTGGGATTAAAGGCTTTTTATAATTTAGTTTACCTCTCTATATAATTATGATTCTGATAACAACTCTATGGTCAAATCCAAACCAGAAGAGGTGGTTAAATTCTCCTTACTGAAAATAAAGGAAAAGAGCTTCCCTGACTCCCTTTATTATTGTGTATACTTTAGAAAACAGGTGAGTTAAATTCTTTTTTTTTTTTTTTTTTTGCGGTACTGGGGATCGAACTCAGGACCCTGCACTTGCTAGGCAAGCGCTTATTCCACTGAGCTATATCCCCAGCCCCGAGTTAAATTCTTTTACCATCTCTTTGAAATTTATGTGAATGCTTATGAATGGCAAACAAGACTTCTGACAAACTTAATACCCAGGAATACCTTCCTCAAGGACCTTCTTTTAAGTGTAATCATCACAAAATGTAATCATCTTACTTTCTGCTTTTCTTTACAGGGTTGGAGCCTAACTTTGGTAGGATGTTGGGGAAACTTACTTCATGCTGTAGCACTGCGTCTTTTTATAAAAATATGGGAAGTTTATTTTCCTTTGGATGAATCCAACGGACAGTCACAGATGATCATGTTAATTTGGAATAAATTATATGAGGTAAGTTTGAGCAGATAAAGCCTGCTCTTCTGTTGGATGGTGCTGGAACTGGCATTCACTGAATTTTTTTTTATCACAATGCGTAAAGACACTAAAGATGATTTCTAGAACCACGTCTGACAGTCGAAAAATGATGGGGTAAGCATGTCACAAGAAGGCTGAAGTGCTTTTAAGGGACTTGATATTAACGCATCTTTTATTGTGGTAATTCTAAGGTAATATTTACTCTCTACAGTAAAGCCTTAGATCCCAAGTAACTGGTTCTATAGGTAGCGTGAAAAATAAGCAAATATTTCTAATAAATTTTAATTTGATAAATGATTATGATGTTTTGAAATATGAGTAGTACATGTCACCAAAGATCATGTGATATGTCTGAGCCAGTGGTTTTCTCTTTCTGTCTCTCATTGAGATATTATGGGTGATTGTCTCCCAACAGCAAGTGATTGCAGAGGGGATCTCATTTGCAGAGGAGGAGGAATCCCTCACTTCAAATGAGATAAGGGAGATATGTGAAATGTGGAAAACAGTGTAAAATTTTGTAGAAAATCACAACCTAAAAAGGTGGTAGCAGTGTTGGTTTTGATTAATGATGCAATACTAGGATTAAGTGTGTTCCACCCTGGGTGTAAATGCTACCCACCCTGAGTGTTTAGCCTCAATAGACCACAAGTGACAAATAGACTACTTTGCTGCTTTTCTTGCTGCTTCACTACTTTGCTGCCTTCTGCCCACCATGGACTGTTTCTCTCCCATGATGCCCCTCTGCCCTGACACCCTACCTGGGAGCCAGCCAACTATGGACCAAAACCTTGACAAACGGTGAGCTAAACAAACCTTTCCTCCTTTAAGTTTGGGTGGTAGGTATTTTGTCTGACAACACACTTGAGGACAAGTTATTGTACATCTTGAAAGCATGAATTTAGTAAATCTGGTAGTCATTTCTTAAAAAGTGAGATTTCTTTTTTGCTTTGTAATCTTTTTGTAGGTTAACTTGATATTTATTGTGTGGTGATTAAATTCTTACTTGAAGATGAAATTGTTTTATTTTCTTGTACTATTTTATAGCAGTTTCTGGGTTTAACCTCTGTGTGTATGCGGTGCTAGGGATCAAACCAAGAGCTTTGTGCATGCAAAGTAAGAGCTGTACCAGTGAGTCCTTCTGTAGCCCAGCTTCTGGGTTTGGAAGACATTTTTATTATATTTCTGCTATGGCAACTAAGTCTAACTTTCTAGACTTTTATTTTATTTGGAAATTTTATAAATAGATCGTATTCTCATTATTATTAGTGATTATTTCTAATAAGTCTTATGTATGAGAAAAATTCTAGTATCTAATTCATTTTAAAAATTTTGGAGCTGGGGATATAGCTCAGTGGAATAAGCACCTGCCTAGCAAGCACAGGGTCCTGAGTTCAATCCCCAGTACTGCCAAACAAAACAAAACAAAACAAAACAAAAAAACATTTAAAAAATTTTTCAGTACTATTATACTTTTCCTACTAGAATTTCTGAACATAGTGGTACCTCATTGTAGGAACTAGATTCTTTCTATGATTCATGTCAAAAACAGTGAAATGAGAACTAGATCAAATTCAATGGTTTGGTTCAGTGTTGACTGATTGGGGAAATTTCATTCCATTCTGGTCCAGTGGAGTTTGCAACCAGAAGCATGGAGAGAACTGAGTTTGTGAACCAAGGTAACACTGTATTTATAAATAAGTACATGTAGGTATTTTAGTTTAGAGTAGTAATATTTGTCTTTGTTTCCCTTTACCTGTGTTAGGAAATCAAGTGTTATTAAAAAATCTAGTAGCTGTGTCTCTAGAAATACAGTAAATTATTAATTTGGCCATTAAAGTCCATTGTTGTTATGCAAATGAATTTATATTTCACTCATGTTATGGCCACAAATGTGTGATTTAAACTAGGATGATATAATGCTAATGCTGATGTCAGTTTAAGTAATTATATATTCCAGGAAAAAGTAGATCATGTTTACACGGCCTTCAAATCACCTGAGAAGCAGAGAATGGTTGTACCTACCTGTACTTCTGTCCATTTAGGAGGCAGAGCTGGGAGGGCTACAAATTCAAAGCCAGCCTGGGCAGTGCAGGGGCACACCATCACAAAAAGCAAACAATAACAGCAACAAGAGGTTGTGTGATTTACAAATAGGTTGATGTCACTTAATAATTATACTATAAGAATGCACTAATAAAAATTTAAGACAATAAAACTTAAAAGATAAAGTGATTTTTTTAAATCTAGAAGGATTTTAGTGATATGTTTTTATGAGCATAAAATTATTTCATACTTTCCCTCAATGCCCATAATTATGGTTCATTTTTCAGTGTTATAAAGGCTAGAAGTTCTATTTGACCAAGGTTTTTGTCTGCTAAGAAAAGGTTATCAAGTATGTTTCTTGGAATTCTTGTACTATTATAACAGCTTAGATTATTTATTATAAGTAGGCAGTTAGAAAAGCCTAAAATAAATTCAGATGGAAGAGTTAAGCAAGAAAACTGAAATAACTGACCCAGTTTAAGAATTCAGTCAAGTAAGTAAACCAAGTTCAGAGCTCTAAAGCCCCCTGCAGCCTATTTATCTGAAAAGGCTGAGGTAAAGAATGCATGACTGGACTGCTATTCATAGTCTTTGTGGTCAGGAACCCACCGAGAACTTTTTTCTTATTGTCACTTCTAATGAACATTGTCCTAAATTCCTACTGTTTCCTCAGATATAGTCTTCAGTTTGGGGAGACAGAAAGTTCAGGTTTACACAAAATTAATTGCTGAACTATGCACAGTATTTTGAAGATGTCAATGAAACTGGTAGCTCTTAACTGAACACATGGCATTTCTAGTTTGCATATTCTCAGAAAATGTAATTTAATTGCATATGAGAATTATAGCATCACATATTTGATTCTAATTTAATTATGTAGTATATGTAAACATGCATACATCTATAAATATAAATTTCCTGAGGACCTCAGTGTAAGGCTCCAATCAGACCTGACTGTCCCAGTCCCCAGCTTCCATGCCAGCAGAGGCACTACCCTCAGCGGGGAACTCAGCTTAGCTCAGCACCCAAGAATCTGTCATCAACAAGCATGGGATGTCATGAAGGAGCTGAGATAGGATAAGGAACTTTGCAAGTTCTGGAACATCTGGGGACTTCTGCAGCCACATGAAAATTTAATCCAGACCTTCAAGGACTCTGCCTATTGAGGTGCAAGACTGCCAGAGAAGTTTGATCATAAATGTTATTAAAATTTTTCTGTAATGTCCTGTACCTTCTTTCCTTCACTATAAAAGAGGCACACTTCTTTTTGTCCCCCACAGAAGGTCTTTTCACCCTCTGTCTGCCTGCAGTACATTCCACACCATGTTGCCCTCACAGAAGCTTTGTGCTCTTGCCCCCCCTCACCTTCATGGTTACTCTCAGTAAGTGTTTACAATTATTTTTCCCTTGAACAAAGCATTTATCATAATGGTCAAATTATTTTTCCCTTGAACAAAGCATTTATCCTAATGGTCAATTATTTTTAAATAAAATATTTCATTAGAAGTTCTATAATGTCACTAAAACACAGCTCCTTTCCTATAGAACACATCTATTAAACTTTTAAAACTTTCATGGCACTATCTTGGAACTTCAGTACCTAAGCCAGAAAAAAAAAAAAAAATCACAGAGACTCTTTCAAGTCAAAGCAAGCTATCTTCACAGACTTCTATAAAACTAAGAGTTGATGCTTTAGTTATCACCCTTGGAATTAGTTTATTTTCAGTGCTACTGAGAAAAGTCCAAGGGCAAAACTGATTGTAAAGATATTATGAAAAGTACTGAAATACCTTTAGGCAACTTGACAATTTTTTGAAATGCTAATGTCATTGCCTTTTGCTACCTGGAATTTATTCTTATTAAATTTCACATCCAGGTACATAATGGAACTATCTGAGAATAGAGAAATATGGAAATAAAATGATCAAATTGTGAAAATAGGTTTGTTTGCTGTTCTTTGCTTCATTTTTTCTAGGTTAGAATTTTACCCGTCCCTATCAAAATAGCATTTTTACACATTAATAGACTGAACATACAGAAAAGATAATCCATTCTATTTTTATAGTATCTCTGTAAAAATCTCAAAGAAAAAGTGAGCTCTCACTGAGGTCATTGGTGTTTTTGTAAGAAGACGATGTGATGTTCTTTACCTGAAACTTTGATGTTGATTCCTAATAAGGAGTTTTAAATTCCAAATATCTGGACTGAAACTGGTAAGTGTATGAATAGGAAAATGAGGAATATAGTTTTATCTTATTATTTTATTCTACACGGATTCCCTCAAGGCCCTCACCCCTCTTTGGCTGACTCTCAATTTCCAAATAACTTAGCTGTCTGTATTATTTAATAATAGTACTGAAATGAAATTCTAGACCAAATTGGGTCAACTCCAGAGTTACGGAATCATCTACGCTGGCTCCCAAAGTTGTATTAGTTGAGGAATTCTTTTAAAATATTTACTAGAAACAAATTCTGCATAAGTATTTCAACGATTATTAAAATTCGCTTAAAGGTTCCATCTCTTCTTTTTTAGAGTTTCAGACAAGGAGAAAACCAAGTGGGATACAATTCTGGGAGCCAGGGTGGATGATTCCGTAACTCTGGAGTTGACCCAATTTGGTCTAGAATTTCATTTCAGTACTATTATTAAAGAATACAGACAGCTAAGTTATTTAGAAATTGAGAGTCAGCCAAAGAGGGGTGAGGGCCTTGAGGGAATCCGTGTAGAAGATGCAGCACGATGGTGACTGAGGTGCACCTGAAGTGAGCCAGGCCTCAGGCTGGAGATGGAGGGGCCAAGCCTGCAAGCCTCCCCGGAGACAAACAGCGGCTTGTGGTTGCCTGGGATTAGCACTACCCGGTCCTGTGAGCCCGAAAAGGCATCAGACACACAAGTGGGCAAGCAGACTACCTGGATTCGTGCTCCCACCCCTTTCCAGGAATGCTTTCGTTCTCTCCATGTACACTTGCCATGGGATCATTTCTCCCTACTGGATCAAAATTACCTAAACAACTATACTTGTAATGCTGTAGATTCACGGCAGTTTGACCCTCAGTATGATCTTGCTGTATAAAATACTCTTAACAACGATTTCAGTGCCCACCCACTTGGGATCCTTTCTAGAAATCCAGGACCTATTCTTATTTCCAAGAAAATTTTCCTTACTCCCCTTTGGCTCATGCCTCTATTCCTCAATGTCATGAGATCATAAACTCAGTACCCCTGACATCTAACAGGTTGGGAATTATTTTCCCTGTAGAAATACTATGTTAATATACTTTTGGAAATTTTCCTGAAGCTAATTTCAAATCTTGCCACATTTCCATAGATTTCACTTACAGGGGAAAGTGTGCCTGTGTTGGTATAGAGAGTTCATTCATTTTACTTGCTGGACAGCAGACATCATAAGTTTCGTATTTATTTTGGTTCTTCTAGTTTCCATGTGCTATCTCTCAAGTCTCGCTGGGACAAAGCCAAAGCAGACTCAGGTGGACAATGAACATCACAGTTAAGAATCAGTGGATGGGGCTGGGGATATAGCTCAGTGGAATAAGCGCTTGCCTAGCAAGCGCAGGGTCCTGAGTTCAATCCCCAGTACCACAAAAAAAAAAAAAAAAAAAAAAAAAAAAAAAAAAAAAAAAAAAAAGAAAAAAGAATCAGTGGATTTAGGAAACCTTGTTTCCTTAAAGGGCAGCTGGCAAACCTGTGTGTCTTCTCTTCTGAAAAGAGATAATACTTTTATTACCCTGAATTATAAACAGATCTTCAGAAAAAGGAAATAAAATTCCTTTGCCTTTACTATTCTTCCATATTCACAGGACTAGAGATTTTATCCATTTGGAAATTAAATAAATAAATTTGAAGGTATTGACTACACATTTTTATACATGAAGCAATGTAAGCTTTGTGGAGAATTATGGACATCTCAGAATGGGATGGTCCTGGATGGCCTCCACAGAAGACAGAAGAGTTAAAAGTTGTCATCTGAATAAAAATATTCAAGAAGATGAAGAGTAGACAGATTTCATAAAATGACAGAGTGGGAATCACAGTTTGTATGTGAATGAACCATGCTTGTGCTGTGTTGGCAGATTAGACAGTGTTCCAGGGCGTACTAGATGCTACATAGGATTTAATCTTGACAAAAGTAGATGCTTTTGCATGCTTTAAATAAAGACAAAGCAGATTTATTTTACAGAATAGTAAATTAGTTAGGGATGGCTGGTAGAAAGAGGCTGAAAGCCAATCTTACCGATCTGCAAACCTTAGAACATAATCCCCTCGGGCTATCTCTTCTCTACTGTATTCTCATCTTTATTTTTCCTATTATTCTCCAGGCGTCAAAGTGACTACTTCCTTTTATTTCTCCTAAACTTTTACACTCCAGGACTCTGTTTAAGGGAAAGCCATAATTTTCATATTTCAGCTACCCCGAAGGGTCCTTTTCCTCAGCTGTTCACTTTTCCTCTAGTAATTTCAACAGAAAATGTCTCTCCTATCACAAGGACCAGGAACAGGGACCACCCTCGTTAGACTGTCAGCTCCAGCTTCACTCGTTAATACTGACATGCTGATAGAACCCCTTTCTCATCCCAATTGGTCCATTTTAACTGAGGTCATGTGTAAGATTTTCCTATATTAATTAAAGACTCTGATACAAGCAGAGCACGCAACAGGGTTCTTGCTGACCCTATTCCATTTCAGGCCCTTGCAGATTTCTCCTGCATGGAGAAATAGATTTCTTGACCTAAGCCTGAAAAGAGTCTGAGTCATTTGTACTTTATTTTAACTTATTCAAAACTCGCTTGAATTATGCTATGTATAATATCACTAGATACTGCTTCATCTCTAAGTTAAAATGTATCTACAAATGCTTTGTGAATAACCACCAACTGCATGTATTATTTGATCCTCCATAAACCACAACATACTCAACACCTTGATTTTCTCTCCATGTCTTACTTGGCTTTAATATTTTTTTCTAGGGACTAAATTCAAAGTACATAAAGTTAATTTTCATGATATAAATATTCCTAGTTCATATCTCCTTGTGTTTTGTTAAACCAGCTCAGAAATCACAGCCATGAATTTAATAACTGTTTTCCTTTTTTTTTTTGGTCGACATGGTGTCACTCTGCTCTTAAACTCACTACACAGCCCAGACTAACCTGGAACTCACAGCAATGTTCCTCAACTTCCCAAGTGCTGGGATAACACACATCTGTCTGGCTCTGTCTTTTACATGGTTATGCCCAGCTCTTTGAATATTAAAGAAAATCATATAAGCAAGTCCATAAGTAACACTTGAATTCATGGTGGTAAAGCTCATTTAGAAGATAATCAATAATTAAAATAATTATTGATAATTTAGATGCTCAATGGGGTACTATCTCTAAAGGTTTTTAACTAAGTGTAGAAAATACCCTTGCAATTTAGCAACTATCCTTTAATCCATTTAGTACATGTAAATTTAAATAAGAAAGATTATGGCTTGTGAAAATCACAGCTCAATACAGCAATGGATCTTGAATATTGTTAATACTTACATAGAATGTAAGAATATAAGAAATGGGGCTGGGGATATAGCTCAGTGGAATAAGCGCTTGCCTAGCAAGAGCAGGGTCCTGAGTTTGATCCCCAGTACCGCAAAAAAAAAAAGAATATAAGAAATTTTAGACCTATGCCTGTCTCAAGAGAAAGTCTCTCACATAAACATCCGGGAAGATCCCAAGGAAGGTATCAAGATGATAGGGCTCACCAAGATGACTGTTGTAGTTAATACCAACCCTGAAACAGTTTGGAACATGTATGTTTAAAAACCAAAACAAGCATTTCACATATTGGTAGTAATACAATTTTTCTTATTTTAGATAGTTTTATACTACTCCTCAATGCTCCTGGAAGTGGAAATTTCCATAATTAGCACTTATTCTTTGATTCAATATATACTAATTTTTTATATATTTTCTTTGAAGTATAATTTTCAAGTTTTGAGGGTTTCCTTGGGTCCATTTTTGTAGTTTTCTGCCTGAGTTTTCTTAATATAGCTATAACTAACATAATTAAGATTACTGTAGTAGCGTAAATGTGTATATGTTCTTCTTCTGTTGAATATATAATATCAGAGAGAGGGACACATGGTCAAAATATTCTTTGATAGCTTTGAACTAAAATCAGTTGTAGTATTTAATTACTTTAAAAACACTGAGACAATTTAAAAACATTTTTAAAAAGCCGCCTGACAGTAATACTGTCCTATCTTCCTCTCAGAAGCCATCTCATGAGCCCAACACCATACTGAAAACTAGAAATTCCTCATCATGTAAATATAACACAAAACGCAAGGGTTTCCCTCACCTCTCTAACACATCATCATGGGTGGAGAAAAGCGTGCCCCGCCCACAGCCTGTCTGCCCTCTGATTGGCTGGAGCCTTGGGAACTATTTGAAAGTTGGCAGTTAAAGCTCACTTTGAGAGAGGGCAGCAAGAGAGCAGGAATACTGGGGGAAGGGACTTTTAGTTTGAGAGAGTGTTGAGCTAGGATCATGAAGGAAGAGGGAAAGAGAATTCCTGTAAAAGTGGCACTACGGTGTCGCCCTCTGGTCTCGAAAGAGATCAGTGAGGGCTGCCACATGTGCCTTTCGTTCGTGCCAGGGGAGCCTCAGGTGCTGGTCGGTAATGACAAATGCTTTACCTACGATTTCGTGTTTGACCCCTCTACTGAACAGGAAGAGGTCTTCAATACAGCGGTAGCACCACTCATACAAGACGTGCTTGAAGGATACAATGCAACTGTTTTGGCCTATGGGCAGACGGGCTCTGGAAAAACATATTCAATGGGTGGTGCATACACTGCAGAGCAAGAGAATGAACCCACAGTTGGGGTCATTCCTAGGGTTATACAACTGCTCTTCAAGGAAATTGATAAAAAGTGTGACATTGAATTTACTCTGAAAGTATCTTACCTGGAGATTTACAATGAAGAAGTTTTAGATCTGCTATGCCTGTCTCAAGAGAAAGTTTCCCATATAAACATCCGGGAAGATCCCAAGGAAGGCATCAAGATGATAGGACTCACCGAGAAGACTGTTGTAGTTGCCTTGGACACCATTTCCTGCTTGGAGCAGGGCAACAACTGTAGGACGGTGGCCGCGACGGCTATGAACTCCCAGTCCTCCCGGTCTCATGCTGTCTTCACAATCTCCATAGAGCAAAGAAAGAAAACTGAGAAGAACAGCAGCTTTCGCTCCAAGCTGCATCTTGTAGACCTTGCTGGATCAGAAAGACAGAAGAAAACCAAAGCTGAGGGGGATCGTCTCAAGGAGGGTATTAATATTAATCGAGGCCTCCTGTGCTTGGGAAATGTAATCCGTGCACTTGGAGAGGACAGAAAGGGAAGTTTTGTGCCCTACAGAGAGTCCAAACTGACTCGATTGCTGCAAGACTCTCTAGGAGGTAATAGTCACACACTCATGATAGCCTGTGTGAGCCCCGCGGATTCCAATCTAGAGGAAACCTTAAACACCCTCCGTTATGCTGACAGGGCAAGAAAAATAAAAAACAAACCTGTTATTAACATCGATGCCCAGACAGCTGAACTTAATCATCTTAAGCAACAGGTACAACAGCTGCAGGTCTTGTTGCTGCAAGCCCACGGAGGTACCCTGCCTGGATCTATGCACGTGGAACCATCAGAGAATCTACAATCCCTGATGGAGAAGAATCAGTCTCTGGTAGAGGAGAATGAAAAATTAAGTCGTGGTCTCAGCGAGGCCACTGATCAGACAGTGCAGATGCTGGAGAGGATCATTTTGACAGAACAAGCATATGAACACCTGAACATGAAACTAGAAGATCTCAGGCAGCATGAAGCCTGTAAACTGGATCTTCATAAGCTAGTGGAGAATGTGGAAGACCAGGAATTAAAAGAAAGTGTAGAGGTAATTCATAACCTGCAACAAATGATCATTCAACTCTCACCCGAAACTGTACCTTGCATAGCTATAGCCAATGACACTTCAGTAGAAACAGAAGCTCAAGTGCAAAGCAATTCAGAGACCAGCGGCAGGTCTTCTGATGCTTTCACCACCCACCATGCTCTGCGGCAAGCTCAGATGTCAAAGCAGCTGATTGAGTTGAATAAAGCCCTAGCACTGAAAGAGGCCTTGGCCAGGAAGATGACTCAGAATGACAGCCAACTACACCCCATTCAGTTCCTGTACCAGGATAACATAAAAAATCTAGAATTGGAGGTCACTGACCTGCAAAAACAAAAAGAAGGCTTGATTCTTGAACTTCAGGCAGCAAAGAAGGACGTCAACCAGGCCAAGTTGAGTGAGCGCCGCCGCAAACGTCTCCAAGAGCTCGAGAACCAGATTGCTGATTTGAAGAGGAAGCTACATGAACAGTTCAAGCTTTTGAGAATGAAGGAAGCCACAGAGCATACTGTGAACAAACTGAACCAGGAGATAGGGATGATGAAAAGCCAGCGAGTACAGTTAATGCATCAGATGAAAGACGATGCTGAGAAGTTCAGACAGTGGAAACAACAGAAGGACAAAGAAGTCATCCAGTTAAAAGAGCAGGACCGTAAGAGGCAATATGAGCTCCTCAAACTTGAAAGAAACTTCCAGAAGCAGTCCAGTGTGCTCCGACGTAAAACTGAGGAAGCAGAAGCTGCCAACAAGCGTCTCAAGGATGCTCTCCAAAAGCAACAGGAGGTCGCAGAGAAGCGAAAAGAGACGCAGAGCCGTGGAATGGAAGGCACTGCAGCTCGAGTGAAAGACTGGCTTGGAAATGAGATTGATGTCCTGGTCAGTACTGAGGAAGCCAAACATCATTTGAATGACCTCCTTCAAGACAGAAAGATCCTGGCTCAGGACCTGGCTCAACTTAAAGCAAAAAAAGAAGCTGAGGAGAATCCACCTCCTAAACTTCAGAGGCATGCATTCTCACTTGCTGAAATGGCTACTCAAGTTTCCAAGTCAGAGGAGTTTACTACAAGGCAGA
Source organism: Dinomys branickii (assembly GCA_004027595.1). Lineage (NCBI taxonomy): Eukaryota > Metazoa > Chordata > Mammalia > Rodentia > Dinomyidae > Dinomys > Dinomys branickii. Next base: position 86,780 of record PVLD010000163.1, on the reverse strand, counting down.
TCGAAAGCCTAGAGACTGAACTAAAACTCAGGAATGCTCAGATTGCCGACATCCAGCAGAAGCTCCTGGATGCAGAAAGTGAGGACAGGACAAAGAAACGGTGGGAGAATATTGCTACAATTCTGGAAGCCAAGTGTGCTCTGAAATACTTAATGGGAGAGCTGGTCTCATCCAAAATACAGATCAGTAGTCTTGAAAGCAGCCTGAACCACAGCAAAGCCAGCTATACTGACATGCAGAAGATGCTCTTTGAGGAACGAAATCATTTTGCCGAGATGAAAACAGAGTTTCAAACTGAACTGGTCAGAGTGGAGCAACAACACCAAGAGAAGGTACTGTACCTTCTCAGCCAGCTGCAGCAAAGCCGAGCAGCAGAGAAGCAGCTGGAGGAGACAGGCAGCGAAAAAGAACAACAGCTGCTGAACACACTGCAATGTCAGGAAGAAGAGCTTAAGAAGACGGAAGAGGTGTGTGAGCAAAATCAGAAGCTTCTCCAGGAGAATGAAAAAATGAAGCAAAAACTGGACCTCCTCCAGGCAGCTAACAGGCAGAAACCTCATTTTCCTGAGGATATTGCACTCTCTCCAGACTCTTCCTTTGAATATACCCCACCTAAGCCCAGACCTTCCCATGTTAAAATAAAGTTCGTGGAGCAGAGCATGGACATCAATGGTCTAAAGCGTTGCTCAGAGCATTCTGTGAACGAGGACAGCAATGGAGATAAGGACGGTGAGGATGATGAAGACTGGAAGCCATCAAAGCTAATTAAGGCGTCCAGGAAGAACATCCAGTGCTGTTCCTGCAAGGGCTGGTGCAGGAACAAGCAGTGTGGGTGCAGGAAGCAAAACCTGGCTTGCGGTGTGGCCTGTAGCTGTAACTCTACAAAGTGTTTGAACCGCCAGCAAAGCCAGGATAGTTTGGGTGCTGTTGAGCGGACCCAGGATTCTGAAGGCTCCTTCAAGTTGGAAGACCCTACAGAAGTGACCCCAGGATTGAGCTTCTTCAGCCCTGTCTGTGCCACTCCCCGTAGCAACATCCTGAAAGAGATGCATGATGGGGCACAACTACTATCAAAGAAGGCTGCTCTGCCTCCCTCTTCCTTTGACAACCCAGAACCTACACACATTGCAACAGAACCCCAAGAAAACAAGGCCCCAAGGAAGAAAAAGAAGCGTGCTCTGGCCAGCAATACCAGCTTCTTCTCTGGCTGCTCCCCTGTGAAAGAAGAGGCCCACTGAGTTGGAATCATCATCTGTAGCCCCTAGTCTCTCTTGGAAGACACCTTCAGGTTGCAGCCAGGAGGGGTTTTGAATAACTTTTTTGGATTTCAGGTGCCTTGCTGTTGAGTGAACAGAATGTCACTGAAAGGAAGGTGACTTCTGCTGAATGTTCGTCCTCTGCTGAGTCTCAAAGTACTTCTCTTTGTTCCCAAGAAAGTGCTAAGTTACACACTGAAGAACTCACTAACCTTCCTCCAGTGACCCACCAGGAACCAGTCCCCAGTAGGATGTGGCTCTTTCTTGCTCCTGAGCTGATGTCTGACTCCTGATGCAGAGGAAGAGGAGGCTTTCCTTTCTGGGTCGTTTGAGCTTAAGGAGAAAGGCAGCCAAGATCCTGGCTCAAGTCCTGCGTCCCACCTCAAGAAGAGAGCTGCTGTGCTTGCTGCCCTGACTCTGGGTTTTCAGTCTCTTAAAAGGACTTTCAGGTGTCTGCCATGTTAGTGAAGTGGAGGAAATATTTTTAAATGCTAAATAAAGCTTAAATTGAAAAAAAGAAAAATATTCATTTGTTTTACCCAAATGATAGGAGGTCAGGAAAAACTCTCTTAAAAACATAAACATTATTCCAAGTTAATAAAGATGTTTTTAAAACATTAGAAACACTTTTATATACAGTATATGGTTAAAGTTCCTTTTTTACAGATGGCTAAATCATTTTCAGTGTGAATTATTAAGTTGAAATTTCACTTTTCATAGTTCATATATATACAAAGTTTACCAGTTTCATGAAGCTAAAACTTATGAAGGCACAATGTTTTGTAGAAACAAAGAACCTTTATTTCCAGTTTAAATCAGTGCTAATTCCATGATTTTCTTCCCTAGATACAGTACCAAAAGTTTCTAGAGAAAATGTACAGTAGAGTCCCCTTTTTGGAAATTTATATTTTATATAAGTAAATCAACAAGTGAGAAACAGAGAAAAAAGGAAAAGGTACATAGCATAAAAACAGAAGTCAAAAGTTATCATATGCTTAACAAGTTAGTATTGCAGCTAATCCTACAATATGCTTGATTTCTAACGCCTTTTTCCTTTGTAGTGCTGGACACAAAATGAATTATTGGTTAAAACTCTAAAAACTCATCAACTCTTTGCATTTACAAAAATTCAGGAAAAAAAGCCTGTTGACTGTTTTTAGGAGCTTTTAAGGTTAAAATATGAATATAGGTTTTCTTTTCCCATTTTCCTCTAGGTCTGTGCATTGCTCTGACTTTTGCCAGTGGTTCCAAAAACAGCTTTATGGTCTAGGTTCTGCCATGTCTGGTGCACAAAACTTTAATCAATATAGATTCACATTTCCCCTATTTCAAATTTCCAAAAAATAAAAGTATGATTGTTTGCCTATACTCTACTAACCTTCAGTGGACAAGTGTTTCCTTTTACTAATCTTCCTCATAGGATCCTTTCTAAGGTTCGTTAGGACAAGATCATTAAAATAGCTTCTATTACATATTGATATCTTCAATTTGGGTAGTCAGACAAACAATTTGGACATGTAAGATTGATCATATCACCTTGTCTGAGATTCTGCACTGCTGTATTGTTTTTGTGTTATTTTCTAAAAGTATGTGGGTTTGTTAAGATGTTTTCATTCTTTTATCTTTAAAATAAGAAATAGCTTCTAAAGTGAAACACAATTAAGTGATGAAATAGAATACCTAATATTAATGCCAACTTTACCAATATTCTTAATAAAAGTACTAATAAAAGGGAAAAACACCCAAAGTGGTAGATGACAGTGAAAACAGTGAGACTAAAATTGAGAAAAAGGAATGAAAAGCCTGGCAAGAGAAACAAATTTTAAGGTTAGCAGTAAGACAGAGACACAAACAGCTATCACTGGTGAAGCGATTAAAAATTAATAGAGCTCGACAAGTGTTCGTTGTTAAAAGTGAAGCAACTTTTCTTTTTAAACTTGTATAATTTCAGGCAAATCATTTAGTTTTTTGAGGTTTATTATCTTTGTCAAAAATGGAGATATTAGTACTAGTATTTTATTTTGCATAATCCTAGGGTATAAAAACTAATACATGATAACCAACAGTAATAATCATGCATATTAATTATATATTCTTTAAAATTTCTTATTCTTGGGTAAATGCTTAAAGTTTATGTATAATTGGCTGCATGTAATTATGATATATCTTTTGATAAACTAATAGAATGCACATCAGGGAAGCTATCACCACATTCAAGAAAATGAATATATCAATCATCGCAGGAAGTTTTCTTCCATACCCACATAATTGCCCCCTCTCATGGTTCCTTACATCTCCTACATCCTGAAACAAACAAAACAAAACAAAAATGCTTTGTGTCATTCTACCTCAATTTACTTTTATAGAATTGTTAATACAATGAATAATACAGAGTGCACGTAATTTTACCTACCCTCATGGTCTCAGCCTATTTTCTGGAGACGCATACATGTTATTCACATTCATGTTATTCACATATCCAGGGTTCATTTTGCTTTATTCCTGAGTAGTGCCCTTTGGTGGTTCAGGCCGGTTGTGTAACCTTTTGTCTTGGGAGTTCCCCAGGGGATGAGAAGCACACTCTGGCTGTGTCTGGGTGGGCCTCGGACACGTGACCTTGAATACTGCTGCATGGCCTCCCTCACCCGTCCTGCCTAGATTTTTCCACTGCCTGGTTTCCAGGCTGCCCGAAACAAGGTGCATTTGCCACCATTTCACCAGACTGTTTCCGTTTGGGAGCTGGTCGACCCAGAGTAAATCTTCTGAAGCCATGACCCAAATAATTTATTTCCTCCTTTAAGTGACAGGTATCAGATATTTTGTCCAGTAACAGGTTAGCTGACTAATACAAATTCCATCACATGGATACTAAAATTTGTTTTCCTGCTCACCTGCTAATGGCCATCTGGAGTGAATCCAGTTCAAGACTGTTAAATAAAAGACTGCTATAAGTGTTTTGCTTGTAATTCCTTTGACATATACTGTTTAGGTATACCTGTTCTCATTTCTCTTGGTCACTATGTAGGAATGATTTAGGTATATTTAGCTTTCTATGAAATTGGCCAATTCTTTCCCAAAGTGACGCTGTTACTTCATATTCCCAAGAGTGACTCGTGAGAGTGCTAGTTTCTTTATATCACAACCAATATTTGGCAAAGTCAGTACTTTTAAATTTAGTCATGATAATGGGTGTAGACCTGTATCATAGGGTGGTTTGAATTTGTATTTCTTCATAACTAATTGTGTTTTATATATTGTTTGATGAAATGTCGGTCACATCATTATTCATTTTGTTTGGTCATTGCTCTTACTGAAGGTCAGCAGTCAAGGTTTTATGTAGTTTGAATATGTATGTGTATTGGTTTAAATTAGTGTGATATTTTCTCTCCATCTGTGATTTGTATTTCATCTCTTAATAGTGACTTTTGATACATGGAAGTATTTAATTTTCATAAAGCTGAATCCATCAATTTATTCCTTTTTAGGGTATACTTTTGGTGTGGTGCTGTTAGAACCATATTCCTTTCCCAAGGTCACAAAGGTATTCTTTACTAGAACTGTTATAATTTTAGATTTTATGTTTGGAGTGATATCCATTTTAATTGACAGATAATTTATAGATTGTTTTAAAAAAATTACATCTGGATATCTCCGTTTCAGATGCTGTTATTTTTATAAATTTTATTTTATTAGTACATATTTGCAGTACATACCTTTTACAGTCATTTGGGGGAGCTATATGTGTACATAATGCAATTTGTTTCTTTTTGTAATCTCCCTCACTCTGTCTCGTGCCTCTAGCTTTCCATTTTTCTTTTTCATCCTTGTCAATATTGTTAACCTTAGTTTATGTTCCTAGCATATAATATCCACATTCAGCGAGATTCCTATGATTTGTCCCTGGCATATCTTCACTTTACCTGTTTCCGCATACCCACCCCACATCCTTTGTCCTGGATCCCCTGGGCTCCTTCCCAGCTGCAAAAGATCCACCCTGTCTCTGTGTAGCCTCACTTTATTTTTCCTCTTAGTATATACTTTGCCTTACTCACAGATTCATAAAGTTATTGATAACTTTGTTTTCCCACTGGATTTCCTTTCATTTTACCTAAACATTAGTTGTCTATACATGTACAAATCTATTTCCGTACTCCTGATTTACTATGTTCATGATCGAACTACTTTTATACTGTAAAATCCAAATCAAGAAACATTAGTTTAAAAATAATAGGACTTAACAGTGGTTGTTATATTACATACTGTTATCTTCAATGAAGTTGCTCAGTTATCAGATGTAAGAAAGCAAGTTTGATCAAACCATTAAGGAGAATAAAAATAATAATGAAATATTAGAAACCATGAAAAGCTTCATCAAACAAGATTTCTGGGTTTTTATTCTCTTTATCTAATAATTAAAAAAAGAAACATTAGTTCTCCTTCCAGGTTCTTTTTCAACTTTGTTTTAGTTCTTTTAGGTCCTTTGCATTTTTTTATGTGTGTGAGATTCAGTTTACCATTTTCATAGGAAAGTCTGCCAGTATTTTGACTTGGATTATATTAGAACAACAGATCAACTTTGGGGAATAGGAGACTTCAACATTTATCTTCTGACCACAAATGTGGTATATGTCTCCATTCATTTAGGTCTAATTTAGTTTTTATTAAAAAGATGCTGTAGGTTTTTCTCAGTGTCCTGCTCTTTTCCTTTCTCAGAAAGCTTTCATCCTCTCATATCGATATCCGAATTAAAGTCTCCATGCTTTGAAGTCCTCAGAGTGGTTCGTTTTTTCCTGTTTTGATCTTGATTAGACCATTCTCCAAACTTTCAACTATATTAGGTCTTAAGTAGTGACATTAAAAGTTACCTTCCAGTATAAATAGTTTCTCATATAAAAAACAGATTTTGGAGAAGAAAATACAGGAGATGAACAATATATATTACATTGTAGAACAAAATTCATAAGTAGGTACTTAAGCAAGCCACAGAAATTTGGTGCAGAAATCCATCTTAAGTACTAAAAAGTGCAATTTCAGGCAGTTAGGATAATCAGCAGAAGAAATTAGTTATAATGAGAACTAGATGTTAAACAATCGGTACAAGTTTGGAATATTTAACGAGGAAAAACACTGATCGTTTTCTTTGGTTAGTGCGTACTTACAGCATGTGAGAGTCACAGTCCTCTGAGGAGTGGGCACGTGGACTTAGCGCAGCTTGTTTCTTTGTTCTTGTCCCCTTTCTCCTCCCAGCCACCTCCTTTCCTTGCCCTTTAAATCTCCTTTTGCCCTTTCCTTCTTATCAAATATTTAAAAAATTCATAACATTGCCTGCAGAGTGCATTCTGAATTTGAATGCCAAGGAACAAAAACTTCCAGTGCTTCTCCTATTTATTAATAAAGAGAATGTATGATAGTCTTACAAATTTTGCACCAAAGTATAAAATTTGAAGCTGTTTGTTCTGCTTCATGTTCTTAAAACGTACTTAGGTGTACTGAAAGCTGAGCAAGGAACAGCGTGAGACCGGATGGAGAGGAAACGTACGATGTGCACAGGCTGTCCTTTTACGACTTCATCCATCATAAAATGCTTTCCTTTCTGTGGGACTAAATTAATCATAAATTTAAGGACCATAATTTGAGACCAGCATTGACATTACTCTAGTAACAGGATGATGTGGCACTGAAAAATAAAAATTAAGAGAATGTCCGTGCTCTGCCTTATAAAAGGAGAACAATACACATAGGTTTGGCTGCACCTTGGTTTGCGATGAAATCTGGCTTCTTTCTCTGAACTATGCTAGTAATTGTACTTCTATAACACAGACAGAAATTCCGACATCAGGAACTATATGATTGCAAGAACACTTCTAATTGAAAATGCTATATCTATTGAACATTATCCTCCAAAATATGTTGATAAGTGATTGATAATAAATAAGCACTTAGCTGCTATTCAGATATGAACCTATATTGCTATACTAAATACATGAAGCAAATTTAACAGAACATGTACTGACAAAACCTACACTCTAAATAACTAGAAATTACAAGTGACCAAAAATAATTTATTTTGAATGTTATATTTTAAATGTTTTAAAAATCTTTACTTTTGTTACTTCTAATTAGTATAAATTAATGAGATTCTAGACATGAAATTTATCCCAATTTTCTCATTAATCAGAACTCATTCTTGCCTGGTATGATGGTGTGGTTTGGTTGATTGAAGATTATGTTCTCTGTGATTTCTCCACTTACAAGTCAATTAACTCCTTTGCTTTAACTTCTGTTTGGAAAATGGCTCTTTTATTGCTTATAATTCAGACTCCTCACAGGAGTGCTGTGAGGTATGAAGAGGGAAGTAGCACTGACAAAATAAAATTGGATGGAGCTCAGGAATCAAGGATCTATGATTTACACCTGGTCTTGGTAGTCAAGAAACATCATAAATTATATAACCTTGTTTGAGACCTACATTGTTCCTTTATAAAATAATGGAATAAACTTCACTATTATTGGTAAAAACAATTTATGTGCAATACTGCCCCAGGTGGGGGTAGCCAGAACTAAAGGAAAAGAATATCTAAATGGGTGTAGTGAGCATAATGATTTTGGAAGGAAAAAAAAAACAAAACAAAACACTGAAATACAGGAAGGACGTTGAGAAGGAATAGCAGTAAATTTTGTACTCCAGGAGACAGAAGGCAGAGCCTGCAACTCATTTTCTGAAGCAGTTGTGAGTACATCATAGAAAAACTTAAAACTAAGGAAATATGGAAATATAATAGCTAATTTAAATAGAAATTAATAGGCAGTCAGAGAATGACGAGGCCCTGGAGGGAGTCAGTACAGAATGTGAGACCTAACACATTAAGACTGTGGCTAGATGCAAATCCAAAGAGAGCCATGGCTCAAGAAAGAGATACAATAGCTAGGACTGTTACCTTCTCTACAAAGCTTACAGTCCTTCCCTAGAAATAAGCAATAGTTTAGATTATACTGTAGTTAGCACCAGCTGCTCCAGTGAGCCCAGAGAGGACGTCAGAAGCATAGGTGGGTAAGCAGAACGTCCGGACGCACATTCGCTGCCCTTTCTAGAAATGCATTTGTTCTTTCTACATTAAAAGTTATAAATAAGCTAAAGTTAGTTATCTTCACCACACACCCTTGTTACATGGCACTCTTTCCCCACTAGGACAATATTAGCTTATCAGCTATGCTAATAGTAGTCCTAGAGGTTGATTATAGTTTGAGCCATGGATTCTCAGGTTGTGATTGTGTTGTACAAAATACCTGCAACAAAGAACCTCAGCAGTCACCCACTCAAGGCCCCGCCTGGAAACCTGGGAGCTGTTCTTGTTTTTATTTCCAAGAAAACTCTCATAACCTCTTCCTTTGGTCTGTGACTTCATTCCTCAATGCTGTCAGCCCACAAACTCAGTACACACAGCCAGACATATAAAAACCAATCCTGTATGATCTCATTCGTATGTGAAGTTTAAAACACTCAATCTCATAGAAGCAGAAACTATACAGATGACCTCCAGAGGTTGGAGGGGAAGAGAAAGGGTGAGGAAAGGAGGGATGGCAATCGAAGTGTACAGTGCTCCAGAAAATGCGAGCAGATGTCTTAGTTATCTGTTGTGCTGCATGCTGAGCATGGTTACTAATAAGAAATTGTATAGTTAGAATTACTATAGCAGTAGGTTACAGTAGATTTGCAGCAATATAATAATTTACAGCAGATATAGCAGCAATATCCTTATTGCACCAAAAAATTGGTAAGTGGATGATGTGATAGATCTCCTTCTTAATATGTCCAAAACTTTTTACATTGTGTATATAGATAAAATCATCGTGCTGTATGCAATAAATTTCTCATGATTATAATTTTTCACTTAAAATCTAATACCTTTCACAAGTACTAGTGAAGCAGTTAATTTTGTATAACTCAGAAAGTTGTCTCACTAAGTCAAAGAATGAAATGGAAGAATTAGGAAAGTGTTTATTAGAAATAATAATAAGAAAAAAGCTCCATTCTGAATGTAAGTCTGATGTGTTGTTTTGGTTCAGTCCTTATGGATACTAAGAGCATGGAACATTTTGTAGAGCTTTTAAAAATTAGTTATTGAGCTGGAAACTGATGACACTGTATTTCTAAATTTTCTCCAACCTGCAGGCTAGGGGCGAGCTGTCTTTAGAGAGATCAACTTCCTTACTGTTCATGTTATTTCCAGTCTGATTACAGTAATATCTAATAAGCCTGAATATAAGGACATTTTTCATAACTCTATAAATTACTCTTTACTTATTCTGTGGTAAAGAGAAACTATCACAAGCATATTTAGTAATATGAAAGTAGTCATAAAGATAGAGTCTAGTAAATCTGCCTCATTTACAAGTATATTTAACTTTTTTTTTGATACTGAGAATCAAACTCAGGACCTTGTTTGTTTTTGCCAGGCAGGCTCTTATGCCACTGAGCTATATCTCCAGCCCTACAAATACATTTGTACTCGAGTCCAGTGAAATTTAAGACAAAGAGATTTCTGTATCATTATATATTTGTAGCATTGAAAATGGAGCAGCCTCATGCATGGCCACCACATACGTCCCGGTTCAGTTTCAAAAGTCATATATTTGTTTAAGGAATTAATCAAAATGCTCTGATTAAGTAGAAGTCAATATGAAGACTGTTTTATCCTTAAAAATCCATGTAGTTTTCTTTTTAAAACCCTACCATTTATTTTTGTCAAGTAGGGGGAAATTAAATGTAATTTAATATCATTAGATATTAAAGTTACCATATAGCAGTTATAAACTATCATGCTTGTTTGAGTCTCTTTTGCTAATTGTTCAGTGAAAAACAGCCATTATCTTAAACTCTTACCTTTCACTTTTGAAATGTGTCCTACTTCCTTGATTTCTCCTTGTCTGACTCTCAGCCCTTAATGGATTGTGTGAAAGGGTAATAAAGAAACATCTTAAATGAGGGATTGTTTATTGGTAGAAAAAGAAACCAAATCTAACTTGTCCAGCCATTTCTGTGCTTCTTCAACAACCTGAGGTCATTAAGTACTCCGTTGCCATGTGGACGATGTTGCCCATATTATCTGAAGGCTGCTTTAGGGTAGATGAAGATGTTTCTGGTTTGGGTCAGGTAACACAGAGGAACTCAGTAGCTTAGAGTATCTTAGCAGTTCTAACACGTTTTCAGTGTCCATTTTCACCCAGTGCCTGTGCTGGAGAATCTTCCATGAGCATCCATGTTTTTCTTAAATTACAAGTAGTATATATTTTATATCCTTCTACGAATTTTTGTGCTATTTTTACAGGCAAATACTTGAAAAGTTCCAAATTCCTAGTCTTGTTTTGTTTTACTCCTTTATATAAAAACAACAGGATTTCCCCCCACTTTTTCTCCTTTTAGCCATGAGTGAGAAAAAAAAAAAAAACAAACAGTGGTGCTCTCTGAAACTTAGCAAACCTCTTACCATCTAGTATCTCCAGATGAAAATGAATGAGCCTGCCCTTACACTAAGGAGCTCCTAGCTCCTAAGCACAGGAGTGCATCTGGTGACTTCCCCAGATAGGCACAGTCAAAAAGAAGTAAGCAAACGACAGAAAACCACACAGAAAAACTGTGCTCTCCAGAAATTGTTGTTGGTGGATAGCCTCTAAGGGAACCTCCATGATGCCTAACTCTGGGCCTTCTTGCACTTGTGTGATCCCCCCACCATATTATTAGTGGGATATGGGATTCACCTTTAACCTATAGGATGTGGCGAAGGTGAAGAGGTGCAGTAATAGTGTTTTTGCGACTGTAGTACACAGACCTGAAATCCTCTCTCTCCTAGTGGAGGCACTCTCTCTCCTTCACTAGCTCTACAGAAACCAACTTGGCTGGGCTCACATGCCATGAAAGTAAGGACAGTTTCCAAACAGCAGAGAGGAGAACAGAAAAAAACCTTTCCTCAGCAAGCAGCAGCTCTTTTGCAAAGTTAAGCCTCAGGAGCGTCTCCAGCTCTGCTGACGCCTTGGCTGAGGCCCTGTGTGTTCCTGAAGCGGAAGACCGAGTGAAGCCTGACCTGAACAGATACCAGTGTAATAAGCAGAGTGACTTTCAGCAGCTAACAGTGTCCTCAAGTTGCTAGGAAGGAATATGTAACCACTACTCTGACACAACACTGATCTCTCTTCTCTGGAAATTTTTAAAATTTTTTAATGGGTGAGTGGAAATCAGGTTAGAGAAAAAGTTTGTGTTAATGCTTAGCTTGTGTTAACTCACTTATCTCATGGTGACAAGTTTTGCCCTGAGCCTTGGGAAGCATGATATAGGTGGGGAAGGAAAGGGAAGTGGAGATGGTTTCACCGAACGGGTATACATTAAAGGTGACGATGTTAAACTTGTATTTAAAAAGTTTCCATTTTTACCAGTGCTATAGGAGAATCCATGAGAAAAGAAAGCCAAAATCAGATGAGAAAATGCTTATCTGCAGTGGAAAAATAAAGTAGAAGAAAAATCATATGATATAAAAATTATATCTTTCTATATCCTATGAGGAGCAGAATTTGGAACTTGAGGTTCCTATAGAAAAAGTAAGGTCAAATATAATCAATTTTAGCAGGAAGTAAGGTTCCTAACCACAGTTATGCATTCAAACAAGAAAAAAATTTAAAAAGATTACTCTTACAAAAAGAAAAATATTCAAGGGGCCTTTGAAAGATATGTCAAAATGAGCCAGGAAAATGACAAATAATGCTTAATGTGTTTTCCTTAATTTGATCAGTGAAAATGGAAAAGACAGAAACTTGAAATCTAACGAGTTTTGCTGACATGATATGGTTCCCTCCTCCTTTGATACAACACATCTTTGGAAGCAATAATATATGCTCAGGAAATGCACTGCCTTTTAAAACTTTCCCAAGGAAGAAAGAACTTGTCAATAAATTCAATAAAAGCTTTTCTGTTTATATTCATCTCTGCCAAGTGCTCTTTTAACGTGCTTACACTTTACAGAAAGAAAAAGAATCATCTGACAATCGTATGTGCACACACAAATATGGGATATTATTTTAAAAAGAAGAAAAGAAGCTATGAAACTTGAAGCTTTTTAGCAAATTAAATTCAAACTTCACAGATATTTGTTGGAATTTACTAAAGTTTTGACTTGCTATTCTGTCAAGTGATATGTTGAAAATAAAATTACCAGAAGGAAAGTATACCACAGAGTTTTTCATTAATTTAAGATAAACTAGAGCCTCCTGCATCTGGAGGACCTATGGTGGAATTTTTGACCTAGTGACGGGGCCGGGATCATCAGGAGAGAACAGCCATACAGAGCGCTACTGGCTGGAGTCGTCTAGAAGAAGTGCATGTCTGAAGCCGGCTGCAGCCGAGGGAAACACCTTCTGGAGCAGTTGTGGAGCATCTAGAAGCCATGTCAGCCGTCATGCTGACAGTTTTACCAACTGAGGAAAATCCAGCTGCTAGAATTACAGCTTCCTCCATTTCTGCATAAAAACAGAGGGGAAACTCTGACTTCCACCACTGAGACTGAGTTTCCAGGAGCAAGGGCACTGTTAGCTGTGACCTATGGGTAGGATTTGATGATTTCAGAGGTAATGGAAGTGAGCTCTATTTCCCCAACCTTTGCCCTGTCAGATGTGGTCCTCTGGCAGCTTCTCAGAGGGGACAGTGGCCTGGACTGGGGAAGTCATGAAATAGCGGTTGGTGCAGCCCGATCCTGTCAGGGCTGCAAGAGCCAGAGAGCCCTGAAGAGTGTTTGAGAGGGACCCAGTGACCACTGGGACAAAACTGAAACTTGGCTCCCAGATCAGAGTACCATCAAGATGGCAAGATGAGAGTATTGTGACTGTCGGTGAGATCATGCTCCTGCTGCCTGTCACAGGAAAAAGAGAAACACTGGGCTTCCTTTCCCTATAGCAATTTTGATTTCTAGATAGTTAAAAATAGTCCAGAAAAATCCTTGAAAGAGAAACTGAAAAATAAATGTTACTTCATTTATTTAAAAAAGAGTTATATTGATTTGGTAAGGTAAAGTTAAGAGGGAATAGCTTTAAGTCACTGAAAATGACTATGGTTTTGTGTATTGTCAGAATGTATGCATTAAAGGAAAAAAAAAATCTGTAGTCACTCAGTGAGAAAATGATTGAAATAAAGGCGACTAATTTTTCAAGAGAATAAATGGAGGTCTGGATTTCAGATTGCTTCCTTGGTCCTTCAGCACCACAGCCTCTCTGAGTACGCTCCTGACAGGTCCCTAGGGTGACTGAGCAAAATGTGGCTCATGTACAAATAATTCGTTTGTTACACTAAATTGACTAGGTAGGTTACCAAGAACAAGCACTTATTCCTATCAGGCACTGTCCTTTGTTGAAAAATAATCCCTATCTGTTTTAATTAATTGAAACTTTAGTCACTCTTAGAAATAATCGCCTAACTCCACGCTTGTATCTGTTATAACTTGATCTTTCCCAGTTACCGTTTACATGAACCTGAAAACAACCTAAACTTGGAAAATTACACATGACTCATGTTTTCCTTGACTTGTCACTGTTTTAGGCTCAACTGTTGAAGCTAGTTGTAGGAGAGAAAGAAAAGAAGACAGAAGGAAGAATATTCTTGACTGCTGTTAGGGTCCTTCTGAACTCTGTGATTTCAGGATCTTGGGTACTTTATAACTGGGGATTCTTTAGGCTGTCTTACTCCATCAGGACTTCCTCATTAGAAGTTCACTTGACATAGTAGTACATTCTCAGGTGTTTTGCTTACAACTTCTCTTTCAGCCGCGGTTTCTAGAGAATCCTGGCTGCCTTGGGGGTATCTTGTCTCTTCAGGCAGTCCCCTTTTAACCACTTTCCATTGGTACCAAGTCTGACACCTATTTGAGGGATGTATATCTCATGGGTCAGATACTAATCAACCAACTTACTGCAAATTTTAGAAATGAATATACTTTGCACTGCAATCACATCTCTTTTTCCTCTGACATTGGGGAAGATCCATTCCAGCCACAAACTTTTTCCTTTATGTGTTTTTGGATCAGAACCTTAGATTAGTTCTTTACATTGGGTAGATATGAAGGCCAATCATACATTTTTCTAACAAAATATTGTTCTATGCTGACTTTTCATTTGGTATTGCTGCTGTTGTTTTGTTTTTGTTTTTCTTTTTGTTTACAGATTTTTCTATCTCCTTCTTTGGATGTTTCATTTTGAGTTATGTGTTTCTTCCTATTTTCAAGTTTATGAGCTTTATATTTTTCCATGTCTCTTTTGCTATATAAGGGATTCATTGAGGCTCTAATGATATATTTTTTTAATTTTAATGTTATTTTAAAAATCTGCCTTGTCATGCTTAACAACAACTTATTCCTTGGTGACTTGGTTACTTTTTTCTTGTTGTTGAGACAAAATATCCAATGCCCAAAATGACAGAAGGAAAGGTTAATTTAGCTTACAGTTTGTGGAGGTTTCAGTCCATACTTGACTGGTTCTAAGGCAGAGTGGCACATGGCAGAGGGCAAATGTTCACAGCAGCAGAGCACAGCAAAAACAACCAGCAAAAGAGAGGAATGGAAGGAAAGCAGTCTCTTTCTACCTTCCTTACAGTGTAAACAGCCTACCCCCACCCAGGGGCCATGTAGCTCTCACACAGTCTCCATGCCCTCCTCTTCCATAGGCTCAGGATGTGCACAAAGTAAGCACCCTGGCTTCCTGCTGAGTCACTCAGCCAAACCTCTAGACTCCCCAAGTTGACACAATGTATCAACCATAACACTTAGTCATATTTTTGCACCATTTTATTTTTCTAGATAATTTATTTTTGATAATTTATACTCTAGTTCTTTTCTAATTCCAATATTTGGTATCTTTTCAGGTACAATTTAATTTTTTCTATTGATTCTCACATTGAGTGTTGTACCATATTTAAATTATTCTGAGCTAAATCAACTAGGTGAAATGACCTTTGTTTCCAGAGAAAACTTGCACTTATGCTGTTACTTATTGAAATGCCACTAACATTAGTTTACATGTTTGCCCTAACAATTTCCTAGAAAATACACCCAGAAATCATACGTTGCTGTTAAATAACATTGTATTGAATGGTATATAACCATTATTAATTAAAAGGGAGGGAGTTGTGTTCAGATGTTTATGTGCTTAATTTTTCCACACAAAATCACATGTAGCTTAGAAGAAAATGAGTAGGAGTAGGAAAATGACAGTCACAAAATACGTATCCTAAGAATGATAATGTGTCAATCCTCAGGAAATGGAAATGGGACAAAAATTTCACATAAAATTCAAAGGAGATCTAAAATGTAGTAGCATTATTTCCTCTACTTCTTTAATTAAATGTGTACATTTTACGAAATGATAAGCATATTATATCTTTTTTCAGAATGATCCCAGAAAAATTCTAGTTCAACATTTGAAAACTCAGCTTAATTTAATTCACTATATTTTATATCAGTAGAAAATATTTTTGAAAATATCAGAAATATTCACAGTAAAAATTTAAAAAGTATATATCCTTCATTATTGGTATATAAAAGATATGCTGCTTTAATTAGCTGTGTATTTTAGGCAAAATTCTAGTGTCAAATACATGTATTTTGAAGAAAATTTCTGCCTTTTGCTTTCTTAGATTAATTCCATGAATTTTAACTAAAACATTGACCAAAAGGAAGAGAATCTTACCCCTCTGCTTATATTAATGTGAGTTGTTGATTGGACTACAGAATTGAATTACACTTATACAGATACTAACAAGAATCTAATCATGTTTCAGAAACACAATACCTGAAACCTACAATCTAAGGAAAAAAAGTTTGGATTTGGCTCACAGTCTCAGTGGATGCAGTCAATAGTCAGCTGGATCCAGATCAGAAACATCATCATGGAAGAGTGAGGCCTAGGAAAGCTATTCACTTGATGGCAGCACAGAGGCACCTCTGCAGGAGAACAGCAGCAGAATGATAGGGCCCATGGACCAGATTCAGTATTCCAAAGTCATTACCCATGTGGACACACTGAAAAGTATGCTATACCAGTCCCCAAGGAGGCTTTCATGCCAACAAAATTGACAATCCAGTTCAATGGTCTCACTCACAAGGATGAGCTCAGAAATCTGGGGCTACGGGCAGGTATAATCTGATGTCCTGACATCCTGGTGGCTTTCTAAGAGGCCATGACTGTCCTTCTGCTTGTGGTGATATTTATAAACTAAAAATGCAATGGTACATTTCTTTTATTCTTTAGAAGAAAAGTGGTAGCAGGGCAGTTTCTTTTGTTCATGTCAATAATAACTGGATGGACAGAAGCTGTTGAAATTCTCCACCTTGCAGAAGGTCTTAGGATGTATTCTCACTGCTCTCTCCAGTTTTTGCACCTCTTCAGCAAATGTTAGACACTGATGAAATCCAAATCCTCTGCAGCTACCAGGCGCCTCTCAAATCAATTTTGATGGTGACAGATTTGATGCATCTTGTATCCAAGGACAACTTAGTGCTTAAAGGAAATGACAGGCATTCTGGTTTCTTCTAGGAGATATATTTCAATATGATTTTTAAACCAAAAAATAGGTTTAGGTTCAAGGGATACAGATCTTCTTTCTCTCTCTGTTCTATAGATTGACAGGTTGTCAAAATGGCTCCATGCAACTGACTCAAGCAAATCAACCAAAAACTTTGACTTAATACTTACTTCCATTTGTGCAGGGACTACCTGCTTGAGGATAAAAACTGAGGACTTTCTAACACCTTTCTTGGACAAGGACATCATCTTGAAATGTATATAATTTTGTAGAATATTAGAAATAGGTCAAAACTGTTTAAAAACCTCTGAGGACTTTTCTGATATTTTTGCCACTCTTTTTTGCACAAACACTTCCCACTCTCTCAGGTAGCCATGATTTAGGCAATTTCTGCTGATGGCTTTTGAGAAATTCCCAGGGAAAAGAGAGTTAATACTGAAAACAAGGTGAATCAAGCCAAGTCAAGGAAAGTCCTTTCAGTTGAAGTTGCAGGGTAGTGGCACAGTGACACTTCTGAGGGTATGATTTTTGGTTAGAATTATATAAAATCCATTCTGTTTCCTCTCGTGGTTGCAAGACTGATGCTTATTTCAAGGCTACGGTGATTTTAAAGATGTTGTTTTTAAGTTCTACTACAGAGATCTGCAGAAATAAGTATTTATGTGATAACAACATGCAATAATTTTTTATGTTTATAGCAAGACTCAAGAGTTTTGGTTGAGTAAATGCTCAGATATTTTCAAGTCTTTTACTAATTTTAAGATCTTTGAGAAAGTTAAAATTGGTATTTTTGCTAGTGTACATGTGGTTATTATAAAGGAACATAATTTTAAATGTTACTCATCCATTATGGAAGACAAGACAGTCTATTCTCCATTTAGTCGATCACATTTCTAATTTTTTTATAAAACTCCTCCCAATTATGAATCTATCTTTACCTGGCTGTGGCCCTTCTCCTTCACTGCCAACATACTTGAGCATTCTTATTTCTCGTCTTTATTTTTCTCTTCAGGCCTTTAACTTCTTCCTTAGAGTTGCAATGAAATTTGCACCAGAAACCAAACTGAACAGATCCTTCTGGAAGCACCATCTGAGTGACCATGGTGAGGTCTGATGGACCTATGCTCCTAGTTTAGCCTCTTGCACACTAAAATTTCCCTATGAGTATAATAATATTTCAGTTATAACCCCTGACTTTAAAGGTTCCATGAGTTCCATTTGATAGAACTTCTAGCTGTTTGAGAGACTATAGGTTTTGTGATGAGGCATTTCTCCTCATCAACTTTGTAGATATATTTTCATGTAAATCAGTGTTTTTATTATCTTCTTTGTATTATTAAAGGCTTTTTTATTTTAAAGATTAAAAGAATGAAGACATTAACAAACACACATACATCTACAAAATAACACAGAAACAATACAAGCAAAACAGAATTTCAGACAAGGTGGTAGGAAATTAACAGTGGTTGTATTACATATTGATATCTTCAAATTGGTTACTCACATAAACAAATATAGGCATGTAAGCTTGATAAACAATTAAACATTAACTGTCCCTTTCGATAAAGCAATAGAACTCAGTAGCACAATATCTTTATTATCTTCTGTAATTTGTATTCATATTCCAACTCTATAACTGTAATGATGAATTAAAGTATATCTGTATTTGTGGCAGAAAGTCCTGCTTTTACTTAATTTAAAATTATAGGAGCCTAATGTGAAGTCCAATGAAATGTGGGTAAGTCATTAGCAGCTATCTAAATTAGTCTCATTTTGTGATTTATAAACTTTCCACAATCACTCTGACATATTTAGTATAGTTATTTCATTCTATTTCTAAATATCTTTAATGGGATAGTATCCTAACACAACATAAGAGACAAAGCTTTGGAAACAGAGCTAGAACTATACTGAAAATAATTTTCTGCTATATTTATCTGCTAGTATTCTAAAATTATAACATTGTAAAAATACTTTGTCATTTTAACCAGTTTTATAAAGTTAACTTTTCATTTTTCTCTGTTGCAAAATATGGATTATGATAACTACTTAGCATAATTTTTATTAGGACATTCAAGATAAAAGATCAAAATCTTTTCTTATTTACTATATATGGAAAATCTATAATTGTGTATTTATATAGTGCCATGATTTTTGATATGTAATACTTAAATCAAGATAACAAATGTGTAAGTCATACCGTATTTAACATTTTTGTAATAAGAACATTTGCAGTTTAACAGTTATAGTTGCAAATGTATATTACTTATATATATTTATCATATTTTGAAGTTGATTTAAAAAATAAAACCTATTTGTTCAATATAACTGAGGTTCAGTAGCTGCATAACCAGTGCTTTATGAAACAATTGCCCTTATCTGAGACAATAACCAAAGGGTAATTAGTGTTTTATTTTTATATTGACAATCATTTTTGTTAATGTCTTTCCCATCTAGTATCCATTAAGATGGATTTTATTCATGTAAAACACTTATATTTGATTTATAAATCATGAAAGCCTATTTTGTAGATACTGGAGATTGATACATGGAACAAAAAGACAATCATTCCAGCCATCATTTTATATACTGTGCAATAGCTGACACCTGGCTCATCTATATACTTAATAGACATTAACTGATAAAATTATGAGTGAATGAAAATTTGATGCTGATTTATTTCCAGAATCTTCCTGCCAATGATTCCTTCAGCTGTTTGTGCTGAATTAGTCACTTTCCTATCTCTGGGGCAAAACACTCGGCACCTGCAAGTTAGAGGAAGAAACATTTATTCTGGCTCACAGATTCCAAGGGCTCAGTCCATGGGTGGCTTGTTCCAAAGCAGAAGTGGCATGGTGGAAGGACATGGTGGAGGAGCGCTGCTCACCTTAAGGCAGCCTGGGAGCCGAGAGACAAGAAAGGACCCAGGGATGTGATTGCGCAGAAAATAGATCCTTCCAAGTGACGACCTTACAGATTCTCCCAACTCCTCCCACCGTGCTCCATCTCCAAAGCCCACACTGTTAGGTGAACTGATCAATAGACTCACTGATACATGTGTCAACTGCATGAGCCAATCACCTTCTAAAAGCCCCATCTTTGAACATATGAGAATTCTGGGGTACATGAGAGACTTAAATCATAGTAGTGCTCTTAGGTGTGGACTGATTAGTTCATGTTGCATTAAGTCTAAAAACACAGGTGCTTAAAAGCAATCATTCACTTTTTTTTATTTAAAAAAAATAAAAGTACAAAAATATACGAACAAACAGACACCAACTAGCATAAAAAATAGTACAGTCACAACTAATCTACAGACAAGGTGACATGGTCTCAACAGTAGTTATTGCTTTATCCACTGATATCTTCGAAGTGTAAATATATGAACCCATATACAGACATGCAAATTTAGTCAGACAATTAATCTTCTCAACAACAGAAAAAATACAAAAACCAAAAATCCAAAGACAAAAAACAAATCAGGCAAACAACAACAACAACAACAACAACAACAAAACACCAATAGTTGCTGCTTTGCATATTGATATCTTCGAAGTGTGTGTTCAGGATAATCTCTCACTTTTAATGGTACTTCTTATCTTTGCTAATCACGACAGACTCATTTAAGGACTCAGGCTAACAGAGCAGCAAGCATCGCACACACTGACAGTGTCTGATTTGCAGAAAGAGAGTAAAGATCGCTAGCTAGAATGCAGGCATACAGCCTGATCTGAAGACAATTACAATTTTGACATGTACATGTTAGCAAGGAAGAGCAGAAAGATATTAGATAAAAGATAATAATCACCTCCATAGTATATGAAAGGGAAAAGAAGTTAATTTCACTTCATCTGACTAGCTGTAGTAAAGTGAATGATGAAGTTAGAAAGGAGAACTATAATAAAGTTAGACACACTGAAATGATGGATTCACAACGGAACGGAGTCTCGCACTGCTGATCACAACACTTAGGCCTACTTATGCCACCAATTTATTCCCTGTGCCTGTACACATTACTGAGTCTGTACATGTTACTTGATTTTTCTTGTAATTATTCTAAATTTCAAAAAAAATAGCTATTTAATGTTCACTAGACTTCATGCATTGTGTGTGGCTTGATTACTGAAGTAGTATCTGGAGACAAACATTCAAAGTACTGGCCATTTTTCGTACATTCAAAGGAAACATATGTTGCTATCACCTCAGAGATATCATCTTGTACTCTGAGACAAGATAATTTAAACTTTTACTATAATGATCAGGAAGTTAAAATGATTATAATCAACAAACAAAATTGTCTGCACTGCCATGGGGAATCACTACTTGTTTTCACCTCCATTTCTATTTTGAGAATTTTACCTTGTTGTTAAGGCCTCACACACGAAAATATCCAGTTGATGTTTGTCGTATATTTTGTAATAAAATTCATTTAGATTTTAGATGTATATTTAACATATATTCAACTTGATTCCTAAATTCACTAGAAAAAATTCACTTTAGAAGTGAACTCTATTTAAGTATTTTATTTTAAAAGCTGTGTGGGAGCTGCAGTGGCATGATCGGTTAGTGCATGGTATTTATAAAAAGCTATATTAGGTGTTGCTAGAAACCAAAGCAATTGGTGAAATACATTTTACTGGAAATTTGCTTGTCTTGTTTCCATTGTACTTGAAGTATATTGTACTTGGAACATTTCTTTTGGCCCTAGTTACAAACGCACAAGATGATGTTTAGAAATAGAAATTTACTAAGGTGTATGTATTAGAAATGTAGCACTAGATAAGTTTTAGTAATATAATTTAATATCCTTGTCTATAAGCATTTCTAACTTTAACCATATTTTTTGCCTGTAATTTAGTATGGTGACAATCCAGAAAATATTTTGTATTGATTTATTATTTTATCATATGTAACCTTCTCACGTACTAATTTTGACAAATCCACCATATAATTTGTGCTGGGAATGTAGCTCAATGGTACAAGCACCTGCCTGGCAAGCATAAAGTCCTGAACATGATTCCCAGTACCAAAAAATAATTTGTTTGTGGTGCTGGAGATTAAACCCAGAGTAAGTGCTTTACAGTCTTATATGTGATTTTACTGAATAGAAATTTATTCTTTAAACATTGAATCAACTAAAAATATTCAAAAACAAATGCTTATTACTGTCATGTGTTCTGTATATTGTAGTAAGTTTTTAAGGAAGAAACCCAATAAAAACAATGATACAAAATTTCAAAACCAATCCAGGTGTGGTTAGGCATGCCTGTAATCCCAGCACTTGGAAGGCTGAGGCAGGAGGATCGTTGTGAGTTTGAGGCCAGCATGGGCTACAAAGTGAGTTCAAGGCCAGCCTGAGCTACATAGTGCGACCTTGTCTCAAAAAGACAAAGAAAAATTTCAAAACAAGATAATAAGAAATTAACGTGGTTAATGTATTGAATATTGTTATCTTCAAAGTGGTTGCTCAGATTATGAGATATAGGCAGGCAAGATTGATCAAATAATATGTTCCCTTCAACGAACTAAAAGAAATTAGTAGTATAAATATTATATATATGCATATATATTTCTAGATAGATAGATAGATAGATAGATAGATAGGTATTTCCTTCAGAAGGACTCTAACAAGAACAGTCAAGAATATTCTTCCTTATGTCTCCCTTTCTTTCTCTCTTACAACTAGCTTCAGTTCTTGAGCCTAAAACAGTGACAATTAAGTCAAGGAAAAATGAAACATATGCAATTTCCCCAGCTTAGATTGTTTTCGAGTTCATGTAAACATTAAGCAGGAAAGTTCAAGTTATAACATAGATAAAAGCATGGAGTTAAGTGATTATTGGTAAGAGTGACTAAAGTTTCAATTAACTAAAACAGATATGGATGGTTTTTCAACAGAGAACAGCGCCTGATTGCAATAATTGTTTGTTCCAGGTAACCTCACTACTCAATCTAGTTTAACAAACTGATTATTTGTTCATGAGCTGCATTGAGCTCAGTCCCCCTAGGGACCCAGCAGGAGCATACTCTGAGCGGCTGGGTGCTGAAGGACCAAGAATTCAGTCTGAACTTTTACCCAAACTTCCATTTATTCTCTTGAAAAATTAGTTGCCTTTCTTTCAGTCATTTGTTCACTGTGTGACTATAGATTTTTCTTGCTTTAATTCACACATTCTGACAATATACAAAACAGTAGTAATTTTCAGTGACATAGCTATTTGCTGTTAAATTTACCCAATGAAATCAATATAACTCATTTTATGAATGAAGTAACATTTATCTTTCAATATCACTTTTAATGATCTTTCTGGACTATTTTTAACTATCTAGAAATCAAAATTGATAATATGTATTATATTGATAATATTATATATGTATATTTTTCTTTCCCCTGCTCCTTTTCTCCTTTCCCTTATTCTATTTTTTTTCCTTTTGGGCAGTTTCTTTACTTTTTACAATATCCATTATAGATTTTGAATCTTATTTACTCTTTTGGTTTCTTACACCAGGGATACAACACAATGTTTACAAATGTGAGTCTGATTTATTTCACTTTTGAGTATGGTCCAAAGTTTATTCATTTACATGAGTTTATCTTTTTATAGTTGAGTAATATTCCACTGTGTAAAAATACCACTTCGTTTTTATCCATTACTTTGTTTATAGGCATTGGAGTTGTTTCTAAGATTTAGCTATTATGAACTGTGGTGCTGTAAGTGTGGCTGCACATATATTGCTGTGGTATAATGTTTTTAATTCTTCTGGGAAAATACCCAGGAAAGGGAATAGGTAGGTTTAATGGGACCTCTAATCTGAGTTTATGGGACAATCTCCACACTGATTTCCACAGTGGTTGTACCAGTCTACACTCCCACCAACAGTATAGCTTTTTACCCTTTTACCCACAGCCCTGCCAGCACTGGTTACTGTTTAAAGTTTCTGATGATAGCTATTCTTTCTAGGATGAGATGGAATCTCAGTGTTGTTTTAATTTGCATTCCTTAAATGGCCAAATTATGTTAAACATTTTTTCATATATTTATATACCATTAGTATCTCTTCATCTGCGATGTGTGTACTCATCTCAGATGTCCATTTTTGGATTGGATCTTTGAATTTAGGGGTCAGATAGTTTTTTCATTTCTTCATATGTTCTTAACAGAAGTCATTTGTCTGAGGGACAGTTGTCTAAAATTTTTTCCCAATCAGTGGATGATTTATTTTTATGTGTAGAATATTTTTAATAAGATATGGTCCCAGTTGTTATTCTTTGAAGTATTTTCTGTGTAGTTTGGTTTTTATGAACTCTGTCTAACCCTATGTCTTCAAGATTTCTACCTATTTTCTCTCCGAGTAGATTTAGTGTTTGTGCTTTAATATTTAGATCTTGTATCCGTTTTAACTTCAGTTTAGTGCATGATGATAGACATGGGTATAGGTTTAGTCTTCTGCATGTGGAGAGCCAGTTTTTGCCACACCATGAAAGAGGTCATCCTTCTAGTGAACATGTTTGCCCCCTGTGTGCCCCCTTATAAGCTGATAAATGTGTTTGGAGTGGTATCTGCATCTTCTTAGCTGTTCCATTGATCCTCAGGTCTGTTTTTTTTTTTTTTTTTCCGTATCACGCTGATTTTATCACAGTAGCTTTGTAGAGTAATTTCAAGTCAGGGATTGTGATGCCTCCTACCTTGCCTTTGTTGTGCAGGATTGTCTTTGCTATTTTAGGTCTTTTGCTTTTCCAGATGCATTTTAGGAATGTTTTCCCTAGATCTGTGAGCTGTTCTAATGTTCTTTTGCTCAGGTTTGCAATAAATCTGTATAATAGTTTGGGGATTATGGCCATTTTCACAATGTCATTCTTCCTATCCATAAGCAAGGAATATCTTTCCATTTCCTTCAATCTCTTTTTTCAGAGTACACTAATTTTAACTGTATAGATCTTTTACTTCCTTTGTTAGATTTCCTCCTACATATTTCATTTTTTGCATGATATTATGAATGGTGGTTTCCATAATTTCTTCCTCAGTGAGGCTTTTTTTGTGTTCAGGAATGGTATTGATTTTTAAGAGTTGAATTTGTATCCAGCTATGATACTGAATTTGTTCATTAAATCTAGAAGTCTTTTGATGGAGTTTTTGGGGTCTTCTATGTGAAGAATCATGTCATCTTTGAATAATAATTTAACTTCTTCCTTTCCTATGCTTATTCCTTTCATTTCTCTATCTTGTCTAATTGTTCTGGCTATTATTTCCAGAACTATGTTGAAAAGGAGTGGTATCGTATTAAATTTTTGATTTCCAGATGTATTCTAGGGACTCAGATGATTATGTAATACTAAAAGGTGTAAAATTTTCTAATGTTGAGGATATTGTATTGGAGTGAACAAGATTATATGTTTTGAGGTATTAAATTTCTAGATATATTTTAACAATCACTGAATGAATTATGTTGAATTTAGGTGAACTTCAGTGAAAATTAATATATTAATAATATATTGGGCTGGGGATCTTTACTATGTAAGGACAACTAATGGGAAAAGAAATTCAAAGAAAGAAATATTTTAAAAGTTTAAAGCAATTTAATCTCATCCCCCAAAGCGTGAATCTCATTCACTTACTCATATGCTTTTAATTAAGAAGTAGAGAATAAAAACCTCTCGCTTAGGAAGATTAATTTTAGTGTTTTAGTAATATACAAGTAGACTGGAGGAAATGCAGAGGCAAGGGAGCAGTTAGAGGATTTGCATTAGTCCAGAAATAAGGAAATAAGGTCTTGGATTGGATAAAACAACCCTAATAATAGAAAACAAAACATAATGAATAGATGAATTTCAAGTATTTTACATTACTTGGCAAAATATCTGCCATTGAGATAAAAATGAAAAGTAAGTTGATTTATATTTTTTAATTGATTGACTAGAGAAATACAGTAATTAAAAAAGTAGAAAAGTCAGAAATTCTGGCCACAGGGATTCAGGATGAGTCTAATTTAAACAGGTTGAACCTTGAGGGTACAGTAGATCATCAAAGTATATTTTAATCAGGCAACAGAAATGTGGAAAGGTACTTGTATAATAGTTTTTAAGTGCCTAAGGAATAGATGAATTCTATCCCATCACTTTATTCTATTGAACAACCCTTAGCAGAGCTATATTTTATGTTAGTCATTTACTGTTAAATATTCAAATGAGTTTGTAGATGTGGCTTTAGGTCCTCCATTTTGCTTAGCCCATGGGTTAAAACTCAACAAAATATAAAAGAGAATAAAACTAAACATGACATATTACTTTGCTTTGGAGAAATTCATGATTCTGATTCCAATATTTCAAGTATAACATTTTTATAACTTTCATTGCCACTAACAGCACACACGATAGGTTTACAGAAAAAAGTTTGTAAGAATGTCACACTTTGACATCTTATTCCTGCAAATATATAATAACAAAAAGGAAAATAACTCTGGTGGCATATTAAAATATAAAGAAATAATATTTAATACTATTGAAGGAATTATGTCACAAAACCACCCATAACTAGAGCATTTGGGGTAAAGGATTTACACTGTTGAAAGCACACGCTTTGTTACCAACTTTTTTGGTCAATGCAAATGATCAATTTATTTATTCTAAAGTCATGGTGTTTAAACTGATGTAGTCCAGATTTGATTACTTAGAATGAATAAAATTGACTCTGACCAGTGTCAGAAAAGAATTTAAAATGAATAATACTTTAGTTTGTAACAGATACTAAAATATTAGTGCATTTTATCCATTTAATGTCAGATCTTCTCAGTATATTCAATCCTTTTCTCTTTCTAGATTTGAGATTTTAGAAACTTGACATGACATATTTATTTAACATAGACTTCAGTGAAATTAGAATTCTTTCCATAATTTTGGGGACTCTTTTTGTACAGAAAGATGTTTTTATTCATGTAGCCAAAAGCTTTTCCTTAAAGTTCTTATGTGCACTTCCAAATATTGCCAGCATAAAGGCACATGAAGTTATATTATCATCTAACATCATAGTGGAACATAGACAATACTAAAATAAATTGTTTAATTCATATCATATACCTTACTACCTGTATCACAGTTGAAAGTTCTCAAACTCATGAGGAGCAAAGTATAGGACAGGATGTAAGACTGGTAGACGGTATTTATTTCAGGAAAGTAATTATGGAAGTCCTTCTAAGACCCTGAAAATTCCCAAAGACCTGAGTGAAGGAAAAGGTAAGCTTTTTAACAAGGATTCTGTTTTCCAGTCAGCCAAACAGAAAATATGAATGGGTTCAGATAATAATATGCTTGATATTTTGAGATGCTGAAAGGTTTTGTGTTACTGCAGCAGAAATAACAAGCCAAGGAGAGCATCAAGTTTGTGATGGGGACCACAGTGCACACCATGTAGGATCTTAACCACTGTTAGCAGGGGCATAGTAATCCACTGAAAGCTTGGAAAAAGAAGAAACATGACTTGATTTAAAGTTAACAAAATAAAAATAAATTATTTAGATTGCTAAACACAGTTATCTTGGTACTGCTAAACATGACAGCATAGAAATTATGGAGAATTATAGAGAGGTGACCATATTAACTGCTGAGTTTATTTGTAGAGTGCATAAGACTCTCTAAGCAGTAAATTTACACTCTCAGAGAGATGCTGCAAAAATGACTCTTTTTGGCATTTTAGAGTCTGAGGAACCTGGCAAAACAGCCATTTAATGCACTAGAAAATATTGCCAAAATTACAACTTAGTTTTGATTATTAATGTGAAAATGGATGCTAAATATGAATTCAGAAGATGGTATAGATCTGTGACAGGATGTTTCCTCTCAGATTATTTTGATTTACCATAAACATCATATTTTTATTCTCTCCAGTAGAGGCCCTCAGTAAAGCTCAGAGTTTCCAAATAATATTGTAAAATACAAAACTGGATTAGATTATGTACTTAGAATCAACCCTGTGAACTTCTATCATTTACTAATTAGAAAGAAGAAAACAGTCCAGCAAAATGTATGTAAAAACAGCAGAAGAAAACCAGGAAAATATCTTGTAATTTAAATGAAGCACAGGGAAGGAGGAATTATTAACACTCTTATTATTGTTAACATAGAAGACTGTGAATACTAGACTTTGTTATTTAGAGTTGGTGACACTTTGATAAGATTATATATATATATATATATATATATATATATATGTAAGCAGGTTGGTGTAAAAGAAAAGAGAAGGCAAAGAATTAGACTTGGTTAGTGTATGAAATGTCTAGATTTAGCTATAAAGTGCTACCGAGAAAAATAATAGTTAAAAGGTACATAGATTTATGAATAGTTCTCTTCCTTTTACTGGCTATGCTTATAGAAAAACTTCAAAACTGATAAAATAATGTAGAGGAATGTTCAGTGCTACATTAATATCTTTGTGTTGAAAGTAAAGGAATGAATCCAAACTTTCAGTGGAGGGTTAGTTCCTTTTAAAGCTGTGAAATAGGCACAGCATTTGAGCAGATATTTGAGAGTTGGTAACATTTAGTTTGGAAAAGATGGAGGTGTCAAGCGAGAATGGCTAAAGTTGGAGGATCAAGAAAAAAGAAAACTAAGAATTTTACAGTGGAACGTAGAGAAAGGCACCGTCTAAACATGAACTTAATCTTATCTGTGTAGAATTTCCCCCACATGCTGTAGTTGTATCTTAAAGGATGGTACTCTGATAGATTTTAAGCAGCTTGAGAAAGCTGAAGGCTCAGGATCTAGTCTGTGTCTTTTAGTCTTTAAATAAGGCATCCTCTGATAAGACATCTACAACCAGTGACAATTCAGTTTTCTAACTGAAACGGTCATAACATAACCTGCAGACTTACTACCTAGCCAGCTGTTGAACTGAGTACATATCATCTCACTGAACCCTCAAAACTCTCTCAGTGGTAGAAACTTTGCCTTGCACATGCAAGTCCCTGGGCTTAATCCTCAGGGCCTCAAAAAATAGTATTGTCGTTTATTTTATATTAGCCATTGAATTTTATGGAAGGTAAAGCAATAATTCTGCAATATGCACCAATCAACAGGGTTTGGAGTATTAACCTGATAATGTGGCTCTGGAGTCAGAATTCTTAATCACGCGCAATGCTCTGCTCACTGGAGTTCAGTTTCACAGGAGAGTTTCACAAGAAAGGTGTAAAGCAAAGTATGACCAAAATGAAAAGTAAATGCCCATTGTATTTAAGCCATAAATGTTACAGACAACTTTGGAGAAAGAGTTGGCCAACGTTCTAGGTAAATGTCCTAAAGTAAACACTTTAGCTTCTGCATTCCAGCACAGCAGCTCCCGATGGTTCACTAACAAATGGCCAGAGCTCTGTCCCAGGAAATCATGACATTCCAAAGAGAACATTATGAGACAGTTCAGTGTACAAACCCTAAGCTGCTTTCTGTCATGCTATAAACAATAGTGTTTGCTGTGTTAACTGAAATGAGAGCTATGATGGAATCCTTAGAGATAAAATTCAGAAGTTTAGTAAGCACCTACCTATTTTCAGGTACAATGTACCAGGCACTAGACAGAGAGTGGGCCTTATAATTGAGTGAGAATGAAAACAAGTGCTAATTCTGGGAGATTTTTTATTGTGTTCAGAACAAGGAATAGGAGATATTAAATAAGGATCCAAGAAAATAATAAATATTAAATGCTAGACAAAATAAATCTCTACGATAAAAGAGAAAATTCAGTGGAAAGTAATTAGTAATAAGTAATTATTATCAAAAATATTTTCACTGTTTAAGTTTTGAGTCATAATATAAGAAATTGAAAAGGAAGCTGCAAGACTTTTTGAAATAACTAATGCTCAGAAAATATGCAATGGCATGCCAATAAGACCAAATAAGATATCAAAAATATCTTGCAATCACAGAGTTTCAGTATAAGGAATGCCTTTAAAATTATAAATCTAAAATTTTAAATTTCAATTTAAGATATACTTAAATCTGGTTTTATAATGTTATTATAGGAAACTGCATTTGGAGGAAATTGCATCTATTCAGTTAAGCTATAAGGCACACTCTCTTTCTATTAAGATTAACTGTCTAAATCATCATTAAATTGTAGCTTATTCCATTACTATATCAGCATCTACTTCGCAGACAGAATATTTTCCAACATTGTTTTCATCTTGTTACTAAAGTCTTGAGAGAAGTTATCAACAGTTATCTATTCACTATAATTATATAAAATTATCATCTTTTACATGATATATGTCTATGATTTCCCTTTGAGTAGGTTTTAAACTATATTCCGTTGTAAAAATAAAATCTATTTATACAAAATTTGTAGCTAGTAAGTGACTTTACTGCGTTGAATTTACATTTTAAGCTCCTACTTTCCATTAGTATTACTTCTTTGTTTGTCAGTGTGGTGGGTTAACAAAAGTTCGACTTGTAACATCCAGTTGAACTCAGTCAACATGGTGTTGGGTGTGGAAGGCCCACTGAGGATAAGATGTTGTGCTATTGATTAGCAGATAAGATGGTGTGCTATTGTTTCTCCTAGCAAAGCTTGTCACACTGGTTTTCATAATATGAACTCTTTTTCTCATAGTTGGAGGAGCTTGGGACTTGACTGTCACTGAGGATCGCTGTGGATCTTTTGTGGAGAGCGCTGGTCCTTACCTTGAGTGTTGCTTCCTAGCTACAGTGCAGATCCCTTAGCCTCCTGGCGCAAATGTTTCACCCTGTGGGCATAGACTTTCTAGCTTCCACCACTGGCCTTTGGTCTTTCCCAATGCAGATCCTTGACACAGATTCAGATGAGACATTGTCTGGAATCCAGACCTCCAGCTGGACTTGTGGAGGACATTGCCATGGGCTCTAGGTCTTCAGTTGGATTCCTGCTGCACATTCCCATGGGATCCAGATCCTCTGCTGAATTCTTTGGGTCTCTAGTGCATGGGCAGATTTCCTACACTCTTCTGCACTTGACTCTTTAACATAACCCTATAAATTATGCGTCCTGTACTGAATCTATTCCCTTGAAAACACTGACTATGACAGTCAGAAGTCTCATCAGTATTCCTTAGGGTACCGGCTCATTGAAAAGGGATTTTTTTGTCTTTCCTTATTAAAAGTCTCATAATTTTCCCTCATGCTTTATTTTAGTGGACAAAGTATGAATATTTTATTCTTCCCATAAGATCTTTTGTGATGAACTATTTTTCTTTTTGTCAGCATGTATCATAATAGTTTTGTCATATGTTTCTCTATGTAATCTACTGCTTTCAAAATTTTTGTCCTTATATTTTTCTAGAGCTTACCTGTAAATCTGCATAATTTACTTTTCCAAGTATTTATTTTGTTTGGATTAAATAACTTTTTGAATATCTATTATTAGACTTGGGAACTCTTTCTTGTAATAGTTTTATTTCAGTCTTTCCTCTGTCATCTTCTACTGATATTTCAAGTACACATATATTGTACTTTTTGATATTTTTCCATGGATTCTTAGTTTCTACTCATTTGTAAAAAATCTTTTGTTTCTGATTGCTGAATAAATAATTCCTACTATTCATATGTCTTGATTTTTGAAAGAATTCTTTCTTTCAATACTTCTATTCTGATAGCAAATCCACCCAGTTTATTTTAGCAATTTGATTTTTGAATAAATTCAACTTTTAAACAAATAATCCATTTCTTTGCAAAATTTGCCATCATTTTGTTTATTACAATGACATTGGATTCACTTTATATACTTTAATTTTTTTTCTGATAATTCTAATGTCAGGGTCCTCAGCAGGCTGAAAACTTTATTTTTTACTCTGATCTTGTTCTATTTATAGTAAAGTCGTTTTGGGTAAGTCCTCACTGCTGTAGTCTTAGGATTTGGGTGCACTGTGTATTGTTAGATTCCTCTCAACATGCTGATCTTTCTGTTTTTATGGGTGATTCACTGAGAGTCAAGTAGAAAACCTCATTATTCCCATGAAAAAGCCATGTAGATCTCATTATAAACTGATGTCAGTCTCCTCACATGCCCTTGGCTCAAAATCCACAGGGATTCTGTTGAGTTTAAGGCAGAATTGTTGTTGCGCTCCTTAGTCACCCTTTAGTGCCCCATTCTCCCCCTCAGAGGACTTGTTGCCGTAGGCCTCTCTCTCTCATGGGAAAAATGGGCAAAGTTTGATAATTTTCTTCATTTCCTACTTTCAGCTTCTCACTTTATATCTTCTCAGCCTTCAGAGTGTTCGTTATTACTTCTTGTCACGCAGGTCTGCTTGCTAACACATTCAGTCACGTTTTCCTTAATCCAGGAAAAAATAACTTCTTTTTCCCTTATATTTAAAAGATATTTTAAGCTGATATAAAATTTTACATTGGGAGTTGAAAAGTATAAATATTACATTGTGTACTGAAAGATGCAGCTTTTTAAAATTCTCACCATTGTCATGATTGTTCTTATCTTTGCTTCAGAATATCAGATACGACTTTTCTTCTGTCATGGCTTTTATAACTTTGTTTCTTTCATTAGCTTCCAGGATTTTTATTATGACATTATATATTATTATGATATATATTCTTGCTTTGTTTTTTTTTCATGAGTGGACATTGCTGATTTTATTGGTTTGCTGTATTTATGTTTCTCACCAACTACTGAAATTTCTTATCCTATTTCATGAAATATATTTTACTATCTCGCCTTCATTTCAAAAATATATTTTATATTAGTTGAGCCTTTTCACTACTCACTGGAATTCATTCATGTGTTTAAACTATGTGGTAAATACATACATACTTAAGCAGAAATACTTTAGAAGACATTATGAAGTATTGAAATATATCTGCTTATAATAAAGAACTTTAAATTGAATAGATATAAAGGAATAAGCAAAAGAAAAAGGCAGATTTGTCAGCAGAATTACATCCAGACTTATATACATATAATAAATGAAAAAGAGACATAATCTTATTTAAATGTAGATAGTATTACAAAGGAATTTATACTCTTGGGATCTGCGAAAAATGAATCATGACTGATACTTTTTTACTAATGATCTTGCCTTTTTTCTTTCTATGTTTATTATCAAAGTATACTTTGTGTATCATGGACTACTGATGAAATATCAAAGAGAATGGAACTCTCATACTGAAACCTCAGCACATGTTAAGGCAAGATTCTATTCTCTAATACGTAAAATGACTTTGCAGACTATATTCCTTAATGAGCCTGATCAGTGCTACAGCAAAGTCTTAGTAAAGTTCTGTAAGTTCTAGAGTCAAGGAACAGAAGGAGTAGAGACGGTAATATAAAGAAAATAGATATATAGTGGACTACAAATTTTAAAAATCTTGAAACAATCACTGTGTAAAATGTTCAAAGCATTATTAATGAAATATAGAAAGATGCATTTGCGCCATATGTTTAAGGCAGATAAATATTATAAGTCTAATGAAAAGAGTGTCAAATTCCACTGTTGAGTATTTGCACATTATACCTCAAATGCTGATAAAGCATATGAGATTTAGACACTAAATCCTACATTACATTGACATCTCCTTGAAACTGGTTGGCGACATGGTTTTGTAATACAATTCACAAGTGTAAGTAACATTTCAAAAATGTTACAAAAAGTATTTAAACAGAGTACTCTCTATTTATGTAAATTACATTCCTGAAAATCCTCTGCACATATTAAATAAATGCAAAATATTTGTCTGTTTGTGTAAAATGAAGCTGGTGCCAGGTCGTAAGACTTTGTTGCCAATACAAATATCTTAAGAAATATGAAGAGTTTATTAGAGGACAGTTATTTAATTTTCAATAATTATACGCAAATGATTGGTTACTGGAATTTCTGAATGCAGCAGACAATGCTAAATTACCTGTGGACATTTTCATGGTGTTCCAAGGAATAAATTAATAGAGATTAAACTATTAATAATGATTTTGTCTTTGGATGCGAATAACACAGAGACTATTTAACTGGGAGGTGGAATGGTTGTTACTGATAAATTTTGAAAATCCACTCTTCATTATTATTTAGGCACATGCTGCAAGAAGTTGCAATACAAGGAGGTCTACAGAGGGAACAATTTGCTTTCAGATTTAAAGAGGCATTAACATATGACATGCGTGCTAGCAACAGGTTGTTTACGAATGCATGTTCTAAACATCTAAAGACTTTTATGAAATAAAACGAATTCATGATTAAACTAAACTTATAACATTTAAGTAAAATAAAACAAATATATAAATAATTAATGACTGTGCTATCTGTTCAGGCCCAACCATGCATCTATGAGACCTTTTGCTATACATTAAAAAAGGACCTGTTTCTCAATTTATGTGTTTTTATCACGTGCACTTCTGTAGTACTTTTTAGTAACACAAGCTTGATGTAGCTAAAATGCCAGGTTTTATGTGCGCAGAGCTATTGGTAGCTGCTTCTGCTTTTCATACCTTCAGCCTCTGTGGTGAAATCTCCTGCGTTGTTCTCACACTGATGATTTTCATGAGTACATATATTTAAAATTCATTGACATTTGTTTAATGGTCACTGATGGATGTGTCTTCTTTATATGTTCACTGATCCCTGAAAATGTATATCCTGCTGCTTGGGGATGCAGTGTTCTATAAACATCAACTAAGTCATTTTTCTTGATATTTTAAATTTATTCCATCACTGTATTCTTCTTTTTCAGTTAGTTCATTATTTGTTGAGAGGGATGCTATAGTTTCCAACTATGATTGTCGAGTTTTTAAGTCCTTTGTTTTCACTTTTATCCTTTTTTATACTGTGTTTTGCAGATGTGCTTATTGTACATGTATTCAGGATTTCTATGTCTTGGTAAATTGAATCTTCTATTGTTATATAACATACCTATTTCTCTCTGATAGGTATGATTCACTAAGACAACTTAAACTTGTTTCTAAATAGCTGTTTTTCATTTCTCTGACTAATATTGTCACAATATCTATTTATCATTCGTTAACTACAAAGCTACCTATATAGTAACTGAAATTTCTCATAAATTTCAGTTATGTCTTAATAATTTTGGTTCCCTGTTACAAGATACAATAGAAAGGATGGCTTATAAACAATGGAAATTTCTCTCTCATTGTTCTGCAGACTGAAAATTTGAGATCAGGTGTCTGTATGCTTGTATTCTTGTGAGGGGCTCCTTGGAGTTTTCAGACTGCTGGCTTCTCATTGTGTTATCACATAGCAAAAAGAGAATTAGCTTTTTGAAAATCTCACTCATTTTGAACCTAGAGGCTCTTTTCTTATGACAATTTTTTTCCAAAGGTTTCCTTCCTAAAGCAGTCACACTGGGATTAGGGTTCCAACACATGAATTTTAAGAGTCACAGTGATTCTGTCTCTCGAAGTTGTGTTTTCATCTACATCGCAAAACTTTGTCATTTCATTGCTGTCTTTAGATTACTTCCACCATTTTAATTATTTTTTTAGACTTTTTTTATTTAAAAAAAATGAAAGTACAAAAACATATTAACAAACAGACACCAATTAGCATAAAAAATAGTACAATCACAAC
Source organism: Dinomys branickii (assembly GCA_004027595.1). NCBI lineage: Eukaryota > Metazoa > Chordata > Mammalia > Rodentia > Dinomyidae > Dinomys > Dinomys branickii. The sequence continues at coordinate 51,425 of PVLD010000163.1, read as the reverse complement.
TGATCTACAGACAAGGTGACACGGTCTCAGCAGTGGTTATTGCTTTATCCATTGATATCTTCGAAGTGTAAATATATGAACCCATATACAGACATGCAAATACTTCTACCATTTTAATTATTGAGAGAATGATTTCTTTTACTTCATGTCTTTGTTTCTATACATATTCAACAGTTTCATAAAATGTTGAGGTTCCTTGTGGCAATTTCATACATACAGAGTCTGATCATATCCATCCTTGTTAACATCCTCCGACATACCTCCCCCCTTCTTCCCTTTTATTCTATCTGTTATTCTCTCCTTTTCCTCGGTGTTTCTTATCATTACAGGTATTAGAGGAAATGTGCGGCATTTGTCTGTCTTAAACTGAGTTGTTTTGCTTAGCATTGTGATTTCCAGTTCCATCCTTTTCCTGTACATGACATAACTCTTCTTACGGCTGAATAATGTACCACATTTTCTTTATCCATTCACTGACAGGCACCTGGGAGGAACCCATCCCTGGGGAACTATGAACCCTGCCACAAAGGACGAGGTACAGAGCGTCTCCACAGTACGCCCACAACTTGAAGTGCTTCCCTCTGTTTCACCATTTCAGATCTTATATTTATACCTTTGATCCATTCTGAATAGGTTTTTGTACAACAATCTAGTTTCAAACTCTTACATATATACTCAGCTTTCCCGCCACCTTTTGTTGAAGAGACTGTGTTTTCTCTTATACAAATTTTGGTTCCAATTTCAATGAACAGTGTGCATAGCTGTAGAAGTTTCTCTGTCCTCTGCTATATTCCACTGCCATGCGTACCTCTTTCAATGTCAATACCGTCCTCTTTTTGACACAATGGCTATAGAGCATATTTTGAAACTGGAATTGTGATGCCTGCTGGCAGTGCTCTTTTTTCTTATAATTTCTTCAGCTATTCTGGGTCTTTTGTGTTTCCAGATGAATTTTAGGATTGTTTTCTGTAGTTCTGTGAAGAACAATGTTAATTCTGCCAATCCTAGAATCTTGATTTCATCTCTTCTTTTTGTAGGGTAATCAAATATTTATTAGTGCCGCAGTTTGATTCCTCAAACTTTTTGAGGGGGGAATGAGAGTGCTGATGAGATTTCCACACAAAAATACTGCACATATTTAGTTAATACAGTAAAATTATGCATACATCCGTGCTCATAACAGTAAGGTGAATAAATGTACCTATTTCCTGCACAACACTTTTATGCCCCTTTCTATATTTTTTTCGTATTCTATCAAGTCTCCTTAATGTGCAATAATAATAAGCGCTCTAACATCTTCACACATAGGGAATGCACATCACTTTGTTTTGACACCTATTATTAGAGCCTGGAAATTTTCATAGTACAAGCCTTTAAATCTCATTTAAACTTTTTTTCCTACCTATATCTGATGATGCTTCTTATGGAAAGTGGGTGGGGGTCACCTTAATATTTATAGGTAAAGGCAGAAGCTCAGGTTTTACAGATGCTTTCAGGTTTGAGCCTAGGGGCATTCCAGGTTCCTGGGGGATTTGAGAGTTCTGAGTTCCCCTTAAGCCTACAGAGGTACCTCCTTGTCATGGAGCCTTCCGGTTTCTCCTTAGTGCTCTCTGAGGCCTCCGCTGACATCCTAAGCAGGGATGTGCCCTTACTATAATTGCAAGGGGTAAGAGTCTTCATGCTCCACTAAGAGCACCCACATAGAAGGGAAAGATGAATCATCAGCTCCTATAGGGCTTGCGGGCTGCATCCCCTCAGCTCGGTGAAACTGGAAGTCTCAGCTCTGCAGCTCTTCCCTAGGCTTCTGCTGGTGCTTGTGGGTCTCCGCGCACAATTTCTTTTCTGCAGTGTTTTGCTGAAGTTGAATATTTTCAAAAAATATCTTACATCTTACTTAGTTGCACCTTTCCAGGTGTCTTGGTTATAAAGAAAAGGCTATTTAGGGAGATACTTTTGAATGATTTGTTACATCGTTAGTTCCCAGTCTGGTATTGTTAGCGTTGATACATTGTGTCAATTTGGGGAGTCTGGAGGTTTAGCTGAGTAACTCAGCAGTTGTACATCTTGGGGTGAAAAGGACATGCCCTTACCCTTCTGGGATGTTGTTTATTGTGTTAATTTGGGAAGTTTAAAAGGTTAACTATGTGATTCAGCAGGAAGCCAGGGTGCTTACTTTGTACACATCCTGAGCCTGTGGAAGAGGAGGGCATGGAGACTGTGTGAGAGCTACACGCCCTCTGGGTGGGGGCAGGCTGTTTACAAGGTAGAGGACAGAAAGAGGCTGCTTACCTGCAATTCCACACATTTGCTGGTTGTTTGCTGCCCTGACCAGTTTGCCCTCTGCCATGTGCCACTCTGCCTCTGAAGCAGCCAAGTATGGACTGAAACCGCCACAAACTGTAAGCTAAATAAACCTTTCCTTCCTTCATTTTGGGTGTTGGGTATTTTGTCTCAGTGACGAGAGTAAAGTAACCAAGACAGGCATGTATAATGGAAAATTTTTAAAAACTCTACTGCGTTGTCCGTTTGGAGTCAAGGCTTACCGGAGCCGTCTTCTCTCCTCCAACTGTGAGAGTCGTCCTGCACTGGTTCTATATATAATGTTCACAGGTTTTAGTTAAAAATAGGGAAGGAAGAGGAATATTTTATCTATTCACTGTTCTGTGAATTGGGAGTCCCTAATTCTAGCCATTTCTCTCTCAGCATATATTAATGAATTGTTTGTGTTCAATTTTGCACTTTAATCAATTTCAGATCAATAAATCTTGTCATACTAACCCATCACTGAAAGCCTTTTAACTATTACCTTCATATATACTAAAACTTTCAAACTTAGCATGTCAGAAATATCGCAGGGTATACACCAGACTAGATAAATGCATACTATTATGTAAATGGATTTGTATACAAGGAACTGTAAGTTACAGTTTCAAAAACAATAAAAAATATGATAAACAGAAAACATACTTGTGAGTTATCATTGAAGTTGCTCCATTTATGGAAAACATGCAACGATTCATCCCAAATACAATGCATAAGCAAGCCTGGGCTTGTTAATAATATTAAATGTGATAACAAAAGATAAAATACATAACTACAACAAAATACATTTTTTCCAATATAATGTTATCATAAAAGCATGTAAGAGTAAAGAAAGTTTCCTGTACAGAAAGTTTTAAAAACAAAACTAAGGAAAAATAGCTGACATACTTTGGAATTAGAGTAGTAGAACTATAAAGAAAATAAAGAAAAGTGTAATTTTATGACTTCAGTTACCTGCAGGAGGTGAGTGGGGTGTGCCTGAGGAGAGACACAGGTCTCGAGTTTATCAACAACATTCTCTTTCCAAGTTTGGTTGCTGTGTGTAAGGTACAGCACCATCACTTTATAGCTGCTCACCACAGAATAAGTGTATTTGCCTTGTGCTTTCCTGTTATATTCTCAGGGCAAAACTGTTTACAGTTACATATTTTTAAAAAAGTTTAAGATAAATACACAAGCTAAGAAATATGCATTTCTTTAGGATTTAGCTGAAATTTGTGTTTTAATTTAGCTACCCAGTCCTTTAGCTTGAGAAAAAGCAAACAGTATTCTCCTTCTAGAAAGAAGTGGGGTTTGGGGAATTTTCCCTTCATAAATTCTTAAAGAAAGTGAGCCTAGGGGAGATGAGGGTGCTTTGTAGTGGTGGTGGTTTCCGTTAACCGCATGCTGACTTTATGTTCTCTTACTGTTTCGTCTACCGCGTGTGTGTGGCAGGCCTGAGTAAGCAGCCCATTTAAAAACCTCTGAAGCAAAAGTCTTTGGGGCGTCAGTGCACCAACCCTAAAACAAATCAACATTCTAAGCAGGAATTGAACTGAATCATCACCATACTAGTACAGGGATAAACTTGCATGCCCATAGCTGGAGATGTGAACAGCTACTGTGAAGATAACAATATGCAGTACAACAACCTTTGTTGATTTATCATCTTGGTTTGAAATTCTGTATTGTTTTTAATGTTTATTTATTTTTTATTCTCTTTAAATACTCATTAAGGCAAAATAATTCAAATGACATAATTCCCTTGTCTCTTTTCTACTGGAATGAGACTTGTTTTACAATGCATGGGATATATTCAGTGGTCACTGAAAGTATGTTTTGCTCTGAAGTATAGCACATTATTGTTAAATATTTAGTTTTGACTTACTTGGGGCAAAATTTTAAAAATGATAGACTATCACATGTTTGGGCATTATTTTGAAAACGTGTGTGAATTGGACAAACTCTTGTTTTGAATAGGCTTTTTGAAAATATACAATGGCTATCATTAAAATATTTTAAAATGCCATCTTTTAATAGTTTCTTTATTATTTTTGTTGTATGAAATTTTAATTTACCTTCCTTCATATTTCTTATTTGTATTTCTATATTCTTCTTCCTTTATAGACTATTATATACAGTTCATTATATTCTTATCATTTTAATGCTCTTTATTAAATACAATGTGATTTAGTTTATATTTTTCAGGTATCAAATCAAAGTGAAAAGAGCCTATTTGTATATAAAATAAAGGACTTTGAGTTTTTACTGATGGGCATTGCTGCATTAATTCTATGTATACTTTGCTTTATTAGCAGTCACAGTTGTATATTTGGTTGAAAATCACACTTATGAGAATCAATAGCTATGGCAATATTAACTGCATAATGCATTTTACAAATTACATGAAGCTCCTTTCTGTAAAGTACATCTTTGTGTAAGTTTTATTTTAGACATGAAAAGATATGCATAGATAATTTTTGTATGGTTTTATCAAAGCAAACATGCATTTTATTTATTTTCTTCATTACAGTAAGATTCTAAAATTTTTCTTAGCCTTCTATCATGTAGTCTTTCAGTTACCTCCCATGTACTACCATGTACTCTTACACTCTTACAGTTATTCAATCATGTGCTCGATATACCCTAATTTACAAGTTTTTCAGTTTATATTTAGATGTCCTTCCAAATACTCATGCAATGGTAGATGGAGCTTTGGGGAGGAGATTGGATTATGCTGTTTACAGCTGACTTCCTGTGATGTGGAGAGGGCTCATCTGAGGAGGTCACTGGGAGCTGGCCTGGAAGGGTTTCTGTCCCTCCCTGCCCCCTCCGGGATCTCTCCTTCTCTGCTTTCAGCTGCTGTGTCTTAAGTAGCTATAATTTTTCCATGCCCCAGGGTGCTGCCACCCTTCCTTGGAGCTTATGGACTATGAACTGAAGCTCCTGCAAACTGAGAGCTAAAATAAATGTCTCCTTCTTTAGTTAGCTGGTGTTGACCATTGTGTCTCCATGATGAGGAAATGAGCTGGACAACATGTGTACTTCCTGGGGATTACACATTTTAACTGACCAGTAAGAAGCACAGCCATACATTTAATCCCCAGATACATTCTTAATGTTATTTTGAGAGAAATAAAATTAATTAAAATACTTGTGCAGTTATTTCTCAGGAGCAAAGTTTACAGCGGGATCAAGTAATTAATATGAAATATTTCTACAGTGTATAAAGATAGCTAGATAAATTTATGTGGTACAATCAAACTTTACTGTGAATGTTCAAATTAAATAATGATTACAGTACAAGATACCTCGCCATTAACCCCCATCAGAATGCGACTGGCCCTGTGACTAGGTGTCCATTGCGCTTGTCATTTTCTGCAAGAGTTCTTGGTTTCTACTTTCAGGGGGGTCCTGAGGAGGTGTCACCAAAACCTTCAGTGAATGCGCTGCCAAACGCCATGCAACGGAAAAGCACGCTCACCAAACATTTCAGTATGTGCTTCTCTACCTTGTTCACTGTGTCTGGCACTTTGCCTAAACAGGGGGGAGGCTTTGAGGGGGATCCATGCTGATGTGTCTTTGACTGTGGTATTTTTTATTGTTAAATTTATTGATACAATTTACATATACATAATGATCGCATTCATAACAGGGAATTTGTATCTGTGCATGATTCATCCTGATCTTTTTTTTCCCCAATCTCCTCCCCTCAATCCCATTTTTCCACCTTATTTAAAAAACTTTGTTTTCACTTTATCCTTATTTTAATTTTTTTCTTTGCCCTTCCTTTCTTTCCCTGTCCACCCTCCCTAGTTCCCCTTTCTTTTCAACAATTTCTTCCTATATCATTATACATTGTATACACTTGGTCCTTTTTTAACTTTTGGTATCTCACACTAGAGAAGCAATGCAATATTTACACGTGTGTCCAATTTATTTCACTTAAGAGTATGGTCTCAAGGTGCATCCATTTACCTAGAAATATCTCAAGTTTATCTTTCTTTATGGCTGAGTATTACTCCACTGTATAAAAATAAAAATGCACACACACATCTACAAACAGCAGGTAAATATATAAAAATACCACTGGACTTCGGAGAGATTCAAATTAAAACAATGCTGAGGTTCTATCTCACTCCAGAAAGAATGACTATTATCAAGAAATCAACCAATAATAAGTGCTGGTAGAGAAAGGAAACATTCTCACTGTTGGGAGTGTGGACTAGTGCAACCACTGTAAAATCAGTGTGGACCACTCACAAAAGTAGGACTAGAGATTCCATTTGACTTAGCTATTCACCTTCTTGGTATCTTCACAAAAGAATTGTAAGTCTCATACCAGAGTGATATATGTACACTTATGTTTATAATGGCACAGCTTGTAATTGTTAAATCTTGGAAACAATCCAAATGCCCACCAACCGAGGAGTTGATAATTTTTTATAACTTAAACACGGTGTATTGTTTAATCACAATTCTGTTAATAGCTTGATCTATCTATTAGCACTATGGCAAAGGAGAGTATACATTTGTATGCAAATAAAATAATTAAAGAGGATAGACACCATTCAATAAAAGATGCTGCCAATTTTATTACATTCTATAGTTATGAAGTATAGTCATCTATGCAACACACACATACAATATGTTCTTTTAGCATCTAACAAACAGCAATCATATAATATGTCCTTCTAATCAATGAATAAATAGAAATAAATACTACTAAGATGTGAAATTTTTCCTTATTTTGGTCAGTTGTACATTTTGAATAATGTTCATTTACATAACACTTTATTAAAATAATTTTATTCCAGATATATATTGCAAATTATAAGTTTATTGCTTGATATTAGTGGATTTTAAGGCAAATGGGCTTTTCCTTTGTTTACTTTGCAGGGAGAAAAGCAAAATCTTAGGCTTTTGTTTAATCTTAGTGGACTTCTAATCTATTGTTTTATGGCATTACTTTTCAGAAGTTTATAATTATTTGTAAGGATTATAATAACGTGGCTTACTGACAATAAGATAATTTTCATATAAATGTAAAGACTAGTGGTGATCAAACACACATTAATGATTTTGGTTTATTAATTAATGTTTCTGATACTTAACATCCTTACCTTTGAAAAGAGTTTTGTTAAAGGTGCTAGTTCATGGGATGACTGTAACCACCAAACAAAGTTCACCAAAGTTATGTTTGTAAAGTGAGTTTCAATTTAGTTTCTTCATGTTGTTTTTGCTTTTGTAATGCAAGGTAAAGTTTTCTAAGGTAAGTTTAGAGTAGCCTTTATCTCATAGCTAGAACAGCCACCTTTTCAAATTGTGAACTTCGTAGTATCTTGTTGCATATTGTACTAGTTTTCCACTGCTTGAGCTAAATCACTAACACAACATGAAAGAGTCAAGTTTTACTTTTTCTCATGTCATCTGCAATTAATTATAATTTTATTTCTTCTTTTCCTATCTTTATTCCATTTATTTCTCTGTCACAAAATTGCTCTGGTTAATGCTTCCACAACTATGTCGAATAGGAGTGCTGACAGTGAACATCCTTGTCTGGTTCTTGATTTTAAAGTGAAAGCTTACAGTTTTTTCCATTTTAGTATGATGTTAGTTCTTGGTTTGACATAGATGGTTTTGATCAGATTGAGGTAAAGATCAGCTATTCCTATTTACTGTAGGTTTTTTTTTTATCATGAATGACTTTGTCAAAAGCTTTTTCTGAATCTATTGAGATGATCATGATTTTTGTTTTTAGCTCTATTGATATAGTGTATTTAATACCATCCCTGCATTCCTAGGATGAATCCCACATGGTTATGGTGTATGATTTTCTTGAGGGTCTGCTGCATTCTATGCGCTAGTAATTTATTGAGTATCTTTGCATCTATGTTCATAAGGGAGAATGGTCTATAGTTCTTGTTCTTGGTTGGGTCTTTCTCTGGTTTTGGTATCAGTGTAATACTTGCCTGCAGAAATCAGTTAGGGAGAACTTCTTCCTTTTCAGTTTCCTTGAAGAGTTTGAGGAGTACTGGCATTAATTCTCTGAAATTCTTGTAGAATCCACAGTGAATCCATCAGGACCTGGGCTTTTCTTTGTTGGTAAGGTTTAATCACGTTTTCCATCTCATTAATTGATACTGGGTTATTCAGGACTTTTATATCTTCTTGACTCAACTTTGGTAATCCATACATATCTAGGAATCTATACATTTCTTCTGCATTTTCCATCGGATGAGAGTAAAAATTTTCAAAGAAGGTATTGATGATCTTTGAATTTCTATAGAATCTGTAGTGATTTTACCCTTTATTCCTTACTGCATGAGTTTGAGATTTTTATTTTCTTTTATTGATAAAGTTGGGTAAATGTTTATCAATAGCTAAATCATGAAAGCATCTGAAATGCTTATTGACTAAAGAACAGATAAAAAGTTGTGGTGTTTTTATATAATGGGATATTACTCAGCTATAAAGAAAGATAAACTCAGGGCTTTTATAGGTAAATGATTACAACTAGAGACCATACTAATAAGTGAAATAATTCAGACCTATATTTGCAAACACTGTATTGTCTCACTAGTATAAGAACCTGAAAGGGTGAATAAAATCTAAAAGTTTCAATAGATATTATGAAAGGGAAAGAAATTGCTCAAAAGAAGTCACAACTGAGATGAGGGAAAAGAGAAAAAGAAAGGAGGAAAAATATGTACACAGGTATACACAGTATAGTTCAGATAGTTGTACTACTGCTTTCCATTATTTTATTGAAAGGAACAGTTAATGTTTAATTGCTGGATCAATCTTACATGCCTACATTTGTTTATCTGAGTAACCAATCTGAACATATCACTATGTAATACAACCACCATTGCTAATTTCTTATCAACTTGTCTGAAAATATGTATTGCTTGTATTGTTTTTGTGTTCTTTTGTAAATTTCCATGTGTCGGTTCACATGTTTTAATTCTTTCATCTTTAAAATAAAAAAATAAAACAAATACTACCTTTTCTCCTGGCTTCAGGTTCAGTCCACCCTCAGCTGGCTTCAGGGCACACATGGCAGGATGGAAGTGCATGGTGCAGGAATGCTGCTAATGATATCTGGTGAGCAGAAAGCAGAAGATGAACCCCTGATATTAAAAATTCCAGGAACCAGATATTGTCCAAAAAGGGTGCCAAACAAACCAACCCTACCCAAACAAACCAGATGAATTTCTTGATCTTAGAGACATTCCTCAAGTCCATCATTTCGACCTTAAAGATTAACCACCACACACCTTATCAGCCTACCATCCTAATGCAGCTCTTTAAACTATACTCAATCTCCAAACAGAGACAATATTTTCATAATGTTACGTACCATGATGGTATGATCTTTCATACAACCAGAACACACAGATTTCTCCCCAAACTTCTCAAATATTCCAGCACTGAATAAGCATCCAAGTCTAAAGTCTCTCCTGAGACATGAGGCCATCTATTCAGAGCCCTTATGAACTTTAGAAAACAAATTACCTGTTCTCAAGATATCATGGTACAGGGTAATCACGACCTTTCCAAAAGGAGAAATATGGGAAAGAATGGGTTTGATCAACATGAGAACAGAGCACACTAGATTTTTTTTTGCTTGTAATACTGGAGACTGAACATATGGTCTTTGCATGAAGACATATCTCTACTCTTTTTAATTATGTAGTAATTTCCTTTTACTTTTATAAGGGTATTGCTAAATGGCAACTAAGTTGCTGAGACTAGATTTGACCGTAGCGCCTCCTGCTTGAGTGCTGGGATTACATGAATTCAGCTCTCTGCTCAGGCACTGGGGTAAGTATTAAGTCCTGTAACTCAAGGAACAGCACCTGGAGCATGTTTGCATGATGTAAGCTCAATTTGAGCCCGCATGTCCTCTTTTACTTTGCTGTCTCCTGTTTTGCTTGCACCTTTCCTTGGCTGCCATTCCACATTCCTGTCATCTCCACCTTCGTGAGGCCTTCACTGCTGAGTTTGGCTTTACTTTCTTGGCTATATACATTGCCCTCTCAGGGGTGTCACAGCAGGGACACTGACGATCACACTTGCCTGGCCTCCTAGACCTTTCTATGAAATCGGGATGGAAGCCTTCATGACCCCGTAACTCTTACATTCAGCAGGTCTGAAAAATCAGCACCACATTGCTGAGGCCAAAGTCTTTTGTGAGTTCAAATACCAGCCAGAACCCCTTGAACCATGGCTACAGTGAATTCTAAGTACCTGGATGTGCAAGCACAAAAAAATGAATCTTGGTGAACCAGTTATCTCAGTAGCCCTTCTCGAGCACGAGGTTCATGAGCTTTTTTCTCAAAAGAAATACTTACATTTTTGCTTCCTTTAGCCTGTAATGCATGGCATCTTGCTCATTCCTGAGTTACCCTCAAGACCTCTTTCTTCTTGTCCTGATGAAAAGAATTTGTTTTTATTTTAACTGCAGCTACTCTCTTCAGAAATCACACTTCCTTTACCTCTAACTTTACATATGCTTCTTTGCGGACAAAACTAAAATTAAAATTTTTCTTATCTGGCTTTTGTTCCCAATTCTTATTACAAAAGTGGTCACAAACAGACCCCAGTAACTGTAGCAGTGTGAATGCTGGGCTGCCTTGAAATTTCTTCCACCAGGTCAGTTATTTTGCCACCCTTAATCCCAGCCTTAAATTATGTTTTAAAGCATGAACAAGTCATAGACAAATTATTTGCCAGGAGAAAACATGCATGGTCTCTACTCCTATTCCCACTAGAGTTCCCATCTTGATCACCATGAGAACAGACTTCACTGTCCACATTCCGATTAGCATTCTGGTTTGCTGGGCTCCCACTGGCATAGCCCATCAGTCTCTTTATACAGCATTTTGGTGTTTCTATCCCTACCATCTCCATTCCTTTCCAAATTTCTCCAACAAATCAGTTTCAATGTGTCCTGAAGAACATTGTCAGGTATCGTTACCACAACAACCCACTTCTCTATTACCGATTTTCTGTAGTAGTCATCTTTCTGTTACTGGGACCAAGTACTTATAGTTTTTTTTAAAAAAAGATTTATTTGGATCATGGTTTTAATGGGGTCAGTCCTTGGTCAGGTGGGTTCATGCCACAAACATCGTAACAGAAGGGTGAGGAGGAGAAGTTTACTCAACTGGGGCATCCATGGAAAAGAGAACAAGGAAAGTGCATTTGCGAAAGGACACACAGGACCAGACACATATCCCCAGGACATGCACCCAAGACCCGCCTAGAAACATCCAGTGAGGCACTTTATTGTTATCGCTCCAATCAAATTGACAAGAAAGATTAACCATCCGAGATGCTAAGGTTTACTATAGTTTATTAATCCTACATAGTTCAAACCCCTTTGTTTCCCCAAACTGTGTGATGCTAAAAATGACTATTGCTCTCACAATGCCTGATTAACCTGCTGTCTGTCAAGATATCAAGGGCCTCACCCCAACATATGCTACTTGGCACTTGGCTAAAAAGCTTTGGGACTTCACAGTAAACTTCTGCAGGCTCACCTGGCAATTTCTGTCACCTCAACTCAAGGAGACCCTTCTATCTTTTGGGGCTCCTCCCAACACTTTAGTGAAGGAAGTGTTTGTAGGGTCACCTATAGTCAGTCCTGGGGCTGTCAGCTCTGTTTATTTTCCTTAGAGTTCATGATTTTATGTCACTTTTTGTTTACCAATATTGGAGAAATTTGTTCCATATTTATTCTGTTGTTTTATAGTTGTTTGAGGCAGGGGAGCTACTCTGCATTATTTTATTATGATTAAAACTGGAAGTTGGTTAGAATTAGTATTTGTTGAGACAGGGTCTCACTATGTAGTTCAGGCAGCCCTTGAACTCACTGTGATCCTCCTGTCTCAGCTTCCCAAGTGCTATGATTATAGGTGTGCACTGCCAGGCCCAGTGAGAATTAATATTTAAAGTGATATATGCCCCTATAAATTTTCAAATGTGCAAGTATTATCATTTGAGAAAATGAGGAGCTACTAGTTTTCCTCTTGTAACTAAAATTTTTACTTCAAGTACTTGAAAGAGAATGTTAATTCAATTACATGAAGTAAAAGCATTTAAATGACTCAAGAAATTTATGATATAAACTTTCATCATATCTAAAGAGAAAATCAAAGTGAAAGAAGAATCAATAAATATATGAGGAAAGTGAAATCCATGACACTAGAAGAGTTTATTTTAGTAAATATACAGTTACATACATGTATATGTGTGCACAATGTATACACATTAAATATGTAGTTCACATATAAAAGTTTATGTTACATACACAGTTTTTGATAGGCAAGCACACATATTAAGATAATTAAAGAGGTGTGTGAAAGGTTGAATAGTAGATATAGAGAAAATTTTGGAGGAACATGACACTTGGTTTAAAAAATTATGAACTGATACAAATTAGAATCAATGATTCTTGAAATATAGAATAATATAATGAAAGAAAATATATGACTATCTGTCTTGAAACTACATTTTAGATTAATTAAAACCTGAAAAAGTTGGAAGTTAGAAAATTATTTGAAATATTGCTGGAATAATAGAAAAGATAAAAGTTTAAGAGAGCTGAAAGTATTATCATCACATTGCAAATACAAAGGAAATGAAAAAAAAAACCCAAAACCATAAAAGAAAACCACAAAAAATCATACAAGAATATTTTTGAAATGTGGAACAAATTTGTAACCTGAGTTGATAAGGCAAGAAGTAAATGATTTTCCCAAAAATGTGATACGAGTAGAACATAAATATTTTTTCTTGCTTGAATACTCTTTGCTGAAACAATTTAAAATGTATTATCTTATGATATTACAATATACACAACTAGTCAACTATAATATTCAAGTGCCTTAGAAGTTCGTGAATGAATGTTTTGTTTAAGGGTAGTATTTTGATTCACACCACTGACGTGTTGTTAAAAATTCATCAGGGCCAGGGACTTAGCTCAGAGACACAAGTGCTGGCTGGGCAAGTGCAAGGTCGTGAGTTCAATTCTCCATAAAATTTATCAATTTACTATTTAAATACTATGTTTTTATATATCAACAAAATATAGTACTGAAGTCATTCATTGAAAAATTGTATAATCATAATATTTTGATTTACACCACACACATATCACTAAAAATGTCAATTTTGTATTTATATACTATATTATTATATTTTGAGTATCTATTGAGTATTTACTATTTAGAGAAATTATATACTTATAACTTTTATTATGCTTGTGTCTTTCTAAATCATCTTGATAAATCTGAATTTCTATAGGTGTACTCTTTAAAATGATAAAATAGTATCAAGAATATTTCTTTCTTTTTTTTTTTTTTTTTCCGGTACCAGGGATCGAACTCAGGACCTTGCGCTTGTCAGGCAAGCGCTTATGCCACTGAGCTATACCCCCAGCCCCTCAAGAATATTTCTAAGGGCCAGTGATATAGCTCAGCACCTGCCTGGCAAGTGCAAGGTCCTAAGTATGATTCCCCATACAAACATACATATATATTCATAAGATTCTACTTGTAAAATTCATAAAAACTGATAACATCTTCAAATGTTGGAAAAACTGACATTTTTAAAAAGGCGTAATTCAATAGTAGAACCATATTAGCCCTCCTGCACATATGTATATACATATATACATACATACATTTTTGCATCTTTCTTTTCTCCTTTCCCTCGTCCCATCTGTTCTTTGCTTTTGAACAGATTTCCTTCATGTCTCTTAGTTTATATTCCCACCCTCAGGTTCTTACACCAATGACACAATACGCTGCCTGCTCATGTACCGCTGATTTATTTCACTTATGAGTATGGTTTCCAATTTTGACCATTTGCCTACAAAGTCCCCAAAACTGTCTTTCTTTATAGCTGAATAATATTCCATTGTATAAAAATGCCAGTTTTTAAATCCAGTCTTCTGTGGATGGACACTTGGGTTGATGACTGGTTATTCGATCAATCTTGTATGTCTGTATGTGTTATCCTGAGCACACACTTTGAAGTTATCAATATGCAATGCAGCAACTATTGTTGGTTTTCTGTTGCTTTGTCTATAATTCAATTCTGATTATACTGTTATTGTGCTACTTTGTGTCTCTTTGTTAATGCTTTCTGTTGTTGATTGTTTGACCAATTTTGCACGTCTGTATCTGTGTTCATGAATATACACTTCGAAGTTACAATAGGTAAAGCAACAACCATTGTTGAGTCCCTGTCACCTTGTCTGTAAATCAGTTTTTTTTTTTTTTTTTTTTTTTTTTGCGGTACTGGGGATCGAACTCAGGACCCTGCGCTTGCTAGGCAAGCGCTTATTCCACTGAGCTATATCCCCAGCCCCTGTAAATCAGTTTTGATTGCACTATTTCTTATGCTACTTTGTGTCTGTTTGTTAATATGTTTTTGTTCTTTTACTTTTAAAATAATAAAACTAACTAAATAAATAAATAAAAAGGCGTAATTCTTTACCCAGTGTGTATTCTTGAGTGAATTAACAATATTATGAATATTTTACAAATTTGTTCAAATGTAATTATATCAAATCAGAATTATTTAGAAAGATAGTAAGCAAAATATAATTCAAAATAATTAAGTCTATATCATTTTTAAATAAAATTAAGGTTTTTTTGAAGACTACAGTTCCTTCCTTTATATATTATATTAGTACATGCTTGCAGTACATAATAATTGCACTTGTTGGGAATTGTTACCTAGCAAATTAAATCTTATCTCAAATATTGGTATTATATTCAATAACTAGACTAGACATAGTAGTGCAGGCCTGTAATCCCAGCAATCAGAAGGCTGAAACAGAAGGATCCCTGTGGGTTCAGGGCCAGCCTGTGATACATAGTAAGACCAAGGCTGCTGTGAATCTTATAGTGAAAAATTGCTTCAAAACTAACAAAAAAGTCAAATAAAAATATTTTTGGCATGGTATACAATGACATATTGAAAGTAAAATTATATATATTTAAGATGTACAAGGTAATACAAATTTTATATATATATTTAAGGTGATATTTTGACATAATTAACAGAAGCAAATTTATTAACACATCTATGGTCTCACACAGTTTTGTGTGTGTAGGTGTGTGCCTATGTGATGAGAATGCATAAGACCTATTCTTCTGGAAAATTCTGAATATAAAGCATATTATTCTTAGTGTATTGCATGGCCACCATGTTGCATGCCAGGTCTCCAGAACTCAGCTCGTAGCTGCACCTCTTACCACTGGACCAGCTTGCCCACTTCCCTGTCTGCCCTCCACCCTGCTAACCACTCTTCTACCCTGTCTATCATTTCATGAATTCAACTTTTTGGATTATACATATATCATGGCTAGTTTTAGCAACCAACTTGACTGGCTAAAGGATATATAGATACTGTAAAGTCTTTGAGTTTTGTCGTCTCTGTGAGGAATTTCCAGAGAATATTAATGCGTGTATCTGTGGACTCAATGTGGGAAGGCATCATTCAATCAACTGGGGACCCAGATAGAATAAGACCTGACAAAGGATAAGTTTTGGTCCCTGCTCTGGAGCTTGTATCTCTGTCTTTTGCTGCCCTTAGAACTCCAGGTTCTCTGTTATTTGGACAGAGGGGCTCATGCTAAAGGACCACTGAGCTCCAAGGGTTTTTGGCTTAGTCTGAGATGTACACCACTAGCTTTCTTGGCTTTGAGACTTTTGAATTTAAACTGAATCTCACTACCAACTTTGCTGGTTCTCCAGCTTCAGGTCAACTATTATGGACCTTCTCAGCCTCTTTTACTGTACAAACAAGTCCTCTAATAAGCCTTTTCTCATCTATCTATCCCTGTGTCCCTCCTACTGATTCTGTCTCCTGGGACAGCACTAATACATCATAAGAATGACATAACGGAGTATTTGCAGTCTGCCTCTAGCTTATTTCACTTAGCATAGTGCCTCTCAGGTTCACTAGGAAGAGATGAGGCATGATGATTATGAGACGATAACTTCTTGTTCAAGTTTGAGCCAATAGGATTTTCTCATTACTTTCAACACATTGTTTGCTCTTTGGTGCGTGACATTTTCTTCTTCAAATTAGTGCTTAGTAATATTAATCAAAGACCTTATAAAGCTAAAGTCCAATGTTTGCATATTTGCCTTTTGTACATAAAGGTTATGCCTACATAATAAAGATGGATAATTAGGATGATCATTAAGTCATAAGGCGAGCCCAAACTCATGTCCTACTATAGTATCTTAATATTTTACATAAATCACCTGCTCTACCTAATGATAATAGCTGTCTTTTTATGCAACTAGCATATGCTAACAGCTATGAATAAATTAATTGAGTAAAGCTTGCCTATTCTTCAATATGTAACATTAATTTTATTTTATAGCTTAAAAATATGTAAAGGATTTATTCTATCAGAAATAGCTAAATCATTGAAAGCCTGGCCTTGTTACATAGAAGCTATGTTTTTAAATGCTATTACATATGGTTTCCATGGAACTAAATAATGTTCGAAAAGCAGATGCTTTCCTAATAACACCTAGCAACTTTAAATAACATAGTGGCCATATTTAAGAAATTCTGTCATGTATTTACCAAGGTAAGGACACCTGCTAGGTTATTCATTCTTTTTTTTTATTTTTAGAAAAATAAAAGCACAAAAACATATTAACACACAGACACAAATTAGCATAAAAAATAGTACAATCAAAACTGATCTACAGACAAGGTGACATGGGCTCAACAGTGGTTGTTGCTTTACCTATTGATATCTTCGAAGTGTATATATATATGAACCCAGATACAGACATGCAAAATTGGTCAGACAA